>JAKOOJ010000018.1:6665000-7207500 GCA_022577455.1 Arizona elegans
TGAGACGGCCACCTTATTTTCAACAACAAGAAAGAATTTTTTTTTTTTTAAAAAAAAGGTTACTCTTACAGTTAAGACGGGCTGGCCTCGGAATGCTGTGCATATGTTTGTTTCTTGCCTGCCTTCCTAGAAACAATAAACTAATTCTCCTCTCAAGCAGCTGACCTCCAATCATTTCGAAGTAATCTCCCAGCCGGGAGTTTTGAATTCAGGAAGGGAAAGCTCTGCCTTTCAACAATCTTTAACGGGAAAGGCTTCTTTTTTCTTCCAACAGGAGTAGTAAAAAAATCACTACTGATAGAATAGGAGGGGTGGTGTCTCAGCCTCTATCTATAAACAAGCAAGAATTAAGATAATTCTATGCAAAATTAATTGAATCTGGACCTTGGAGTTTGAAATGGGAGGGACATGAAAGAGGAAGCCTTGAAAATTTGAAACAAGCTTTAACCAAGGCTCCTGTATTAAGTTTACCAAATTTGGAAAAGCCATTCAATCTCTTTGTAAACACAGAAAATTGAATTGCACAAGGGGTGTTGGCTCAGAAAGTAGGAAATTGACCTTTGGGGGAGCCCTTATTGTAAGCACCCCACGTCAAGTCAGAACCATCCTTCAGAAAAAAAAACAGGGTGGTGGTTAACTGATTCCAGAATTCTAAACAAAAATGAAATAATTTTAATGCAGCAGACAGACTTGATTTTAACTACAGATCACAATTTGAATCAAGCACAGTTCTTAGCCAACACCAGATCAATGGATCAGTTTGGATTAGAACATTATGGTGCTGAAGTAATTGATTTACATACAAAAATAAGGCCTGATTTGGAGGTACACCCCCTGGAGACAGAAGAAGCAATTTGTGACACACTAAAGAGATCCTGGAAACAAGGGGTTTGCCTCGAAATTGGTCTGCTCAAACCTTTGAATTGTATTCATTAAATTAAGCTCTATGGATAGGGAGCCTGGATAGCTCAGTAGACAAATGCATTGTAATTTAACTCCAGCTGTCTGTAATTAGTAAATTCGAATCTCACCAGGCTCAAGGTTGACTCAGCCTTCCATCCTTTTTAAGGTAGGTAAATTGAGGGCCCAGTTTGTGGGGGCAATAAGCTGACTTTGTAAAATATACAACGGTATGAAGGCTATTGCTTAACTCATTCTAACCCTGAGGCTCCGGAGATCATTTGGCAAAATATGGGTGGAGTCATTGGGGAATTCAAGCTATTGTAGATGAACTTTTAAAAAGCTATGGTTGTATTGGGATATATCCTTTAGTAACATCAATTATAAACAAATGTTTGATTTGTAAAAAGGTGAATGAACAAGCTGTCAGAAAACAACAGATGGGTGGGAGATGACCAGCTTTAAGACCATTTCAATGTATTCATGTGGATTTTACAGAATTACCAAAAGTGGGGAGAGTAAAATATTTATTAGTCATAGTGGACCACCTCACAGGGTGGGTTGAAGCTTTTCTCTGCAGTAATGCTACAGCAACAGTAGTGTCCAGAGTTTTATCCAACCTAGAAAGATTATCATCATATGAACTGTTGTTTGGAGTAGTTTTCACTACAGGAAGCATATGCATTAATTCCCTGGAAACCAGAGACAAAGTATTGAAACAATATGTGTATAAACTGTCCAGATATTTTAAAGTTTTTAAGAAACAAGGACTATTAGCCCAAACACCACCTTTGAAGTTTCCAGTCCACAAATTCCACCACAATGATTGGATGTTGCTCCGGAGCTGGAAGGAAGTTAAACCCCAAGTGAAAGGGCCCGTGCCAGCCCCAAAGGAGGAATCTCACCAAGGAGATCCATTGAAGTTGACGATCCAAAGAACCCAAAGGACTGGTGGGCAGCAACCAGTGGGAATAGCGTTCTTCATCATCTGGACTATTTTTGTACTTTTTTCTTTCTTAGGATTGAGTGGTTGCCTATGCTGTTTCCCAACTGAAGAGGACTACAACTGATCAGATTCCTTTGCGCACTCTCCCAGATGTATTGGTTTTGTAATTGTGCTTTTAAGACCTTAGAAGGAAGATCCTGGATCCACTGGATGAGACTGAAGCCTGCATACGGTCATACAGAGTGATCCGGTCACATACCAGGTAACAAAAACTGACAGGCCATTGGTGCGGAAGTTCAAGAAGAATACACCCTGCTGAGTCCTACTGGCAATGGATTCTCAACGCACGGTGGTGATCATCAGCCTTGCTGAACCACCCCGGAAGCTGGTTCCCAGCGCACGGCTGAAGCTTGGAACGAAGGAAGACAACATTCCATGACTGTAGTTTGTAATGTAAAATCCATTAACTGTAATAGAATCCAGTGGGCACTACTTAAAGACACTCATGCTAGAGGAAGATTGGGTGTGGCGACTCTGGGCAACAGCTACTTTAGCCCTTCTGTTGGTATTGTTTTAATACGATTGATATTGCCCTACCCCAAGTTCCGCATATCCCTAACCCTCTTCCTGACGTGGTGAATTTGTAAACTATGGGTCTTGCGCTCTTAAGGCCTTGTGGGTGTTCAAGAAATTCCCCTTGTCCCTGTAGAAGGAATTAAAGATGTCAAGAATCCATGGGGAACTAACAGCATCAGGACACTGAATGGGGACACTTTGGGTCAAGTCCACTCCCGCCAATAACGTGGTATCAGAAGGTGGAGGGAAGCCTTAGACCTAAACCAACTCCTAGACCTGGGATCAAGGGTTTATCAATCCCGGTAGAGGGGGGAATAGAAAAGAAGAACGGACCCCTACAACAATTGAAAAGAGGAGATTGCATATCAGGGATACTGGAATTGGGTTGAAACCTTGTTAAATCATAGGGTCACCTTCCCTGTGTGTAAAGAGACATCAGAAACCTGGTAGGCCTATAGAATCCCTGACAAAAGAACAATGTCCATCAGAAGTGTACCTTGGTCCTAGAAAGAACCTTAGGGATGTAAAACTAACCAAAGATCTTTTTCCTTCTGCACACCACTCACTTTCTCCTCACCACCAACTGCCATCATCACAAGATGGGGAGGGTGGAAGAGGTCCTGGAAGGTATCCAAGGAAAGGTGCACCAGTCTGTACCAGCCCCCTCACTTCACAATCTGGCTCTCCATTAGGTCCAACACAGGTTTATGTGTCTTCTTTCCCCCTGGAATACTACCTCCCGGTATCTTTTTGAAGGACCAATCCTCAGAGATAAACAAAAGGACCCTTCACTAGAAGTCCCATTGCAACCACCGGCAGGAATGTTTGTGGCAGAGACTTTGGGGGTTTGGACTAATGAAAACTACCGTAGGATCCATGCTTTCTCCATGAACATAGGAGGCATGTGTGTATTTCTGGGAGAAGACTGTTGTTTCTATATGAATAAATCAGGGATGGTCAAAGAAATTGCCAAGGAATTGCAGGATAGGGCATCTGAGATAAGTCAGAGATTACAAACTACTGACATGTGGTTTTCTTTGTTGCCTGGATCCGGGTGGATTAATATGGCTGTGGCAGGCCTAGCTTTTATTCCTTGTGCAATCCCTATGCTGAAACAGCTATCAATAAGAGCAGTAAAGGAGATACAATTTGAAAAGGAACTAGCTTTGACAGAACATTTTTGTAATCAACTTGGTCCTATCCTGTGAAAGAACATAAAGATTCTGAGGCAGACCCATATGAGGAAATGGAACCTGTAGAAAGAGGGAGAGAATCTCCCCAAGAATCAAGAGAGTAAAAATAATCAAGAACTACCTATCCTTTACCTTTATTACTTATATTTTGTTAGAACTTATATATTGTAGATTTGTTTATTGGAACCTTGTATACTCAGTAGTTACACTTATAAGAGAGTAATGGAAGTTTATGCATAGAAAAACTTCCAGAGGGGGGAATAATGTAAGTAATGCGGGTCCAGCTAGATGATCACTGAAGGGCCCTCTTTATTCATAGTATTGTAAGAAAGAAAATGTGCTTGTTTGAGAGAAGCAAATGTATCCAGTAGAAATAGTACAAAGGCAGACAAATTCCTTTGAAGTAGAAACATTCTATAAGAGGGGCCCCTCAGTTGTCAGAGATAGAGACATTTGGTGATATACAGTTTGAAGCTTAAAGAGACCAAGCATGACCACATGAAATATCAACAAGAGATAAATTTGAATCTTATGCTTTGGTGATTTACAAGAAGAATTATGACTATTTGGCAAAGATAATGTAAAACCTAGTAATTAGGAAATGTCAGTTAAATATAACAAATGTATATGACCATATGAACTGCTGAGTTAACAGAATCCTTTGTTTGAAAATGTATAAAACTGTGGTCTCAGAATCATAAGTTGTTCAAAGCTTCATGTACAAAACTGGCTCTGAACCTATTGCTCAATACACTGTCTCTGACTAACCTAAGAATGTTGCGTTGGTCTCATCATTCCACAACAGTATCCTTCCCCCAGGAGTGGGGAGGGAATGGGGATTTTGCAGTATCCTTCCCCCAGGAGAGGGGAGGGAATGGGGATTTTGCAGTATCCTTCCCCCAAGAGAGAGGTGGGAATGGAGATTTTGCAGTATCCTTCCCCCAGGAGTGGGGAGGGAATGGAGATTTTGCAGTAACCTTCCCCTTCCACGCCCACCAAGCCACCAAGCCACACCCACAGAACCGGTAGTAAAAAAAATGGATTTTTTGTGTGTACCCCTTAGTCCAAAGAAAAATTTCACAATGCCCCGAAGTCACACCAAGGCAGAACTCTAACTCTAAACACACACACACACACACACACACACACACACACACATACACCTAAAATATTGGAAACAAAGCTTCCACAATTCTAGAAATTGGCTCTGGGGGATCTTTTTGACAACGGTGGCAGCCTTGGCATCCTTCAGGCGTGTAGCTTAGGAAAGGAGATATTTGCATTTCCTGATGTTTCCTTGTTAATATTCCAGACCCTAGACTCATTAAAGATGGGTGGTAGGGCTGGCGGCTACTCTAGGTTATAGAATTGCTCCCCAAAACAACTCTGTGTGCCATGCTTTTTGGGGGAGGGGGCGCTGGACATGCTTCCCTCTGCCAGCCTGTCAGCCAATAATCTTGACAAAGTTCCCCAAGGAAAGCAAACCATTTTCCCAGCCCCATCAAGGCTTCCTGTAGCCTAGAAAAGTGTTCTCTAATCTCGGTTTGTGTGGCTCCTTGGGAAACACGCGATCTGCTTGATCAGAAGGCGATTCTGCCAAATCCGAGATACGATGGCCAAGGGGGGAAAATTCCTTTCCCTAAATGGAAGCCGAAGAAGAAGAAGAAAGGAAAGACCCAGATTGGATCCCGAAAGAAGACATAACCCGGAGAATCTAGTCTAACAGTAACAAAGTTGGAAGGGACTTTGGCCACTCAGTGAATTGGCCACTGAGCCACCTAGTCAGGCGTCTTATCAAGCCACTGAGCCACCTAGTCATCTCACGGAAGCTACAAGGAAGGTGGTGCTGGAAAGAGACGGCGGGGAACGTTTGGGATCATGGAGAAGGAAAATCCAGGGCGCTGGCTGAGGAGTCCCAAGAGGCCAGATGGAAGTGGACAAGGGAAGAACATCTCTGGGGCTTCCACTGGGCAAGAGAGGTGGACTTACCTTGAGGAGGGAGGACAAGGTTTTGAATGCCTTCATCTGCAGGCAGTTCCCAACCAGAGGCAGAGGAAAGGGTCCAGGAGGCAGCCGGCCCCTGGCAGAGGACTTCCTCCGGACGAACATCAGGACGAGGCAGGAGAGGTAGGCGACCAAGAAGAGGGAAACTGCACTTGCCAGCTCCATGGTGTCAGCCTCTATGCAGGCTCAGTGGGGTTGCGGGCATTTAACTGCGGCTGGGTTTGGCACCACTTCTGGGTTATGTAAGAGCACCAGGTAAATATATCAAGTGCCAAATAAGAAAGAAAGTATTTGTTGTTGTTTTTTGTAACATATGACCTAGAATTCATGAGTCGTATCTCTGCAAAGTGCTGATGTCCTGCCTTATCGCCTGGTGCCCATAGGCATGGCTGCATTCCTGCCCAGGGACGGTCCTGGCATTGGGAGCCTCCCTCTGCCTCTCCATTCCAAGTGCTCAGAGGGCCACCAGAAGACTCAGGAGCCATCACCTCCCAGGCCAGCTCAAGCAAGGGCCCCCTGGGAGCTCCAGCAGCTGCACCCAGAGACCAGGGAGGAGAGAGAGACAGTGGCAGGCCTGGGGATGGGGACCAGGCAGTTCCTCTGGGCAGTGCAAGGTTTGCTGGGGATTGATTCGATTGATTTAAAAGATTTATAAAGCCTCGACTTGCAGAGCAAGAGCCCAGAGGCTCCCCTTTAGGACCAGATGGGTCTGAACCAAGAAAACGGTAGTTGAAACAACAAATAGATACAATCAAACATAAATGGAATATTATTGAAGTGGAAAGTATGGCACAACAAATAAAAAGTATTAAACAATTTTTTTTTAAGAATGCAAATAAGCCAGGATGCTGGTTGCTGGTTTCAATTAAAAAAACGAAAGGAAAAAAGTCAGATTAGTCAACTATATTGTGATGGTGGAGAATTAATATGCCAAAATGAGGGGAGAGAAAGATAGCCTATGAGTTTTTTAAAAATCTGTATGAGGATAAAGAAAAGATAGAGGAAGGTAAGATACTCCAATATCTGCAAAAAATATGTCAGGGTAAATGCCTAACTGTATTGCCACCCTGGGCACCTGGCTCTGCAGGGGTTAACTAATCACCTATCCCATCACCCCCATAGCCACTCCTTACCTCCTGGCCCCTCCTCCTGAGTATAATAGCTCTCATCACGAGGTACTCCAGTTGTTCCAGATGTATACCTGAAAGAGAAAGGTTTAAGGTCAGTGACCTCTGGTGCCACAGGGCCTAGGATTCACCTAGGCCTGCAATAAAGGAATTCAATTGAAAACTAGAATTTGTCTTTGAGTTATCGGGCTAGATCCATCATTGAACAAAATAGGACTGCCAAAAATCCCAGCGGAATGTAAAGATAAATTAAATAATGAGATAACAACATTTGAGATATCCGAGGCACTCAAAAAACAAAGAAGTAACAAAGCACCAAGTCCTGATGTTTTTGTATTTACCAGCTGAGCTCATTATTTCTGGACTATCAGACTTTCCGTACCTTGCCAAGAATCCTTATCAGTAAGCTCGCCCTGGATGAGCAAACTACAAAAGCCTATCATAACCATATAACGTTTTATGAACATGAGCTATCCCAGGCAAAAATGGCTTTATCTATGCTTGAGCAAGATAAGGGAGAATCTCATGTCTTCAAAATCTCTAAAAGCACCATTTTGGCTTCTTCTTCGGAGCCAAAGACACACACCCTGGTGGATTTTGTGTCAGGCCAATCAGAACAGAGAGCTGTGCACACGTCACATGTCTTACATAATCACTCCTACTCTAAAGTTCCAAGTGCCACGTATGCAGAGAGATTATCTGAGCTGCCCGAAACTAAAGGTGCAGCACCATCTGCTGACGAAAGTAATTTACTAGAGAAAGCTGCAATGCAACAAGTGTCTCCACAGGCCCAAACTCAAGCACCCCCTGGTGGTGCTGGTGTCCGTTTAGATGGAACACAACAACGCTTAATGCAGCAAAGGCAAATGACAGGGTCTCCAGCAGGCCATGTCAATATTGCAGCTCAAATGCCACAGCAGCCACAAATGCATGCACACGTGCCTCCAGCTGTCCAACCAGTGCCAGCTCCCTTCCAACTTTGTTACTGTTAGACTAGATTCTCCGGGTTATGTCTTCTTTCGGGATCCAATCTGGGTCTTTCCTTTCTTCTTCTTCTTCTTCGGCTTCCATTTAGGCATTCACCCCTACGTGAAGCCTGGGAAAGGAATTTTCCCCTCTTGGGCATCGTATCTCGGATTTGGCAGAATCGCCTTCTGATCAAGCGGATCGCGTGTTTCCCGAGGAGCCACACAAACCAAGATTAGAGAACACTTTTCTAAGCTAAAATAAGCCTTGACGGGGCTGGGAAAATGGTTTGCTTTCCTTGGGGAACGTTGCCAAGACTATTTGGCTGGCAGAGGGAAGCCTGTCCAGCACCCCTTCCCCAAAAAGCATGGCACACAAAGTTGTTTTGGGAAGCAATTCTATAACAATTCTAGAGTAGCCACCACCCCTACCACCCATTTTTTAAAAAGTTTTTCATTAATAATTCAAAATTAAAAACATTGGACAAATGACATCACTGGTCCCAAGCATCTTCCAACACTTTAAACTAAAACATAATATACTCATAATAATATGCTAATATGTTTCTTAAACCTTATACGTTATTTAAACATAATATAATAATAATTCATACCTTATTTCTATACAATTATACATATCTATACATATATGACCTATCCATACAATTCACTTCATTTAACTATAATAACTTATATATTTCTAGTCTAACACTAAACATTTGTCTCGGCTATCCTCCTTTTGTCTAACCATTCGTAGAATTTTATCCAGATTTTATAGCACAATGTTTCGCTTTTATCCTTGAGTTCCAAGGTGAGTTTATCCATTTCTGCGCAGTTGAAAATTTTTAGTAGTATTTCCTCTTCAGTTGGGGTATCTTTCTCCTTCCACTTCTGAGCAAAAGTTATCGGTGCCGCTGTAAGTGTATTCAGTAGTAGATAATTTATGTCCTTCTTGTATTTACCCTCTGTCATTCCCAAAAGGAAAAGTTCCAGTTTGACTTCTATATTTATTAACAAAATTTCTTCCAACCAACTCTTTATTAGATTCCAATATTTTTTTTGCCTTTGGGCATTCCCACCACATATGGTAGAAATTCCCCGAGGCCACCTCACATTTCCAGCATGCCGAAGAATTTCCCTTATTAATTCATGCTAATCTTGTGGGGGTGGGGGTGCCACCTATAAAACATCTTATATAAATTTTCCTTATATGAAGTTGCTAATGTGATTTTTAAGTTTTTTTCCCATAGAATCTGCCAATTGTCCAAATCAATACCATGACCAAAATATTGACTCCAAATTATCATCGTTTCTTTGACTTGTTCCTCAATCGTATCTTGTTCCAATAAATAGCAATATAATTTACTTATGGTCTTGCCCTCCCTACTTAATAGAATCTTATCTAATTCTTGCTTTATGCCCCATTCCTTTTTGTCTTTGCTAAATTTAGATTGTATTTGAAGGTATGCCCACCATTCCAATTCAATCCCTTCTTCCTTTAAAATATTTCTCGCTTTCAATTCTCCTCTCTCATTCAGAATATCTTTATAGGTGACAGCCCCTCACCTAATTTAGTAAAATTTGGATGGGTATACATTTCCAATGTTGATACCCAGTTGGGAATTTCCATATAGTTACTTCTTTTTGTCTTAATCCAAATATCTAATAGAGCCCTCCTAATATAATGCCACCCTGTCTGTAGATCGTGGCCTTCTAGTACCAATAATCTTGTATTTTTGAGATGCATCCACTCCCTTATCCATACCAAAGCTGCTGCCTGATAGTATTTTCCCCAATCTGGCAAGCCAAATCCCCCTCTTTCTCTAGCATCTTGTAATAACTTTAATCTAATTCTCGGTTTTTTCCCTTGCCAGATTAATTTTGAAATATGTCTATCCAAATTTGTAAAAACATCATTTTTGAGCCAAATTAGTATGCACTGAAATAGAAACATCATTTTCGATAAGACATTCATCTTAAGGGTGGCTATCCTGCCCATTAAAGATAGCTGTTATTTTCCCCCATTTTTCCAAATTGGACCTAATTTGTGCCATTAATTTATCGTAATTGTCTTCTTTGAATGTGATGCATATTGCAGTCAATTGAATTCCTAAATATCTAATTTTTTTGTAATCTGAATCTTTCCCTCCAATCCTTTCCCTCCAATCCTTATCTTTCCCTCCAATTCTTTTTTTTTTTTGCTCTTCAGTCATATTTTTGACTATCATTTTGGTTTTTTCCTTATTTATTTTTAGGCCTGCTATTTCTCCATATTCCTCCAGCACTTCCATCAGCCTAATACCATCAGCCTAACACGGGCTCTTCAATAATAAAGACAAGATCATCCACAAATGCCTGTACTTTAAAATTCTCTTTCCTTATTTTTAAACCTTTGATCTGTTTGTCTTCTCGAATTATCCTAATTAAGATCTCTAATGATAAAATAAACAGTAATGGTAATAGTGGACAACCTTGTCTTGTTCCTTTTTGTACTGGAAAATTCTTTGTCGTTTCCCCATTGATTACCACCTTGGCCTCCTGCCTAGAATAGATTGCTTCATAAATTTTTCCCCAAAATCCATATAAGTTAATTGTTCCAATATAAAGTCCCATTTAATGTTATCAAAAGCTTTTTGCGCATCGATAAATATCAGTGCCATCTGTTTTTCATTATGGACTTCATAATATTCTATGGTATCTATAATAGTCCTGATGCTGTTCCTTATATGCCTTCTGGGCAGGAAGCCATTTTGGTCAGAATGAATAAAATTCTCTAAAAATTTATTTAATCTGTCTGCCATGATTGTCATAAAAATTTTATAATCCAAATTTAGTAGAGATATTGGCCTATAATTTTTAACATAAGTCAAATTGGAATTTTCCTTAGGGATCAGTGTGATTTTTGCTTCTTTCCACAATGCTGGGATCTTGGCTTCATTCAATACATCATTATATACCTCTAATAACAATGGACTTAGTATCTCCTGGTGATTTTTATAGATTTCTGACGGCAGACCTGTCAGAGGCAATCAGTCCCATTACCTTCCTGGGTAATTGCCTGGATCATGGCATTTTCCTTGTGTATACTTTTGAAAAATAAAACCGGAATGCATCTTCTAATTAAACTCATATTTATTGTAAAGAAGAAAATAAAACATCTTACTGATCTAATTACCGTATTTTCCGGCGTATAAGACGACTGGGCGTATAAGACGACCCCCAACTTTTCCTGTTAAAATATAGGGTTTGGGGTATACTCGCCATATAAGACTACCCCTCTTCCAATGCACACCAAATAAAAATTAAAAAACATCAACTGGCTCACCTACAATGTAAAAGCAGCTGTGCTAGTCCCAAAATGGCCCTGCGACAAGCAGGAACCTCACACGGCCACAAAAAGCCCCCCAAAAAACTTTCACACTCTACACACACACAACACAACTGGCTCACCCACAATGTAAAAGCAGCTTGCTAGACCCAAAATGGCCCCTGCAACAAGCAGGAACCTCACACAGCCACAAAAAGCCCCCCAAAAAAACTTTCACACTCTAAACACACACAACACAACTGGCTCACCCACAATGTAAAAGCAGCTGTGCTAGACCCAAAATGGCCCCTGCAACAAGCAGGAACCTCACACAGCCAGAAAAAGTCCAAAAAACCAACTTTTACACTTTACACACACAAAATTCCACATACAGCTTTGTGAGATTTTGTGTGTTTGTGTAGTTAGAGTGAAACACTACAGAAACACACTAAATCTCAGAAAGCTGCACAAATATTATTTTATTTTATTTTATTTTTATTTTTATATGAAAGCTAAATTTAAAACTTCCTAAACTTTAAATGGCTAGGTCTAAAAAAGAACAACTAAAAAAACCCCAATTGACTATTTTTTTTAAAGCTCCCAAAGGGGAAAAAAACTTACCCAATAGAACAGGGGTCTCCAACCTTGGCAACTTTAAGACTTGTAGACTTCAACTCCCAGAATTCCTCAGCCAGCTTTGCTTTGCTGGCTGAGGAATTCTGGGAGTTGAAGTCCACAACTCCCTGCTTGCTTGATTGCAGGCAGGGAGTTGCTTGCTGATGGAATAGATTCAGGCAAGTGAAGCAAGGCAAGTATTGCGACTAGCAGCTGAGGTAAGCAAGCTGGAGGGGGAAAACTTTTTTCCTTTTACATGGCTCTGGCCATCCCAGCTGAGTTGCAGAGAACTCAGCTGGGATCGTCAGAGCTTGGATCGTCAGAGTAAAAGGGAAAAAACTTTTTCCTTTTTTCCTTTTACATGGTTTCTGGCGATCCCAGCTGAGTTGCAGGGAACTCAGCTGGGATCGTCAGAGCTGGGATGGTCAGAGCTGGAATCGCCAGAGCCATTTAAGGCTCATCAGAGCCTTTCGGGCTGGTCTGCCTGGTTACAGGAGAACGACACCCGGCGTATAAGACGACCCCCGACTTTTGAGAAGATTTTCATGTGTTAAAAAGTCGTCTTATACGCCGGAAAATTGGTAGTTACATTTTGAAATAAAGTTCGTGCCAGCTGCTTCTCAGCAGCCGGACCTTTCTTGGCAAGAGAACAAAGGAAAGTGTGTGAAGGAATGTGGGTGGACATGCGCAGTTTAGCTTACTGATAAGGATTCTTGGCAAGCTACAGAAAGACTGATAGTCCAGAAATAATGAGCTCAGCTGGTAAATACAAAAACGCAGTGACAATCCCCTTCTTTTACCAGTTGAGCGAATATCAGGTACATCATCAAATAAGGCACATCTTCTTACGCAGATGCTCGCGTTGAGCTGCTGGAAGTGGTTTGTTGAGCATATCAGCAATTTGATCATGTGTAGATACATACTGCATTTTAACAAAACCTTTTTTCACCAAATGTTTTATGTTTTGATAACGGATGTCAATGTATCTGGACCTAGAACCTGTGAAATGTGATTCAGAAATATAAACCACCGATTCATTGTCTTCCATCACGGTGATCGGTCTGATCGGGTGTGTCCAGATATCTGTGACTAAAGCATCAAACCAAGTTAGAGAATAACATGCATCTGAAACACAAGCATATTCAGCTTCAGTAGATGAACAAGAAACAAAATTCTGTTTGCGTATTTGCCAATAAACAGGACATCCATTTAAGAACATCATATAACCTGAAGTACTTTTACGTGATTTCTTATCACTTGCCCAATCAGAATCTGCATAACAACATAATTCTGCATAATCAGTATGTGTTGGTTCTAACAATAACTTCATGTGTTTAGTGTATTATAGGTATGTCAATAATTTCTTAACGCACGTTCAATGAAACTGTTTTGCCTTACTTACGTGTCGAGACAAGAGATTAACACTAAGTGCAATGTCGGGTCTGGTCCAACTACTAATATACAACAGTGACCCCCAAACTGAACGATAAAGTGTTTGATCCTCGAACTCAGGACTTGCTTCTTGTGTCAAGTTATGAAAATCTGTTTGCATGGGTGTCTTTGTTGTGTTAGCATCCTTCATGTTGCAATGATGCAAAATTTGTTCAATTTTATCTTCTTGTGAAAGACTAAACCCCTTCTGTGTTTTTTTTAATCTGAACACCTAAATAAGTGCTAATGTGACCTAATGATTTCAATGTGAAGTATCTCTGCAAACTTTGGCAAAAATTTCACTCATTTGCTTATTTGGACCAATATAAACAATATCATCAACATAAACAAGAACTATCTCATATGCATTGTTAGATCTTTTTGTGAACACGCACTCATCAGTTTCGGACTTAATAAAGCCCATTGAATTTTGTTTGTCAGTAAGACATAAATACCACATTAAACCAGACTGTTTCAGATCATAAAGACTTTTGTTTAGGAACCAGGTATCACCTTCTTGCTGTCGGAATCCTGGAGGACTTCTCACGTAGATCTCTTCATCTAGGTCTGCATGTAGATAAGCTGTGTCAATATCGAACTGGAAAAGGATAGTTGCAGTTGCTAAAGCAATTTTTACACTCTCAGTTCAGACTGTCGGTGAATAGGTATTTGTGTAGTCCTCAGGATAACGTTGAGCGAAACCCTGAGCTACAAGTCTGGCCTTGTACAGTGACTCATCATTTGGCTTCTTTTTGATTCTGTAGATAGACCCATCGAGTGCCAATGACCTTTTTGTTTGCTGGAGGTTTTGCAGGTGTAAACACTTTAAGTTTCTTTAGACTGCCCATTTCAACCTGCATTGCATCATACCATTTGTCTTGTTCTGAATCAGGAAGCTGCTTGATTTGTGTGAAATTATCAGGTGGAAGTGTAACATTGCAAATCAAAGGCAAGGGTGCTTTTGTCAGTTGCCAGAATATCGTTGTGGAGGGATTCCTTTTGTGGCCCTCTTGGAACGCCTCGGGACAACAGTCCAGTCTTCTTCTGCTTCGTCCTCGTCCTCACATTCGTCGCTAGCGTCAGCATCCGCGGCTTGCGAAGACGGAACATCAGGTTGAGAAGAACTAGTGGAATCTTGGTCATCAATCTGCGTAGCATCAGCAGTATCTTCTCTAGGAAAATAAACTCCAGGATCATTGGAATGAATCCTGGACCAGTCAATATCTTCCTCAAAATTAGCAGATTGGGAAATCACAATTACATGTTTAGAGTCAATAAATTTACTCCATTTTGAGTTATCATCAATACCCATAAATCTCTGTCTCTTTGATGCTGGACCTCCTTTTCTTCTTTGAGCTAAGGGAATGTTCACCATAGCATATGAACCAAAAATATGGATGTTTTTAAGATCGGGCTTGTAGCCATACAACATGAAGAAAGGAGTCTGATTCATTACACTGCTCCAAGTACGGTTGACAATGTAATTTGCATATTTTATAGCTTCACCCCAGTATATCATACCAAGGTTGGCGTCTTCTAGGAGACAACGCATCATGGTTTGCAGTACCCCTTATCTTCTCTCTATGACCCCATTATGAGCCGGTGTGTAAGGGGCCGACGTCTGATGAAGAATTCCATTCTTACGCATCCAGTCCTGGAAACGCTGAGACATGAATTCAGCACCACGATCACTCTGGATTCTGGCGATGCAAACTTGGTGTTGGGTAGAAACAAGGGCTGCAAAGTCTTTAAAGATCTGAAAGGTCTGATGTTTCTTTCATAGGCTATACATATCCATATCTAGAGTAATTATCAACAATTGTTAGAAAATATTTTCTACCACCAAATGATGGCGGAAAAGGACCAACTATGTCAATGTGAACCAAATCAAAAATGTGTGTTGACAGGCGTGTAGCGCATTTGGGAATGGCTGCTGCTTTGGATTTTGCCTTTTTGCAGACAGCACAATCCAAAAACACCTTACACCCCTTTAGATCCAAACCTTTTGCGAACTCCAGCATCTTCCTAAGAACACGGAAACTGGCATGCCCCAATCTTCTATGCCATTTATGGATACACCTAGAATGCAAAGGTTTACCAGTTAGTGAATTGTCAATATTAACAGTTTTATGAGGAACCTCAGGCTTGCTCTGAGCAACCTGTTTCCCAATTTTCTTTTTGTTGGCTTTAGGAGCCTTTGGAATAGCAACAGGATCTCTCTCTGGAGCATCTCTCTCTGGGCCTGTGCTCTCTCTTTTTGGAGTTTGTATACTTGCCTGTGTTTGTGGTTTAGGCTTTGGCTTTAAGTAATAAACATCACCAATTAATATGGTTTCAGCAACAATATCTCCATCTTTAACTATGTAACTTGCTTTTTCAAGGTGGTGAACCTGGAATTTTAACATTCTAGACAAGTGACACTGACTAAGCAAATTACTGGTTGCTGTTGGTATGTAATAAACATCAGGAATGAATGCATCGAGCTCTTCAACATAAACAGTTCCTTTTCCTTTGACCTGACAAGGATGATTGGAAAAAAAATAAAGTTCACGTAGTTCAGGTTCAGGCTCGTGCATCTCTGTGAAAAGTTCCTTTCTGTAGGTAACATGCAACGCTGCACCACTGTCCAAAGTCCACAGGAGTCATCTGTCGTACTCTGGTTGAGGTTGTGGATCATTGGTTAAAGCCAATGTGGCGAGTGGAGCTTGTGGATCACGCCGGGGACCACGACAACCTTGTCTTCCGCCTCTGCCTCTGCCTCTGGAGTCTGTTCCTCTGGGCTGGTACGTGACGGGAGCTGGAACTCGTTGGGGACAATCCCGGGTGGCATGTCCCACACAATTACAGATGTAGCATCTTGGCATCCTTGGAGCATAGGTCCTTCCTCGGAAGGGGCGCCTAGCTGGAGCTCTTGATGCAAGTGGTCCTCTCAAGTGTGGAGTAGCTAGCATGAGTTCTTCTTCTTCAATTAAAAGTCTGCATACATTGTCCACTGTGCGTTGAGCAATAGGCACTTGGTTAATCTTTGTAATGGCATCTTTCCATTCATAGTTCAGAGAATTAATGATAATGCTGATCATTTGAATATCTTCAATAGGATAGCCTCTTTCTCTTAATTCTTTTCTCAGTCCTTTCAGTTTGGTCAAATGTCCTCCAATTTGTTCACCAGGTTTCAATCTCGAACCATGGAATTCAAACATGAGCAAACATGAAGACTCAATTGAGACAGGCCTGTAGCAATTTTCCAATTGGACCCAAATTTGTTGGGCCGTTGCATCAGGCGGAAATGTAACTTGCAGTTCAGTATCCATGAACATCAATAATGTTGTGCAAGCTTTAATTTCTAAATCTCTTACTGCAGGAGATCATGGCTGAGCAGGTGGATTAAAAATCATATAGTGAGTGACTTCTCTGCGAAGTAACAATCCAATTTCACTGACCCAGGCCTTATAATTCTGTCCTGACATCTTTAATTTGGACTCACCAGCTAGTGGAGCAACAGAAGATGCCTGTTGAGGAATGTGCATTTGGTATGCTGGCTGTTGTGCTGCAGGTGGACCAGGAGCTGGCCCTGGTTGGACAGCTGGAGGCACGTGTGCATGCATTTGTGGCTGCTGTGGCATTTGAGCTGCAATATTGACATGGCCTGCTGGAGACCCTGTCATTTGCCTTTGCTGCATTAAGCGTTGTTGTGTTCCATCTAAACGGACACCAGCACCACCAGGGGGTGCTTGAGTTTGGGCCTGTGGAGACACTTGTTGCATTGCAGCTTTCTCTAGTAAATTACTTTCGTCAGCAGATGGTGCTGCACCTTTAGTTTCGGGCAGCTCAGATAATCTCTCTGCGTACGTGGCACTTGGAACTTTAGAGTAGGAGTGATTATGTAAGACATGTGACGTGTGCACAGCTCTCTGTTCTGATTGGCCTGACACAAAATCCACTGGGGTGTGTGTCTTTGGCTCCGAAGAAGAAGCCAAAATGGTGCTTTTAGAGATTTTGAAGTCATGAGATTCTCCCTTATCTTGCTCAAGCATAGATAAAGCCATTTTTGCCTGGGATAGCTCATGTAGTGACGGGAGTAGCATGGCGCTCCAATGTAACACCGCTCCTGCGCGAGCTGCACTGGCTCCCAGTGGTCTTCCGGGTGCGCTTCAAGGTGTTGGTCATCACCTTTAAAGTGCTCCATGGCATAGGGCCTAGCTATCTTTGAGACCGCCTGCTGCTACCGATGACCTCCCATCAACCTGTGCGCTCCCACAGAGAAGGCCTCCTCAGGATGCCATCGGCCAAACAATGTAGGCTGGTGACCCCCAGGGGGAGGGCCTTCTCTGTGGGGGCACCTACCCTCTGGAATCAGTTGCCCCCAGAGATAAGGAGAATCCAAGACCTCAGTGCCTTCCGTCGTGCCCTTAAAACCCATTTTTCCCAGCAAGCCGGGCTGGCTTAAGAAGAAGTTTTTAAATGTTTTAATTGGTTTGTGATTTTTAATTTTTGGGCCAAATTTATATATATTTTAATTGTTTTTTAATATTTGTATTTCATGTTCTTAATTCTGGCTGTACACCGCCCTGAGTCCTCAGGGAGAAGGGCGGTATATAAATTGGAAATAAAAAAATAAATAAAAATAAAATAAAAGCAGCTTTTATCTTATCTTCCTCCTGAAGCTTTCTGTCTGTTTCTTCTGCTTCTAGCCGAGTGGCTGATGCCAGGGGCTGAAATCTTGAGGGTCTTTCTATCCCCTGCTCTTCATCCGAAGAGAATAAGGCTCTGGGCTTCATTTTGCCCTTTTCCTTCATTTTGCCCCTTTTCTTCTTTCATTTTTGCAAAAAATAATTAGCGTACCTCAGTAGCTAAAAACTAATTGCCTATGCGCTTATCATCAAAAGCAACAAGCAAGGAAAAAAACCATAAATCAACCATCGTCTGCTACCATTGTCAGAGGCAATCAGCCCCGTTACCTTCCTGAGGTAATTGCCAGGATCGTGGCATTTTCCTTGTGTATACTTTTGAAAAATAAAACCGGAATACATCTTCTAATTAAACTCATATTTATTGTAAAGAAGAAAATAAAACATCTTACTGATCTAATTAGTTACATTTTGAAATAAAGTTCGTGCCAGCTGCTTCTCAGCAGCTGGATCTTTCTTGGCAAGAGAACAAAGGAAAGTGTGTGAAGGAATGTGGGTGGACATGCGCAGTTTAGCTTACTGATAAGGATTCTTGGCAAGCTACGGAAAGTCTGATAGTCCAGAAACAATGAGCTCAACTGGTAAATACAAAAACATCAGGACTTGGTGCTTTGTTACTTCTTTGTTTTTTGAGTGCCTCGGATATCTCAAATGTTGTTATCTCATTATTTAATATATCTTTACATTCCGCTGGGATTTTTGACAGTCCTATTTTGTTCAATGATGGATCTAGCCCGATAACTCAAAGACAAATTCTAGTTTTCAATTGAATTCCTTTATTGCAGGCCTAGGTGAATCCTAGGCCCTGTGGCACCAGACGTCACTGACCTTAAACCTTTCTCTTTCAGGTATACATCTGGAACAACTGGAATACCTCGTGGTGAGAGCTATTATACTCAGGAGGAGGGGCCAGGAGGTAAGGAGTGGCTATGGGGGTGATGGGATATGTGATTAGTTAACCCCTGCAGAGCCAGGTGCCCAGGGTGGCAATACAGTTAGGCATTTACCCTGACATATTTTTTGCAGATATTGGAGTATCTTACCTTCCTCTATCTTTTCTTTATCCTCATACAGATTTTTAAAAAACTCATAGGCTATCTTTCTCTCCCCTCATTTTGGCATATTAATTCTCCACCATCACAATATAGTTGACTAATCATACTTTTTTCCTTTCGTTTTTTTAATTGAAACCAGCAACCAGCATCCTGGCTTATTTGCATTCTTAAAAAAAAATTGTTTAATACTTTTTATTTGTTGTGCCATACTTTCCACTTCAATAATATTCCATTTATATTTGATTGTATCTATTTGTTGTTTCAACTCCCGTTTTCTTGTTTCAGACCCATCTGGTCCTAAAGGGGAGCCTCTGGGCTCTTGCTCTGCAAGTCGAGGCTTTATAAATCTTTTAAATCAATCGAATCAATCCCCAGCAAACCTTGCACTGCCCAGAGGAACTGCCTGGTCCCCATCCCCAGGCCTGCCACTGTCTCTCTCTCCTCCCTGGTCTCTGGGTGCAGCTGCTGGAGCCCCCAGTGGGCCCTTGCTTGAGCTGGCCTGGGAGGTGATGGCTCCTGAGTCTTCTGGTGGCCCTCTGAGCACTTGGAATGGAGAGGCAGAGGGAGGCTCCCAATGCCAGGACCATCCCTGGGCAGGAATGCAGCCATGCCTATGGGCACCAGGCGATAAGGCAGGGCATCAGCACTTTGCAGAGATACGACTCATGAATTCTAGGTCATATGTTACAAAAAACAACAACAAATACTTTCTTTCTTATTTGGCACTTGATATATTTACCTGGTGCTCTTACATAACCCAGAAGTGGTGCCAAACCCAGCCGCAGTTAAATGCCTGCAACCCCACTGAGCCTGCATAGAGGCTGACACCATGGAGCTGGCAAGCGCAGTCTCCCTCTTCTTGGTCGCCTACCTCTCCTGCCTCGTCTTGATGTTCGTCCGGAGGAAGTCCTCTGCCAGGGGCCGGCTGCCTCCTGGACCCTCTCCTCTGCCTCTGGTTGGGAACTGCCTGCAGATGAAGGCATTCAAAACCTTGTCCTCCCTCCTCAAGGTAAGTCCACCTCTCTTGCCCAGTGGAAGCCCCAGAGATGTTCTTCCCTTGTCCACTTCCATCTGGCCTCTTGGGTCTCCTCAACCAGCGACCTGGATTTTCCTTCTCCATGATCCCAAACGTTCCCCGCCGTCTCTTTCCAGCACCACCTTCCTTGTAGCTTCCGTGAGATGACTAGATGGCTCAGTGGCTTGATAAGACGCCTGACTAAGTGGCTCAGTGGCCAATTCACTGAGTGGCCAAAGTCCCTTCCAACTTTGTTACTGTTAGACTAGATTCTCCGGGTTATGTCTTCTTTCGGGATCCAATCTGGGTCTTTCCTTTCTTCTTCTTCTTCTTCGGCTTCCATTTAGGCATTCACACCTACGTGAAGCCTGGGAAAGGAATTTTCCCCCCTTGGCCATTGTATCTCGGATTTGGCGAACTCACCTTCTGATCAAGCAGATTGCGTGTTTCCCAAGGAGCCACACAAACCGAGATTAGAGAACACTTTTCTAGGCTACAGGAAGCCTTGATGCGGCTGGGAAAATGGTTTGCTTTCCTTGGGGAACTTTGTCAAGACTATTGGCTGACAGGCTGGCAGAGGGAAGCATGTCCAGCGCCCCCCCCCCCCAAAAAAGCATGGCACACACAGTTGTTTTGGGGAACAATTCTATAACCTAGAGTAGCCGCCAGCCTACCACCTATTTTTAATGAGTCTAGGGTCTGGAATATTAACAAGGAAACATCAGGAAATGCAAATATCTCCTTTCCTAAGCTACACGCCTGAAGGATGTCAAAAAGATCCCCCAGAGCCAATTTCTAGAATTGTGGAAGCTTTGTTTCCAATATTTTAGGTGTGTGTGTGTGTATGTGTGTGTGTGTGTTTAGAGTTAGGGTTCTGCCTTGGTGTGACTTCGGGGCATTGTGCAATTTTTCTTTGGACTAAGGGGTACACATAAAAAATCCATTTTTTTTACTACCGGTTCTGTGGGTGTGGCTTGGTGGCTTGGTGGACGTGGCTTGGTGGGTGTGGAAGGGGAAGGTTACTGCAAAATCTCCATTCCGACCCCTCTCCTGGGGGAAGGATACTGTAAAATCCCCATTCCCACCCCTCTCTTGGGGGAAGGATACTGCAAAATCACCATTTCCACCCCTCTCCTGGGGGTTAGATACTGCAAAATCCCCATTCCCACCCCTCTTCTGGGGGAAGGATACTGCAAAATCCCCATTCCCTACGTTCTCCTGGGGCAAGGATACTGCAAAATCCCCATTCCCACCCCTCTCTTGGGGAAAGGATACTGCAAAATCCCCATTACCACCTCTCTCTTGGGGAAAGGATATTGCAAAATCTCCATTCCCACCCCACTCTGCGGCCAGCCAGGCATGGTATTTGCCAGTTCTCCGAACTACTCAGAATTTCCACTCCCAGTTCTCCAGAACCTGTCAGAACCTCCTGGATTTCACCCCTGGGTACACAGTGTGTTATGCTACAGGATGAATCCATGAATACAGGAATGTTAATTTAATATTAATTTTCCTATTCCCAAGAACTGAACTCGTTCATGAGGCAGATCTTCTGGCATGAAGATTGTATCTCACGGCACCTTCAGAGGCTGCACTGCAAGCGTTCTGTGTAAATCGCCAGGTGCTTGAGCAACTAACGGCCCTGCGCCTGTCCATCATAAAACAGTCCTGCCAGCTGAGTGACTCTCGGTCATTCAGTCCAAGGCAAAAGTGAAGCGGCCCCTCCTTGTTGCTGTCCTTCAAAGGGCGGTGGAGGCTGTTTTCCACAGCAGAGAACCTCTGATTACGTTCCACGAATTTCTACTAATCCAGTGACCAGATGTTCTGTTGGTTTTATGCAATTTGTGGCGGATGGAAGAGCTTGGAAGCAAAGTCCAAGGAAGCTTGGATGCATGCCAACCCTTTCAAGTTTCCACATGGATGGCAGTGAGGGTCAGCCTCTGGCAAGGGCACCTCTTGGGCCGCCTTCTCCTTCGTCTGCCCTACAGCCCTGGGAACCCTCTCAGTTCTCCAGCCGAGTTTGTCCTCAGGCTGCTCAATGGCTAAGACGCTGAGCTTGTCGATCAAAGGTCGGCGGTTTGAATCCCTCGTAGAGGTCTCCTGTGTGAGCAAGGGGGTTGGGCTAGATGACCCCCAAGGTCCCTTCCAACTCTTTTACTGTTATTGACCTTCCTTGGCTTTCCGTGGTTACCCAATTGGTGAATTTGAGATGGGTGGTTCCAGGCGTGAAATTCAGCAGGTTCCGGAGACCGGTAGTGGAAATTTTGAGTAGTTCGGAGAACCGGCAAATATCACCTTTGTCTGGCCCCAGAGTGGGCTGGGAATGGGAGTTTTGCAGTATCCTCCTCCCAGGAGTGGGGAGGGAATGGGGATTTTGCAGTACCCTTCCCCCAGGAGAGAGGAGGGAATGAGGATTTTGTAGTATCCTTCCCCCAGGAGAGGGGAGGGAATGGGGATTTTGTAGTATCCTTCTCCCAGGAGTGGGGAGGGAATGGGGATTTTGCAGTACCCTTCCCCCAGGAGAGAGGAGGGAATGGGGATTTTGTAGTATCCTTCCCCCAGGAGTGGGGAGGGAATGGGGATTTTCCAGTATCCTTCCCCAGGAGAGGGGAGGGAATGGGGATTTTGTAGTATCCTTCTCCCAGGAGTGGGGAGGGAATGGGGATTTTGCAGTATCCTTCCCCAGGGGAAGGATTCATTCCCACCCCACTCTGGGAGCAGCCAGAGGTGGTATTTGCCGGTTCTCTGAACTAATCAAAATTTGCCTACCGGTTCTCCGGAACCTGTCAGAACCTGCTGGATTTCACCCCTGCTTATGACTCTTTTTCACAGTTACGGTCTTTGCAGCATCCCCATGTCACGTGATCAAAATTCGGACTGTTGGCAGCAGTCTCATACTTCTGATGGCTGCAGCGTCCCTGGGTCCCATCATCCCCTTTTGTGACCTGACAAGCAAAGTCAATGGGGAAGCCAGATTCACTTAACAACCGGGTTACTAACGACTGCAGTGATTCACTGAAGAACCGTGGCAAGAAAAAATTGTAAAAGAGGCCAAAACTCACTTCACAAATATCTCACTTAACAACCGAAATGTTGGGCTCAATTGTAGTTGCAAGTTGTATTTCCATCTCTCCTTTTGGTTCCTGTGCAGCTGCGGGAAAAATACGGCCCCGTCTTCACGGTCTACTTTGGAAACCGCCCGATTGTGGTCTTGTGTGGCTACGAAGCAGTGAAGGAGGCCCTGATTGACAAGGCGGAAGAATTCTCCGGAAGGAAAACCAACCCTACCCTACAGAAGACCTTCCAGGATTACGGTGAGGGCCCCAGGCTGGTGGGGCAGGAGCAGGCCAGGCTGCCCCCCCCTTTCCTGGTCACGGGGCCCATTGCTCTCCTCTGTTCCCAGGGGTGGCCTTTGCCAATGAGGAGCGTTGGAAGCAGCTGCGCCGGTTCTCCCTAACCATCCTGAGGAATTTTGGAATGGGGAAGAAATCCATCGAGGAGAGGATTCAAGAGGAGGTCCAGTTCCTGCTGGAGGAATTTCAGAAGACCCAAAGTGAGGCTGGGGGAGGGAGAGAGGGGAGGGGAGGGTATGGTTTGAAAGGCCGCTGGACCGGTTGACCGACCATCCAACCCAGTGGTCAGATTCAAATAATTTAGCAACCGGTTCTCTGCCCTAATGACCGGCTGGGTGGGCGTGGCCATGGTGGGTGTGGCCAGGGGGTGTGACAGGTAGCACTCAGCCTCCTGCAGCCCCCTGGGAATGAAAACAGGCTACGAGGGGGGCGCTGTACCCCCATGTCCTATTTTGGGCCTAGGAGGCTTCCCAGGAGCGAAAACGGGCTGCGAGGGTGGGGGAAAACACCACGCCCCCCGTGCCCCATTTTGGGGCTAGTAGGCCTCCCTGTACTTACCTGCGAGTCAAAATGGGGTGTGTGGGGACTTCTGGAAGGGGTGGGGCGGGAAGGGGCAGGCCAGCCAACAATTTAACTACGGGTTTGCCCAAACTGGCCCGAACCGGCTGAATCTCACCATGGGTCCAACCCATTGCAGCAATGCTGAAGTCATATATTAAGATATCCAGAACATAAACATAGAATCATAGGGCCGGAGGGGACCTGAGAGGCAGGAGACCTTGAGGAGGGGCTCGGACTAGGAACCCTCTGGTCCAGGAGATGCTTGGGCTGAAAAAAAGCATCACGGAAAGTGGTTTCTTTCTTTGCTGACTCAAACAGGCATCAGGCATCATTTCCTCTCTAAATAATTGTGTAGAGGGGAAGAGAGGAACCACCCCACAGCAGGGGTGGGTTCTAAAATCTTTTAATACTGGTTCTGTGGGCGTGGCTTATTTTTGGGCGTGGTTTGATGGTCATGTGACAATTCTTTAGGACAGTGATGGCTAACCTTTTTGCCGTCGCGTGCCAAAGGCAGGGGGAGCGCGGGGGGTCGCGCGCATGTGTGTCCACACCCATAACTCAATGTGCACTGCTCCCACGCGCATGTACGTGTGACCCCCTCACGCGACCCCCGCTTTTGGCATGCAATGACATGGTGGGGCCCAGTAGGCCTGTTTTTTGCCCTCCTCAGGCTCCAGAGGCTTTCTTGGAGCCTGGGGAGGGAAAAAAACTGCCTTCCCCACCCCCTAGAGGCCCTCCGGAGGCCAGAAACAGCCGGTACCTGACTTCCAGTGGGCCTAGAAGGCTGAAAATCAGCTGGCTGGCACGTGCAAGCACGCTGGAGCTGAGCTAGGGCAACGCTCACATGCCCACAGATATGGCTCCGCGTGCCCCCTGTGGCACGCGTGCCATAGGTCCACAATCACAGCTTTAGGATTTAGCAGAGGTACTGGTCTACCAGGCTTTTAACTGCTTGCAGAGCCGGTCCTCCCATTTGTTTTTGGAGCACACTGGTCTACCACCACACTGCCTTTTACCGCTGATCAGCTGTAGGGCGGCCCTTTGAAGCACCACGGCAAGAGTTTAAACAGTTTTTTTCCTTCTAGCCGATCAGCTGGGACTCGAGAGGCAGCGAATAGATTGGGGGTGGGGGTGGCAGGCAGAGGTGGTATTTACTGGTTCTCCGAACTAGTCAAAATTTCCACTACTGGTTTGCAAGAACATGGGAGAACCGGTAGCAACCCACCACTGCCCCACACCCCTCCTAAAACAAATCTGGAGAAAATTGTTTACCTCTTTGGCCTAAGCCCGTGATGGTGAACCTATGGCACGTGGGCCCGAAGTAGCACGCAGAGCCATGTCACCTGGCATGCGCGGCATCACCTGTTCCTCTTCCAGGTTTCTGGCGCACATGTGAGCGCAACGATCACTTGGCCTTTTTGCATGCGGCAGTGGCAGAAACTGGAAGACATGGTCTGTTTTCCTGCGTGAGCATGCGCGCCAGCCAGGTGATCGTTGAGAGTGCATGCGGCCCAGAAACTCGGAAGAGTAGCTGGCTGAAACCGGAAGTTTAGCAGCTGAAACCGGAAGTTCATTTTTGGGCGCGCGTATGTGCCCTGGGTAGCTCGTCTTCCGGGTTGCGGTCCAGATACGCGCATGCTCCCTTTTTGGCACTTGGCGCCAAAAAGGTTCGCCATCACTGGCCTAAGCGGTTCCTACAGCACGTTGACCCCCCCTTCCTTCTCTCTTTCTCCCTCCGCACCAGAGAAGCCCTTCAATCCCATCTTCTTCCTCAGCTGCTCCGTGTCCAACGTCATCTGTTCGATCATCTTCGGCAATCGCTTCGATTACAAAGACAAGGAATTTCTGGCTCTCATGAAGATGATGAACGACAGCTTTCGGCAGATGAGCAACAGCTGGGCTCAGGTACGTCCACACAGGTCCTCGCCTCTCTTCAGCAAAATGGGAGGATCCGAGACTGCTCCTCCCTCGGACAATCTGGCACTATCCGAAAACACTGGGCAGCTGCTATGGCTTGGGAGGATGAGAACTCTGGTCCAAGACCCAAGGAGCAGCCAGGAGGGAGGAAAGGGCCCTTGAAAGAAAAAATCTCCAAGATTAGAATAGAATAACAGAGTTGGAAGGGACCTTGGAGGTCATCTAGTCCAATCCCCTGCTCACGCAGGAGACCGGTACTAGGGATTCGAACTGCCGAACTGCCGATCTTTCTGATTGACAAGCTCAGTGTCTTAGCCACTGAGCCATATTCTTTTCCTCTCGTTTTCTGCAGTTCTACGATATCTACGCCAACCTCCTGAAATACTTTCCAGGACCCCACACCAAGATCTCTGACAACCTGGAGGATGTGAGGCTCTTCATTGCCAGGAGGGTGAAGAAGAACAAGGAGACCCTGGACCCCAACTCTCCCCGGGATTACATTGACTGCTTTCTCATCCAGATGGAGAAGGTAGGAGACGGGGAGGGAGCCCAGGATGATTTCCCCAGCTACAAAGCTTTGGGTGGGCACAGGGCAGTGGTGGAATTCAATTTTTTTTTATTACCGGTTCTGTGGGCGTGGCTTGGTGGGTGTGGTGTGGTGGGGCTTGGTGGACGTGGCTTGGTGGGTGTAGCAGGGGAAGGATATTGCAAAATCCCCATTCCCTCCCCACTCCTGGGGAAGGATATTGCAAAATCCCCATTCCCTCCCCACTCCTGGAGGAAGGATACTGCAAAATCTCCATTCCTTCCCCACTCCTGGGGAAGGATACTGCAAAATCCCCATTCCCTCCCCATTCCTGGGGAAGAATATTGCAAAATGTCCATTCCCTCCCCAGTCCTGGGGAAGGATACTGCAAAACCGCCATTCCCTCTCCACTCCTGAGGAAGGATATTGCAAAATTTCCATTCCCTCCCCACTCCTGGGGGGAAGGATATTGCAAAATGTCCATTCCCTCTCCACTCCTGGGGAAGAATATTGCAAAATGTCCATTCCCTCCCCACTCCTGGGGGAAGGATATTGCAAAATGTCCATTCCCTCCCACTCTGGGGCCAGCCAGAGGTGGTATTTGCAGGTTCTCTGAACCAGTAAAAATTTCCGCTACCGGTTCTCCAGAACCTGCTGAATAGCACCCTGGCACAAGGGGCTTTGCCACGGGGTAAAAGATGCGGCTCCTTTCCTGCAGAGGGCACTGGGGCACTGGTGGAGATGGGGACAGAGACAGGTGAAGCAGGAAAGGGTCTGGCAGCAGAGACAGCCCGTCCCCTGGGAATCCCTTGGCCAGTCCAGGCACTCGCTAGGACCAAGAGGCCATTTCTGTTTTGGGGAAACTGGGCAATGGTGGGTTGCCCCCGGTTTGCACCGGTTCTATAAAACCGGTAGTAAACCCAGTGGGAGGCTCCGCCCACTGACCCCGACGTCATCAGAACGCTTCTCCGCATGCGTGTGGCCCCGTTGCGAACAGGTAGTAAAGGTAAGTAGAACCCACCCCTGAAACGGGGCGCTTAGTCAGCCTCCAAACAGGGCTTGTCTCGCCTGGTGTGCTCCCCCCCAACCCAGCTGGAAAGCCTCCTTCAAGCCCCCCCCCCTCGAGCTTCTCATGCACTTGTGTTCTACTTTGCCTTCAGGAGAAGGACAATCCGGACAGCGAATTCAACCAGAAGAACCTGGAGATGACCACGCTGAACCTGTTTATTGGTGGGACGGAGACGGTCAGCTCCACCCTGCGATACGGATTTCTGTTGCTGATGAAGTACCCTGAAGTGCAAGGTATTTTGGGTGTGTGTGTGATTCAGCCCCAACGCAGCATATGTCTCTAGGCCAGGAAGCAAACCCCCCCACACACCCCGAGTGCCACCGGGATCACTAGGCCAGCGAGAAGTTGCTGTGAGCTGCACAAATGCCTGGATTCAGCCTGAGAGCCACCCATGGAGGAGGTCAGGCCAGAAGCTGTTGGGTGAAGGGGAGGGATGCCAGCCCCACGGCCCTTGAGAACAGCCCCCTCAGTAGGTGGAGACCCCTCCTGACCAGTTCTTTGGGCCCCCCCAGCCGCTGATCCAGGTGCATCAGAGAGCGTGCAGTTGAAGCCACTAACTTTAAGGCCACATTTTACCAGCAAAGATGCAGGAAGAAATCGACCGTGTGATTGGCCAGAACCGGATCCCCAACATTGAAGACCGGAGCCAGATGCCCTACGTGGACGCGGTCATCCATGAAGTACAGCGGTTCAGTGACCTCATCCCCATGAATGTGGCCCATGCAGTCACCCGTGACACGGAATTCAGAGGCTACCTTATTCCAAAGGTCAGAGCCTTGGGGATGGGGAGACTGGCCCAGGGGCATCGGGCTGGCATGTTGCCACCTGTTCTGACCTAGGCTCCCTTAATAAGCCGGAGGCAGGAATTACTGGCAAAGCCTCTTTTATTTACATGACTGTGAATTACGTTCATTCACAGTCAGCAAGTTTTGTCCAAATAGTTTTTCAAAGGAACATTTCTCAACACACCTAATCTCGGTTGACAAGCTGCCACGTAACTTGTTTCCAACCGCAGTACAAGACAAAACTTGACATAGAGTCTCTCAGTCACGGAATGAACAAATTGTTTCCTGTGAAAGCCCCCTCCCTGTTCACTCCTCTTTTATTTCCTATGGGAGGGGCCAATCACTTCCAAGGTGTGGCTTTAGTCCCGAGTCGACTCTGCTTTCTGAGTTGTTCTTGTCTTCTGGCAGCTCTGTGCATACACACACTGGGAACAGGCTCCAGCTGTTCCTCTGCCTCACTGCTAACTCCCTCTCTGCCTCCGATGCAGAGCCCTCGTCTGAGCTTTCCCCAGCCCCCAGGACTGGCCCATGTTCCTCCCCAACCTCTTCACTGTCCGACTCTGCTGCCAGCTCCGCTGGCCACTGATGGGCCACAACAAAACCCTGGGCACTGGCTGGACTGCCCAGCAGGATCGGGCAGAGAGATCAAGGGGCTGAGGAGGGCTGGCCAGGAGGCAGGAACCCTGGCTGGAGAGTTCTAATGGCCCAAAGGCAGTGCCCCCTCTCCTCCCACCCAGCCGGCCAGGTGCGATGAGAGGAGGGTGGGGTCGATGGGGTCCCAAAGGATCAGCAGGACAGAAGGTACTCGGTACGTGATCAAACCGGCCTCCGCTCTGTCACTGCAAAAAAGGAGATTGTCTCTTGGCTGCCTTCCCCAGATCATTTGGGCGTTTTGTGCCAGCTGGGCGAAAGAACCTCTGCCCCTTCTCTTCCTCAGGGCACAGAAGTCTATCCCGTGCTCAGCACCGTCTTGCATGACGGCACCAAATTTAAAAGCCCTGAAGGGTTCCACCCGGAGAACTTCCTGGATGAGAAGGGGTGCCTGAAGAGGAATGATGCCTTTGTCCCCTTCTCCGCAGGTACAGCCACACCGAGCCCACCTTCCCCCCACCACACCCTCCCGGGCCAGGTTTCTTGGCTGCCCTTGGGATTTTTCCTTTTACAGCCGGCTTTTCCGGTTTCCATACCAAGCTGGCATTGTGGGCTTCCTTGGCATTTCTTACGCATGCTGGACACCCCTTTGGCCCCGCTGGCAACTCAGGAACCCAGGTGGCCCTCTAGGCAGCGGCCCTGCCTTTCCCAGAGTGTGCTGAGCAGTTCCTGGCCATCCAGCTTCCGGCCAGGAAATGGCTTGGACCTGCCCAGAGGCTCTAAGCCACTTCTCCCGGTCTCTCCTCGCAGGGAAGCGCATCTGCCTGGGGGAAGGCCTGGCCCGGATGGAGCTCTTCCTCTTCTTCACCACCATTCTACAGCGGTTCCGGCTGAAGCCCGTGGTGGAGCCCAAGGACATCGACCTGACACCCCAGGAAGTCGGCATGGCCACCATTCCGCCCCTGTACGAGCTCTCGGTCATCCCCCGCTGAGAGGAGGGCGCCATGCGGGTGGGCGAGTGTGCCCTGCCTCTGGACTCCTGTGCTTTTGCACCAGCTGGGCTTTCAGCAAGAGCTGCACGCAGTGGTGAAATGTAAAATGTGTTACTACTAGTGATGTGGGCGTGGCTTGGTGGGGATGTAATACGACTGAGTGGGCATAGCCAACTTTTTTTTTTTTTTTACTTTTAAAATCATTCTTTCTACAATCTGTTCGGCAGAAGAGGTTGTAGAAAAAATGCTTTTAAAAGCCTCTGATGATCCCAGCTATGCCGCGCCATCATCAGAGGCTTTTTTTTTTCCTTTTAAAAGCATTTTTTCTACAATCTCTTTGGCTGAAGAGGTTGTTAAAAAAATGCTTTTAAAGCCTCTGATGATCCCAGCTGAGTTGCCTGATTGGCAGAAGCTTTTTTTCCTTTTAAAAACATTTTTTCTATAACCTCTTCGGCCAAAGAGGTTGTAGAAAAAATGCTTTTAAAAATAAAAAAAAAGCCTCTGACGATTGCGCGGCTCACCTAGGCAACGGGGGTGGGGAGAGGAATTTTTGCTACCGGTTCTCCGAACCACCCGCCTCCATCACTACCAGATCTTGCGACCCGGTCCGAACCGGGAGCATTTCACCCCCTGACTGCACTGTCCCCTTCTCTGCACCCCACCCGGGGCCAGGATCTCTGAGGGGGACGGGAAAAAATACCTCTTCCAGGTGTTTGTCTTGAAAATATAAAGCTTTGCGAGGATGCAGATGATCTGAACTGATGCAGCCCTGGTTTCTTCTAAGCTGTGTGTGTGTGTGTGTGTGTGTGTGAGGGCTTGTTTCCTGGTTGTTATTGTGCCCCAACACAATCACTGGGGTAAATCTATGAGAGGGGCCAATCACCTCCAAGGTGGCCTACGTGATGTTGCTTCAAAAGAGCAAAGCAAAAGAAGTATGAGAGAGCAAAAGCCAGAGAAACGGTCATCTGCCCAGAACGTTGCCATAAAAAGCCACAGGATCCCCTTGCCTCACCCTCACCCCTGGCCTGTCCTGGAACCGATGGCCCCGAATGTGACACTCAGGAAGTCCATTTCTCCTGGCGGTATACAAATTCATAAATAAATAAATAAATAAATAAATAAATAAATAAATAAATTTACTCCCTCTTGCTCAGGCCGTGAACTTTGTGGGGTGAGGAAAGGGATGGACAAAAGACTAGGGATCCTTCACCCCTGTTTCTTGGGCCAGTAGAACAACTGGTCTGCATTGTCTGGGGCTTCCTTCAGCCATCTTGGAGGGCTGGAGAAGAATGGCTACCAGGCAGCACCAGTGCGCACCAAGTCAGATACTTGGGCCAGATTCTGGGCCAATTCCAGGACAGGCCCATCAGTGCCAGCTGAGCTGGAGCAACTCTCTGGACAGAACAAGAAGATCCAGATGGACTGGCCAAGTTTCAGCGGGATCTGGAACATATGCTGATGGGTTTCAGCCATCTGAAGGGAAAGCAGCTCACCCAGAAATGAGAGGACCCCCAAAGCAGCAACACCTTTGCCAAATCACAGTTCCCAGGCTGCCTTCACACAAGGTGCCTATCGATGGTAAAATCTGAACCGGTTTACTACCAGTTTACCGTGGTCAGCCAGGCTAGCTGAAGCCCAGTTGCCAACTTCTGGGCAAGCCTAAAGCACAGGGGTGCTCTTCAAAAACTTTAGTAAGTGGTTCTCTGCCCTGTGGCCTAGTCAGAATCCTGCACCATGGCTGGGGGTGGGGGCATTTTTGCCCTCCCTGGGCTCTGGAGGCTTTCTTCGAGCCTCCGGGAGGGCGAAAACAGCTTCCCCAGGCTCTGGGAAGCCGGAAATGGGCCCGTTGCCGGCCTTCCCGAACTTCCGGTAGGCTTTTTTTTTGCCCCCCGCCAAGCCTCCATGCACGCCCTGCACTTACCTGCATCCAAAACGGGCCGCGTGGGGACTCCTGGGAAGGGAGGGGCGGGGTGGGTAGGGCCAGCCAGGAGTGGGATTTGGGGGTTCTTCGAACTGCACAGAATCTTTGCTAGAGGTTCTCCCGAACCCCTGCGAACCTCCGGCAGCCCCACCCCTGCCTAAGCACCCGGCTGAGGCCAGGAGGCGTGCCAGCCCCAGGGTGCTGCCAGCCTCTGAAGCTATAACTGCTCTCCTCCTGTCCTGCAGGCACGAACAGGGCTCAACAAATAGAAACACAACTGCAATTAACGCAACAAGCGATAAACAACGTGTCAATTGCCTGGGGGCATGCTGCCATCTATTGCTTCACCTGTTGAGTTTCTATTTGAAGGAACCGTCAGCCAGAGGAATGTTGGTTGCATAGCATAAACACTTCAAAGCTCTTGACTGGCACCTGTTTGGGCAATCCAGTTACATCAGGTGTCAACAGGTTATTCAAAACTCTGGTTTGGAGCAAAGCTTGAGAAATGGCATGATGGGGGCATGGAGCAGAGGTCAAGTGCCCTGGGCCTCCTCGACCCCTGACCTGGATGGAGCTTTTCTGGATGCTCTTTTCATACACTTCCCACGAGGGGTGGGCTTCAAAAATTTTAGCAAGGGGTTCTCTGGGTAGGGTAGGGTACAGTTGCTGGGTAGGCGTGGCCATGGTGGGAGTGGTCTAGTTGGTCTCCTGCACCACAGGGAGGCGGGGCATTTTTGCCCTCCTCAGGTTTCAGAGGCTTTCCTCAGGCCTCTGGGAGGGTGAAAAGGGCCTCTCCAGGCTCTGGAGGCCAGAAATGGGCCCAATTCAAGCCTTCCTGAACTTCCTGTAGGCCCATTTTTCGCCCTCCCCGAGCCTCCACAGCGTATGCCCTGCACTTACCTGCATCCAAAATGGACCCATGGGGACTCCTGGGAGGGCAGGGGAGGGGCAAGGTGGGCAGGGCTAGCCAGGAGTGGAATTTGGGGGTTCCTCGAACTGGACAGAAACTTAGCTAGAGGTTCTCCCGAACTCCTACGAATCCCCAGCAGCCCACTCCTCAGTGGTGGGTTTCAAATTTTTTTACTACCGGTTCTGTGGGTGTGCTAAGTGGGCGTGGCAAGGCTTGGTGGGCATGGCTTAGTGGGTGTGGCATGGGAGGGATACTGTAAAATCTCCATTTCCACCCCACTCCATGGGAAGGATACTGCAAAATCCACATTTCCTCCCAATCAGCTGGGACTTGGGAGGCAGAGAATAGATGGGGGCAGGGCCAGTCAGAATTTTTACTACCAGTTCTCTGAACTATTCAAAATTTCCACTACTGGTTCTCCAGAACTGGTCAGAACCTGCTGAAACCCACCTCTGCCACCCCTGCTTCCCATGCTTGGGACACTTTTGCAGTTGGAGAGCAGCTATTTTAAAGAGAGTCTTGTCTCTACTCTGTCTCCTGGGCTGTGACCCACTGAACCCCCTCCCCCAATCCTCCTGGCTCCTCCAGGCCCTTTAGACAGACTCAGGGTCCCCCTGGTGAGCTCAGCAAAGCCTGGCCTGTGAAGGGAGAGAGCTTTGCATAAGCTGAATTTCGATCATGTGATTTATGGGTGTGTGTGTGCTGAAACAAGTTTTAAATGTGAGGATCAGGTTTGAGACAATTTTTTTCGGTGCCATTATAATTTTGAATGGTCACTAAACGAACGGTTGCAATTCAAGGACCACCTGTAATGCAAATTTCTGGCAGAGTTTGCAGAACTGAAGGAGCTTCTTGGATAAGGTGCCCAGATTTTAACATTGGTAAAGAGAGACATTGTGGGCGTGGCTTATTTTGTGGGCGTGGCTTATTTTGTGGGCGTGGCTAGCTGGTCATGTGACTGGGTGGGCGTGGCTAGCTGGTCATGTGACCGGTTGGCCATGGCTATGTGTATAGGGTAAGGTGAACAGATTTTAACATTGGTAAGAAGGACACCATTGTGGGCGTGGCTTATTGCGTGGGCGTGGCTTGGAGGCCATGTGACTGGGTGGGCGTGGCTAACTGGTCATGTGACCGGGTGGCCATGGCTATGTGTATAGGGACTACTCAGAGGGCTGAAAAGTCATTTCTGACAGGTCCTCACACTTATGACCATCCTCACATTTATGCCCGTGCAGCATTCTTAACAACCATGTCACTCATTTCACAACTGCTTCTCTTCACCATGGTGACAAGATAGGGCAAAAACGTAAAATATGAGGACAGTCGTAAGTTCGAGGACTGGTCAAAAGTGCGAGGACCAGTCAAAAATAACTTTTTCAGCCCTCTGAGTAGTCCATATGCACAAAAGGACTAATCAGAGGGCTGAAAAAAGTCATTTCTGACAGGTCCTCGCACTTTTGACTGGTCCTCACACTTATGACCATCCTCACATTTATGCCCGTACAGCATTCTTAACAACCATGTCACTCATTTCACAACTGCTTCTCTTCACCATGATGACAAGATAGGGCAAAAATGTAAAATGTGAGGACAGTCATAAGTTTAAGGACTGGTCAAAAGTGTGAGGACCAGTCAAAAATAACTTTTTCAGCCCTCTGAGTAGTCCATAGAGAGGGATGAAAGAATGGAAATTAGAGTAGGAGTGAGGGTAAGAGAGGGAGGAAGAGAGGAGGAGAAGGAGAAGGAGAAAGGAAGAGGAAGTAGGGAGGAGAAAAAGAGGGTGGGGGGAAGAGAAAGTAAGAAGGAAAGAAAAGAGAGTGGTGGTAGGTTTGAGGAGAAAGATTGCTGTACAATAAAAAAGATGAAAGGGAAGAAAGCCAACCCCAAGCAAATATAAAGATATTAAGATAAAGAATGAATTGTTAAACTTTAAAGAATAAAAGAGAACAAATATGAATAAATAGCAATAATTAGAAACACACATACAAACATACAATGTATTTTCTTTGAACAGAGTATTTGGCTGGTTCACAAATTTAAACAGCGTTTAGTCATTTCAATTAAATTTACAATTTCTATGTTTCCTTTTTGCCATATTTATTCCTCATCTATTTTTTAAAAAAAACAATATTACCCTTCATCCTCATCTCTAATCTTAATCAAATTCAATTTTTCCCTTCTATTCTATATTATACCCCTTCCCATTGTCATCTATTTTTATATCCATCCTCACATTGGTTAATTATGTAATTATGTAATACAGTTGTTTAATACAAGTTCAACATTTTAATATAAATCAATTAGTTATATAACTATCTTTTTTGTATATTAATCAATATGAACATGAATATTCCAATTATTTCCATGCAATCCAATTTCTTACAAATCAATTAATTATATTTACCAATAATAATAAACCAAATAATTTCCCCCATATATTCCTCCAAACTACAACTTAACCATTTCTGCTTTCAACACAATATACAACTATTAATAGTATCTCAATTATTACAATTCTCTAGTTAAATAGAGCTTTTTTTCTTTTGTGTTTTAAAATCTTGAACTCTCCTCTTTTGCCCTAAATTTCCCATTGTTTGCAGTTTTGCACCTACCTTTTTTGGTGAGGAAAAAGAAAAAGAAAAAGAAAGAAATCTCTCTCTGACTCATTTTGTCACGTTGCAGCTTTACTTTCACTTTCGCCTTTGTTTTCAGCATAGCTAGGGGGAAAAAATCTGCTCCAGGAACTTTTTGCAGCTAATTAACCTAGCGGAAGCTGTAGGGGCTGTTTTTTCTATTTTTGCAGGCATGGGTCTACTCATTTTTTTTTAACACTGATCAGCTGTAGGTTGGCCCTTTGAAGCCCCGCGGCAAGAGCTTAAACAGGTTTTTTTCCCTCTAGCCATCAGCAGGGACTCAGGAGGCAGAATGAAAAATCGGGACTTTTTTAAAACGCCGCGGGACGCGGGACAAATTGCTCAAAAGCGGGACTGTCCCGCCAAAAGCGGGACGTCTGGTCACCTTATTCTTGGATGAGAAGCGAAAGGTCTTCAAGGAAAAACAAAATCCGGTTGCCTTTTGAAAAAGCATTTTTGTGACCTGGATGATTGTGAATCTCCACGGACACTAAGCCATGATGTGATTTATTTATTTTTTCTGTAGGAGCCCAGCTGTCCATTTTAGGGGCAAAAAAAGCCTTTGGTAAGTTTTACTAAGTGAGTAAAAACTTTAAAATAAATGTACAGTGCTGCATTAACAGAAATGTCAATTGCAAATAGGCTGCGATTGACACCCTTAGAATTCCACAGTAGATTTAGCAAAAGTCATCTAGAGGGGCTGCATTTAAAATCCTGCATAGATAAACCCACAGGCACTTTGATGGGGATCAAGCACCACAAAGTCCCAGCCTTTCAACACATTCTCCGCCTCTCCTTGCAAGGCACCTGCGCAGGTAATTCTTGTCTTAACAACCATTCTTTTACCAGCTGTTCCAAGTCACAGTGGCTCTGACAAACGTGCCTTAAGATCTGCACTTAGGACCATTGTGTCAGGGTCTGCCCCTCAGGCACATCATCAGATTTCCGGCTCTTGACACCCTGCATGTATTTATGACGATTGCAGCATCCTAGGGTCACATGATCATTGCCTGAACTCATCCTTTCTGGTTTCTGACAACCAAAGTCAATGGGGGAAGCTGGATTCATTTAACGATTGTGTGATTCACTTAAAGGTAAAGGTTCCCTTTGCACATATGTGCTAGTCGTTCCCGACTCTAGGGGGCGGTGCTCATCTCCATTTCAAAGCCGAAGAACCAGCGCTGTCCGAAGACGTCTCCGTGGTCATGTGGCCGGCATGACTAAATGCCAAAGGTGCATGGAACACTGTTATCTTCCCACCAAAGGTGGTCCCTATTTTTCTACTTGCATTTTTTAACGTGCTTTCGAACTGCTAGGTTGGCAGAAGCTGGGACAAATAACAGGAGTTCCCCCCCTTACGCAGCACTAGGGATTCGAACCGCTGAACTGCCAATCTTTCGAGCGACAAGCTCAGCGTCTTAACCACAGAGCCACTGTGTCCCTGTGTGATTCACTTAAGCATGGCAAAAAAAAAAAAAGTTATAAAATGGGGCATGACACACTTAACTGCTTTGCTAAAGAACAAATTCTGGTCCCAGTCCTGGTTGTAAGTCGAGGACCACCTGTAGTTGATCTCCAGACAAGGCCGCAGAGTTGATGACAAAGATTTCCAAATAGCCAGACCCCTTAAACTGGAACCCAGTTGGAAGATCTCTTCCACGTAAAGTCCCATTTGGAAGGGGGCGAGTGTACTGAACGAAGGAGAGGCGTTCTCCTTGGTGAGATTTTGCAGGCCGAGAAGGCAGTTTGGAGCATTTCCCTGATCGCAAGACACAAAGCAGTGACGGTCACTGTGATAGAAATCCAAGATCTCGCGGCTATGAAGAGGCTGAATGCCTCCTTCCAGCTGGCTGCCTGGATCATACACCAGTGGCCCGCCTGGTTTCACGCAGGTCTAGATTTGCACGTGTCACTTCTCTTGAGGGAGCTGCCTTTAAAAATCCCCCCCCATTACCCCCACCCTTTTCCCCCCCTCATACCACCCTCCCCCCCAGACTTCCCAGAGCAAAATACAAGGTGTTTCATTTAGTCAATCATAAACTAGATTAATTTACTTATCCTCAAAATTCTAACTCCCCCCTGAAACCTTAACTCCACTATAGATAACCTAATACTTCTAATACTAACATTCATTCATAAGCTATTTGGTATTTTCCTGTCTTATACTTATTTTGAATATAATCAATCCATCTTCTCCATTCGGATACGTATCTTTCTTGCGTGTGGTCCTTCAAGTACGCTGAGATTTTCCCCATTTCTGCTAGGTTTGTTACTTTCAATATCCACTCTTCAATAGTAGGCAAAGAGTACTTCTTCCAAAATTGAGCTACCAACAGCCTAGCTGCTGATATTAAGTTCAAAATCAATTTAGTCTCTGATACTGTGCAGTCCATAATTATACCCAATAGAAGCAATTGAGGAGTAAATTTCAACCTTCTTTTCAAAATGTTCTGCATCACCCACCAAATTTTTATCCAAAATGCCTTGATTTTCTTACAAGTCCACCATATATGATAATAGGTTGCATCAGTACATTCACATCTCCAACATTTAGCTTGCAAATTCGAGTACATACATGATAATTTTTTAGGATCGAAGTGCCATCTATAAAACATTTTATAAAAGTTCTCTCTCAAATTTTGTGCTTGCGTAAATTTAACATTTCTGACCCAAATCTTTTCCCAGGTTTCCATCAACACTGATTCCTGAAAGTTTTGTGCCCATTTTATCATACAATCCTTAACCAAACCCGTTTCTGAATCTATTTCCAATAATGCATTAAACAACCTTTTAATATGCATCTGACTTTGATCTCTAATCGGTTTCACCAGATTTTCCTCATTTTGCATAACACCAATTTTTTGATCCTCCCTCCATCTAGCTTGAAGCTGACCATAGTGAAACCAAGTATAAATTATCCCTTCTTTTAATTCATCTAGGGATTTCAGTTGCAACTTACCCCTTTCCAAAAGAAGCTCTTTATAAGTAATCACCTCTGTTTTTTGCACTATACTTATATTTTCTATTGCATGTCTGGGATTTGCCCATATAGGTATCTTATAGTTCAGCTTGTATTGGTACTTTTTCCAAACCCTCAACAATGCATTTCTGAGTATATGACCCTTGAACACTTTATCCACTTTTTTTTCATATAACAAATAAGCATGCCATCCATATAGCAAATCATAACCTTCTATGTTTAACATTCTTTCTTCAGTTAAGTTAAACCAATCACTAATTTGCGATAAAGCTGTTGCTTCATAATACAATCTTAAATTAGGCATTTTAAGACCTCCTCTCTCACTTATATCCTGTATAATTTTCAGTTTCACTCTTGGTTTCTTCCCAGCCCAAATGAAAGTATTAACCCCTTTCTGCCTTTCCATGAGATTTCCATCTTTTTAAAGCACTGGTATCATTTGGAACAAAAATAAAAACCTAGGTAGTACATTCATTTTTATTGCTGCTATTCTTCCCAGTAGTGATAATTGTAACTTTTTCCAATTTTCCATTTCTTTCTGTACTTTTTGACAAAGAATTTCATAATTATTTTTAAACAATTTCGTATTTGAGGCTGCAATATATACTCCTAGATACTTAACCTTTTTAACTACTTCAAACCCTGTTATTCGCCCTAAATCTTCTCTTTGAGTTATGGACATATTTTTAGTTATCATCTTTGTCTTGTGAAGATTTACTTTAAATCCAGATACTTTGCCATATTGAGCTACTATTTCCAACATGTAGGGAGCCGCTTCTATAGGTTGAGATAAAGTAAGAACCAGGTCATGTGCAAACGCTCTTAGTCTATAATCCTGCTGTCTAATTACAATTCCTTTTATTTTATCAGAATCACGTAACTTATTCAACAAAACTTCTAAAGTTAAAATAAACAACAATGGAAGAAAATATGTGATGGGTCCCCTCCAGTGGAGAAATCTGAACCGGTTTGCTACCAGTTCACTGGCCCCGCCTGCAGGCTGTGTGCCAAGTGTGCACATTACACACCAAAAGGAGGTTTGGGAAGGTAAGTAGAACAGCGGGGGGAGGGGGGCAGTGGTGGGATTCAATTTTTTTAACAACAAGTTCTGTGGGTGTGGCTTAGTTGGGGGTGTGGCTTGGTGGTAATGTGACTGGGTGGGCGTGGCTAGCTGGTCATGTGACCGGGTGGGCGTGGCTATGTGCATAGGGACTACTCAGAGGGCTGAAAAAAGTCATTTCTGACTGATCCTCGCACTTATGACCATCCTCACATTTATGCCCCTTGCGGCATTCTTAACAACCGTGTCACTCATTTCACAACTGCTTCTCTTCATTATGGTGACAAGATAGGGCAAAAACGTAAAATGTGAGGACAGTCGTAAGTTCGAGGACTGGTCAAAAGTGCGAGGACCAGTCAAAAATAACTTTTTCAGCCCTCTGAGTAGTCCATGTGCACAAAAGGACTACCCAGAGGGCTGAAAAAAGTGATTTCTGACAGGTCCTCGTACTTTTGACCGGTCTTCGCACTTATGACTGGTCATCATTTATGCCCATTGTAGCATTCTTAACAATGTGTCACTCATTTCACAACTGCTTCTCTTCACCATGGTGACAAGATAGGGCAAAAACGTAAAATGTGAGGACAGTCGTAAGTTCGAGGACTGGTCAATAGTGCGAGGACCAGTCAAAAATAACTTTTTCAGCCCTCTGAGTAGTCCATATGCATAAAAGGATACAGCAATAGAGAGGGATGAAGGAAAGGAAGGGAAATTAGAGTAGGAGTGAGGGTAAGAGAGGGAGGAAAAGAGGAGGAGGAAAGGAAGAAGAAGTAGGGAGGAGAAGAAGAGGGGGAAGAGAAAGTAAGAAGGAAAGAAAAGAGAGAGGTGGTAGGTTTGAGGAGAAAGATTGCTGTACAATAAAAAAGATGAATGGGAAGAAAGCCAACCCCAAACAAATATAAAGATATTAAGATAAAGAATGAATTGTTAAACTTTAAAGAATTAAAAAGAACAAATATGAATAAATAACAATAGTTAGAAACACACATACAAACATACAATGTATTTTCTTTCAACAGAGTATTTGGCCTGAGGTAGAAAGGAGGTAAATATAAGGTGAATAAAAGAAATAATCATTCCAAGTCAGGTACTGTCAGGGTAAATGTCTAATTCTCCCAGGCAGGGGCTGGCACCTCCCCATATCCCATCATACCCCCTTACCTCAGACTCCTCCCCTGGTATATAAAAGGGTCCTACACGTGGACATCCAGCAGTTCCAGATGTGTACCTGCAAAGACAAGACAGAGGTCAGTGACCTTTACACTGAATTGGGCCTAGGAGGACTCCAGGCCTAGAATAAAGAATTAATGAAGAGATACCATTGTCTCCTGTGAGTTATTGGGTTAGATCCATCCAGCATTAACAAATTGGCAGCAGAGGATGGTTACCCATAACTCTAAAGAATGACTGAACAAGCTGTTCACTCTGATAAGAAGAGCAGAGTAAACACCAGGGCATTCACCAAGAGGATGGCTGCTCAACTGACACCCAAAGGTGCCATGCCAAGAGCCACCCCAGCTGAGAGTGGACAGGACATCGAGCCGGACCCACTCCTCTGCAAAGAGAGACCACGGGAGGAAGCAGATGACCACGAAAGAGAAGGGCCACGAGAGGAAGACGAACTGAGAATGGCCCTGCTGAGAATGATGGAAGCACCCATCAGCAATGGAGAGTTCATCACGAAACTCCAAGGCCTCCTAGAAACCCATGGAGCAGTGATGAGCACCCAAGAAGACGCCAGCCCGGTAAGGGAAAGGGAAGGGGATTCCCTCGCAGAGGCCCCGGACATAGAGGGGCTCAGTTTCGCGCCAATTTCCCGGCGGCCATCTTGGAATGGCCAGCAACCAATGGGAGGCCGGGATTTGAATCCAATGGCGGGAAACAGCCAAGGCCCCAAAACAAATGGGGGGCATCCAGAAAACAACTGCAATAGACAAGTCCAAGTAAACCAGAACTTGCCTAGCATGCTCGAGATAGAAAAAGCAATGGAGACTCTAGCAGCAGCCTTTGGCTCCGCATTCAAGCCTCCTGCACCAACCACAAGGCTGCAAGGAAAACCTCGAAGGCCAAGAAGGCACCAGAGTGACCACCGGCTTCGAGACGCCAACCCTATCACTACCAAAGGGGGCAACGTGCTTCCACGACGAACAAGAAACCCCGACCGTCTATGGAGCAGAACAAAGGCAGGACTCGAACTCACCACCTGCCTCACTAACTACGAGGGATCCAAGAGAAGGGAGACGTGCCAGCTACCTACCTGCTCTGCGACCTCTGCCAGGCTTCTCCAACCGACCAGGGGCCAGCACATCCGGATCAGGACCAGCCATCGCCACCGCCGCCGCGCCACCGATCCTCAAAAGTCCTCGACTTACGACCGTTTCGATCCCGAGCCTCCAGCCATTCTTCGCCGGGGACTACACAGCCCAGCAGCGACTTCCAGGGTCTCACGATGCATCCAGACCCACCAGGGGTGAGTCAAGGGCTCCACCAGCAGGCCTAGGCCTAGGCCTGAGAACTGCAGCCATGAGCTCCCCTCCAGACAGCCTCCAGCATGAAATGGGCCTCGCGCATGCTCAGACGCCACCTGCAGGAAGAGAAGGGAGGAACATAGAGATAAATCAGAACATAGAGACAAGTCAGTACAGAATAGCCATTCCCATGCCATATTGTGAGTTCCCTCACTCACAAAACCATGGACAGCTACCCTCTGTAAGTAACCATTCTAACAATTCTGGGGCTTTACCTGTCAACTTTCCCAAACTGCAAATAGATGGAAAAAATCTTCTAGAGTGGAGTCAACAGCTGCAGATAGTTTTTATGAAAGAAAACTTACTTTTCCTAATATCAGATCCACCCCAGAAACCCTGGACTTTTGAAATTGACTGTAACCACCACAGGGCTTTTTGTATTTTGTTAACCAGTATTTCTCCAACTTTGTACCCAAGCATAGGGAATCACATGACAGTGCATGAAGTGATACAAAAACTTTATAACCTTTTTTACAGCAGAAGTAGAGCAACCACAACTAGGATTTCCAGAAAATTCCATTCTGCCAGACTTAGACCAGGGGTCCCCATGAGTGAACACCTGTTAAAACTTAACACAACCAGGACTGAATTAATGCATAGGGGTGAAGCAATCACTGAGGAGAGTATGATGAGTATAGTCATAAACTCTTTAGACAGTAGCTGGGACAACTTTGTGATGCAATTGGACAGCCTCAGTCTAGAACACTTAACATTAGACACACTCACTAACCGCCTCATTGCAGAGGATAATTTAAGGAGGGACTGCCACATGTCAAGAAGGGACCCCAGACCCACCAAAAGGGTTGAGTTCCAGGACAGGGGAAAGGTTGCCCCAGAGTGTTTTTCCTGTGGGTCCAGGAATCATTTAAGGAGGGATTGCGCCAGAGGAGATAGGGACAGGGGATATAGAGAGAGACGGTCACCAGACCGCAGACATTTCAGGGAACGGGGACGTGGGTGGTCACCGAACCCTAGAAAAAGCAGTGAACGCAGGGATGCTTCCAGAGATAGCAACCCAGGGACCATGTACGGCTTCAGGCATGGTAAAGCAGACCCCAAGCAGGGGACAGATGAGAACATGTGGCTTCTGGATTCAGGAGCCACTAATCATACAACACACAACCCCAATCTATTCACCTCCCTCGTAGAGACAGACAAGATCAGAATGGCTAACCAGAGCACAGCCAAGGTCATAGGGAGAGGAAATGTACATATACCAGGGGTTGGGAAAATAGAGGGGGTACTGTACGTGCCAGAAATACCCCACAATGTCTTAGCCATCACAAAGCTCACAACAGACACAGACACAGAGGTAACATTCAAGGAAGGCAGGGTACAGATACTCAACCAAGGAAAAAGGGTTGGCAAGGTAACCACACATGATGAATTACCGTACTTTACACCCAGTGAGAACAGCGAGGGAAGTATAAACACAAGCATCACCCATGACCAGGGGGAAGACACTGAAACTAGAGGGGGACCCCAGGAGGAAACAAACACTGTGTCACCAGGCAAAAACAAGGTATCCGTGGGAAAACCCATCCATGACAATTGTGCCCACCTCCTTCACAGAAGGCTAGGACATATCAGTTTCCCGGTTGTAGAAAAAATGCTAGGATGTACAAAGGGTTTGAAAGTAAAGGACTGGAAAAATTATTTGGAGTGTTCAGTGTGTAAATCTTCAAAAATTAAGGTCAAAGCGAGGCCCAAAAGGTCAGAGCACACAACTGACCACCCATTTCAGCCAGTACACATGGATTTAGTGGGACCACTGAGACCTTCCATTGGACACAGGAAAAGGTTTTTCTTAACCATAGTAGATGACTACAGCAGGTATGGCTATGTGTACTCTCTCAAGCATAAAAATGAGACATTCCAAAGGTTCAAAGATTTTTATAAAAGGGTGGAACTACAACATGGGGCGAAAATCAAACAGATAATGACTGACCGGGGTACAGAATTCATGGCCAAGGACTTTGCAAACTGGTTAAGGGAGAGGGGCATATTGCATTTTAGCTCCGCCCCTTTTTCCCCATTCCAGAATGGGGTCTCAGAACGAAAAAAACGGATTGCTCCAAACAATGATGAGGTGTGTTTTGGAGGATGCTGGAATGAGCCAATCATTCTGGTCAGAGGCACTATACTATTCAAATTACACACTAAACAGGTTATGGTCAAGTTCAATCAATAAAACCCCATATGAACTAATGTACAATAGAAAACCCAACCTAGCCCACCTACACGTATTTGGTGCCACAGCTGACGTCCACATTCCCCGACAGCTAAGGAAGAAGGGAGAAAAGGTGTCAAAAAGACTAAGGTTCGTGGGCTATGAGCCTGGAACAAAGAGATTCAGATTTGTGGACTGCAATAACAAATTCATTGTGTCCAGGTCTGCGGAATTCCATGAGCACTCGAATTGGTCAAAGCTCCACTGCAATGACATTTTCCTTGGCAGAGACATGCAACCACATAACCAAAGTGACAAAGAACTGACCACCAGGGGGCCAGAGGAAACTGAAACAGACAGACCCAAACACGAAGAACTGAAAGCCGAGGAATGGAAAGAAGGACACCCCACACTGAACCTAGATGGCCTCACCGAAAAAAAAAGGCGCAAATAACCTAGTGTGGTTTGATGATTTACTTACTGACATCTGGGCGGAACCAACATACCCCATAGTCATACATGAGGACAACAAGGCAGCTATAGAAATATCAAAAGCAGATGCCGTGGGACAGAGATCAAGGCACGTAGACATAAAATACAAACACGTTAAGCAATTCTCAGAAATGGGGTTCATTAAAGCCATATACTGTGACACTGAACAACAAACAGCAGACCTACTTACAAAGCCACTACCTCAAAAGCAACACGCATATCTCACATCAAGAATATGGATATATATGTAGATCATGTGTTTTATGTACCTAACATGTATGTTCACAGATCATATGTCCGCCATTAATTAGACATTTAGAGGGGGATTTGTCAGGGTAAATGTCTAATTCTCCCAGGCAGGGGCTGGCACCTCCCCATATCCCATCATACCCCCTTACCTCAGACTCCTCCCCTGGTATATAAAAGGGTCCTACATGTGGGCATCCAGCAGTTCCAGATGTGTACCTGCAAAGACAAGACAGAGGTCAGTGACCTTTAACCTGAATTGGGCCTAGGAGGACTCCAGGCCTAGAATAAAGAATTAATGAAGAGATACCATTGTCTCCTGTGAGTTATTGGGTTAGATCCATCCAGCATTAACAGGTACATAAAGTCAGATCAAATCTATGAACTCTGAATAAACTTTGAGAGAACCTCTCTATTCACATTAAGCATACGTGCTTGTTAGAGGCAGCTGAACTCCATTATTGGTAAATATATCTTCTGATGAGACCTAGCTGTCATCCATCAGGAAAGCTAAGAGTAGGGTTCTGGTGAATGACTGACTCGGATAAAGAAAAGAAACTAAGCAATTAGTTCATGGATTTCCCCATAATTACTTGACCTATGGTACTGTGTTAAACTCACTGATTCTATACATCTTCTTAATAGAATCAGAAACTACAGAAATTCAGATATATGGGAACATCTGAAAGGATACAGAAGGTTACTTATTGTTTAAAGTATAGCCATAATTTCTGCATTTAAACATTACAGCACTTAAAGGACAGTTGTAAACTATAAAGTGATGGGTTAGTAAAAGTTGTAATAGTTTAATAATTAGTAAATGATGGAGTAATGAAAATGGGTAGCCACAATAATTTTATTAACTAGTATGTAATGGTTTGGTAATTAGTAAAGTGTAATGTAAGTATAATGTATTTTTAATGTAACCATATATGGAAGCCGGAAGGGCTCATAGAACTCTTTGTCTTGAAAACATATATAAATCGTGAACTTAAAAAGCAGATTAAAGAATTTTTTGAAATAAACTTGAATAAGGATACCCCAATTGAAATGGTGTGGGATGCGAGCAAAGCGTATATGAGAGGGGTACTCATTCATATGAATTCTAAACATAAACTGAATCGACAAAAGAAAAGAGTTGAACTGGAAGTAGAAATAAAGAATAAAGAACAGTTACTTATTAAAAATCCAACAAACGAAAGAATACGTGGTGCTATAAAACTTTTGAAAGATCAATTCCAAATGCTTATGGCGGAACAAGCTGCAACAAATTTACAATATGCGAACCATAATACATTTTTTTAATGCCAATAAACCGGACAGATGGTTGGCCTACACATTAAGGAAGAAGCAGAGTATACGGACTATTGATATTGGAGGGAAAGAAATTTTTCAACAAAAATTAATTAAAGAAGTTTTTGTAGATTACTACACTAAATTATACGTTAAAGATGATATGCAGAATGGATTTATAGAAAAATACTTAGAAAACAAAAGGGTCACAAAAATTACCAACCAACAAAAGGAAAGAATGAATTATCCTATAACAGTTGAGGAGATAATTGCAGCAATTAAACAACTGAAAACAGCTAAAGCTCCTGGAACTGATGGTTTGACTGCAGTGTATTATAAAACTTTGCAAGCAGAAATGGTGGAACTTAGAGACTTATTTTGTAAGATACAACAAGGGGGTAAAATACCCCCATCATGGAAAACAGCTTATATTTCTTTGATACCAAAAGAGCAAGTAGGTCCTAAAAAACCGGAGAATTATAGACCAATATCTCTTCTGAATAATGATTATAAAATTTACGCAAAAGTATTAGCCAACAGATTGATGCCAGTAATTCAAGAGGTGATTCATGATGACCAAGCGGGATTTATAGATATATGAAGGACAATGTAAGGCAAGTTATTGATTTATTGGAATATCTTGAAAAGAATAAACAGATCCCTGCAGTGCTGGTTTTCTTGGATGCGGAGAAGGCCTTTGATAGGGTGAACTGGAATTTTCTATTAAAGACTTTTAAAAAGATGGACTTTGGGGATCAATTTATGCAGGCGGTTTCAGCAATTTACCAAGAGCAAAAGGCACAGATTATTATCAATGGAAGTTTGACAACAGATTTTAATATTGAAAAAGGAACAAGACAAGGTTGTCCGTTATCCCCATTGTTATTTATTTTAACACTAGAAGTCTTATTGAACACAATACGTGATTCGAATATCTTGAAAGGTATAGTGATAAGGCAAGAGGATTACAGAATAAGGGCATTTGCAGACGATCTGGTTGTTACCCTAACACAGCCGATGGAATCAATAATCCAGATGAAAGACATTATAAAAGACTACGGCACAGTATCAGGATTTAGACTGAACCAGAAAAAAACTAAGATGATAGTTAAAAATATGACACAAGATCGAAAACATGAACTTGAAAGGAGGGCAGGTTTTGAGATTGTACCTAAGGTTAAATATCTAGGAGTTCAGGTTGCAGAATCAAACATGAAATTGTTTCAAAATAATTATGAGGTGTTGTGGCGAGATATACAGAAAGATATAGAGACTTGGAAAAAACTGCAGCTGTCCTTACTTGGAAGAATAGCAGCAGTTAAGATGAATATTTTGCCAAGATTTCTTTTTTTGTTTCAAATGATTCCGGTGTTTAAAAGTGATAAACAACTGAAAGAATGGCAAAGTGGATTGAATAAGTTTGTTTGGAACGAGAAAAAACCGAGAGTGAAACTGAAAATTATGCAAGATGCTCCAGAAAGGGGAGGTCTTAAACTTCCAAACCTACAGTTATATTATGAAGCAGCAGCTTTGACCCAAGCAAGTGATTGGTTTGAAGGAAAAAGACTGGAATATTGAATATAGAAGGTTTTGATCTTGAATTTGGTTGGCATGCCTACTTATTTTATGAGAACAGAGTGGATAAAGTGTTTAAAAGCCATATACTTAGAGACTCTTTGATCAGAGTTTGGAAGAAGCACCGATTCAAATGGGATTATAAAATACCGCTATGGTTGGATCTTGGTCATATCATGTGGAATACAAATATAATGTCACTCGGGGGGGGTTTTATATAAAGAAGTTCTTTTTACAGATGCGGGCAGATGGCAACTGAAGACATTAGAGACACTGTTGGACGAAGGGATTAATTTAACTTGGTTACAGTATAATCAACTTCAACTGAGATGGAAAGAGGACCAAAAAACTGGTATTATGTTGCATGAGGAAGAATTGGTTAGACATATAAAAGAGAAAGGTCCAATGCATATTAAAAGGCTTTACAATGTGTTGTTAGAAAGGGATTCAGAAACTGAATTGGTTAAAGATTGCATGATTAAGTGGGCACAAAATTTTGCAGAGCCAGTGATGTTAGAGACATGGGAAAAAATTTGGGTTCAGAATGTTAAATTTACACAGTCACAGAATTTGAGGGAAAATTTTTATAAAATGTTTTATAGATGGCATTTAGATCCTAAGAAATTGTCATGTATGTACCCTAATGTTCAGCCAAAATGTTGGAGATGTGATTGTTTAGATGCTACATATTATCACGTTTGGTGGACCTGTAAAAAAGTTAAGGCTTTTTGGATAAAAATTTGGTGGGTTATGCAGAACGTTTTGAGGAAAAAAATTCAATTTTCTCCACAATTGTTTTTATTGGGTTATAGTTAAAGGTTTTACAAAGGATGAAACAAAGTTGATATTGTATATGATAACAGCAGCGAGATTATTGATAGGTAAACATTGGAAAAATGAAGCTTTGCCCACTATCGAGGAATGGACTTTGAAGATGGCCAGCTTTGCAGAGATGGCGAAGATTTCAGCATATCTAAAAGATCGCTCACAAGAGACTTATGAAGGGGAATGGAAAAAGTGGATAGATTATGTGCAGAACAAATATCAAACTAGGAAGTATCAAATAGCTTTTCACTGAAAGTATTATATAAAAATAGAAATATTTGAATTTTGTGAAGATGAAAAATTATATGGGGGATAGAGGGGTTCAGGTTTTATAAAAAGGGGATTTTGATGGGATTATATTCTGTGGAAGTCAGGGGGGAGGGGAGGGTTAGGGGGGGTTGGGAGGTTTAGGTTGGGGAGCTTGGGGTGGGTTGGGGGGGGGAAATGGGTGAAAATGTAATTGTAAAACTTTTGCAATAAAAAAAAGAAAGGTCAGCAGTTCGAATCCCTAGTACAGGTCTCCTGTCTGAGCAGGGGGTTGGACTAGATGACCTCCAAGGTCCCTTCCAACTCTGTTATCGACTCTTTGGGTTGAGTCGTCTCTTGGGATCCAATCTGGGTCTTTCCTTTCTTCTTCTTCTTCTTCTTCTTCTTCTTCTTCTTCTTCTTTGGCTTCCATTTAGGCATTCACACCTACGTGAAGCCTGGGAAAGGAATTTTCCCCCCTTGGCCATCGTATCTCGGATTTGGCAGAATCACCTTCTGATCAAGCAGATCGCGTGTTTCCCAAGGAGCCACACAAACCGAGATTAGAGAACACTTTTCTAGGCTAAAAGAAGCCTTGATGGGGCTGGGAAAATGGTTTGCTTTCCTTGGGGAACGTTGCCAAGACTATTCGGCTGGCAGAGGGAAGCCTGTCCAGCACCCCCTCCCCCAAAAAGCATGGCACACAAAGTTGTTTTGGGCAGCAATTCTATAACCTAGAGTTGCCACCACCCCTACCACCCATTTTTTAAAACGTTTTTCATTAATAATTCAAAATTAAAACATTGGACAAAGATATGACATCACTGGTACCAAGCATCTTCCAACACGTTAAACTAAAACATAATATACTCATAATAATATGCTAATATGTTTCTTAAACCTTATACGTTATTTAAACATAATATAATAATAATTCATACCTTATTTCTATACAATTATACATATCTATACATATATGTACCTATCCATACAATTCACATACACATTTAACTATAATAACATATATATTTCTAGTCTAACACTAAACATTTGTCTCGGCTATCCTCCTTTTGTCTAACCATTCGTAGAATTTTATCCAGATTTTATAATACGATGTTTCGCTTTTATCCTTGAGTTCCAAGGTGAGTCTATCCATTTCTGCGCAGTTGAAATTTTTTAGTATTACTGTATTTCCTCTTCAGTTGGGGTATCTTTCTCCTTCCACTTCTGAGCAAAAGTTACTGATGCCGCTGTAAGTGTATGCAGTAGTAGATAATTTATGTCCGTCCTAGTTGGGCCATTATTAGGCCCTATGACTAACATGCTTGCCCTGCCGGTTTCTGTTCGATGGAGGCGGTTCCCACCTATTTTCCATCTATCTGCTTGCCTGTACTATCCATCTGTACGCTGCCTGTATGAATATTGTGGACAGCTTACTTTCTTCTGGAGACTTTGGACCTGGCTCTGTTTGTTATCTAGCACGCTGGCTATATGGAAAATGGCAGCTTACGGGAGGACGAACGAAGCCGGTTTCTATCGTTGTTTCACCACCGATGGGATGTACCATCTCCCCCATGGCTAGTTGGCCAACTATCGTGAGAGGCTGGTTGGACGATTACCCTCGAATTGGTTGGAACATTGGACTCCCCCACTGCCGTGAGCAAAAAACAGAGGTGATTACTTATAAAGAGCTTCTTTTGGAAAGGGGTAAGTTGCAACTGAAATCCCTAGATGAATTAAAAGAAGGGATAATTTATACTTGGTTTCAGTATGGTCAGCTTCAAGCTAGATGGAGGGAGGATCAAAAAATTGGTGTTATGCAAAATGAGGAAAATCTGGTGAAACCGATTAGAGATCAAAGTCAGATGCATATTAAAAGGTTGTTTAATGCATTATTGGAAATAGATTCAGAAACGGAATTGGTTAAGGATTGTATGATAAAATGGGCACAAAACTTTCAGGAACCAGTGTTGATGGAAACCTGGGAAAAGATTTGGGTCAGAAATGTTAAATTTACGCAAGCACAAAATTTGAGAGAGAACTTTTATAAAATGTTTTATAGATGGCACTTCGATCCTAAAAAATTATCATGTATGTACTCGAATTTGCAAGCTAAATGTTGGAGATGTGAATGTACTGATGCAACCTATTATCATATATGGTGGACTTGTAAGAAAATCAAGGCATTTTGGATAAAAATTTGGTGGGTGATGCAGAACATTTTGAAAAGAAGGTTGAAATTTACTCCTCAATTGTTTCTATTGGGTATAACTATGGACTGCACAGTATCAGAGACTAAATTGATTTTGAACTTAATATCAGCAGCTAGGCTGTTGGTAGCTCAATATTGGAAGGACTCTTTGCCTACTATTGAAGAGTGGATACTGAAAGTATCAAACCTAGCAGAAATGGCGAAAATCTCAGCGTACTTGAAGGACCACACGCAAGAAAGATACGTATCCGAATGGAGAAGATGGATTGATTATATTCAAAATAAGTATAAGACAGGAAAATACCAAATAGCTTATGAATGAATGTTAGTATTAGAAGTATTAGGTTATCTATAGTGAAGTTAAGGTTTCAGGGGGGAGTTAGAATTTTGAGGATAAGTAAATTAATCTAGTTTATGATTGACTAAATGAAACACCTTGTATTTTGCTCTGGGAAGTCTGGGGGGGAGGGGGGGATGAGGGGGGGAAAAGGGTGGGGGGAACATGGGGGGAGGAAATTTTTTTGTATTTTTTTTCTTGTAAAACTTTTCAATTAAAAAAAAAACATATTTTCTTCCCTGCTCTGGTGGGCCAGAAAAGATGGCCCTTCAGATAACCTTGCCCCAGGCCATATAGGGTTTTTAAAGGCAGCTCCCTCAAGAGAAGTGACACATGTGCAAATCTAGATCTGCGTGAAACCAGGCGGGCCACTGGTGTATGATCCAGGCAGCCAGCTGGAAGGAGGCATTCAGCCTCTTCATAGCCGCGACACCTTGGATTTCTATCACAGTGACTGTCACTGCTTTGTGTCTTGCGATCAGGGAAATGCTCCAAACTGCCTTCTTGGCCTGCAAAATCTCACCAATGGGAACACCTCTCCTTCGTTCAGTGCACTCGCCCCCTTCCAAATGGGACTTTACGTGGAAGAGATCTTCCAACTGGGTTCCAGTTTAAGGGGTCTGGCTATTTGGAAATCTTTGTCATCACCTCTGCGGCCTTGTCTGGAGATCAACTACAGGTGGTCCTCGACTTACAACCAGGACTAGGACCAGAATTTGTTCTTTAGCAAAGCGGTTAAGTGTGTCATGCCCCATTTTATAACTTTTTTTTTTTTTTGCCATGCTTAAGTGAATCACTTAAGTGAATCACACAGGGACACAGTGGCTCTGTGGTTAAGACGCTGAGTTTGTCGCTCGAAAGATCGGCAGTTCAGCGGTTCGAATCCCTAGTGCTGCGTAACGGGGTGAACTCCTGTTGTTTGTCCCAGCTTCTGCCAACCTAGCAGTTCGAAAGCATTGTTAAAGTTGATGGTTCTAGCCCAATAACTCACTAATCAAAATGTTCGAAAGCATGTTAAAAAAAATGCAAGTAGAAAAATAGGGACCACCTTTGGTGGGAAGGTAACAGTGTTCCGTGCACCTTTGGCATTTAGTCATGCTGGCCACATGACCACGGAGACTGTTGTGGCTCCGTTGCCTGAGCCTGGGCTATCGACAGATGCAGACTCTGAGAGTGAGGGAGAGGAGTTGGCAAGGCCTCCTTCTCCAGGACCCTCCTCTCTGGCAATGCCTCCAGAGGACACTGAAGGCCAAAAGATAGGCTCAGAGCCAAGCATGTCCCCGCAGCCACAGGTGGACAGTGACGAAGAAGATAAGTGCTGGCTGGACCCTCGGCAGAGGCGCAGGGAGAAGCATGCGCAGCAGAGGGGAAGGTGCCAGAGATTAGCTGAGTCACTGGACCACACCCCACAGGGTATAAATGTGGGTGTGGTGGCCAGTTCAGTTTGTGACGAGCAAAAACTAGAAATAATCCATGATCTCTGCGTTACTGGACTTTGCCTGCTTTATCGGACTGCATTTGTATTAATCCTTGTATTGTTGAAACTCTGCCTGCTTTATCGGAATGCTTGCAGTCTAACCTTTGTTTTGTGTGAGTAAAGTCTGAATTGGCAGCTAGCCACTGGGTTGCTGCCAGCTTTATCTTCAAAGAATTTTGTCGTGTGGCTTATTCACTCCGGGCCGTCCGTGGGGGTGCATGTGTGGTACGGGGACAGAACAGAGACGTCTTTGGACAGTGCTGGTTCTTCGGCTTTGAAATGGAGATGATCACACCCCAAAGAGTCGGGAACAACTAGCATATATGTGCAAAGGGGAATCTTTACCTTTAAGTGAATCACATAATCGTTAAATGAATCCAGCTTCCCCCATTGACTTTGGTTGTCAGAAACCAGAAAGGATGAGTTCAGGCAATGATCATGTGACCCTAGGATGCTGCAATCGTCATAAATACATGCAGGGTGTCAAGAGCCGGAAATCTGATGATGTGCCTGAGGGGCAGACCCTGACACAATGGTCCTAAGTGCAGATCTTAAGGCACGTTTGTCAGAGCCACCGTGACTTGGAACAGCTGGTAAAAGAATGGTTGTTAAGACAAGAATTACCTGCGCAGGTGCCTTGCAAGGAGAGGTGGAGAATGTGTTGAAAGGCTGAGACTTTGTGGTGCTTGATCCCCATCAAAGTGCCTGTGGGTTTATCTATGCAGGATTTTAAATGCAACCTCTCTAGATGACTTTTGCTAAATCTACTGTGGAATTCTAAGTGTGTCAATCGCAGCCTATTTGCAATTGACATTTCTGTTAATGCAGCACTGTACGTTTATTTTAAAGTTTTTACTCACTTAGTAAAACTTACCAAAGGCTTTTTTTGCCCCTAAAATGGATAGCTGGGCTCCTACAGAAAAAAAAAATCACATCAGAGCTTAGTGTCTGTGGAGATTCACAATCATCCAGGTCGTGGTTGTCACAAAAACTCTGCCAGAAATTTGCATTACAGGTGGTCCTTGAATTGCAGCCTTTCGTTTAGTGACCATTCAAAATTATAATGGCACCGAAAAAAATTGTCTCAAACCTGGTCCTCACATTTAAAACTTGTTTCAGCACACACACACCCATAAATCACATGATCGAAATTCAGCTTATGCAAAGCTCTCTCCCTTCACAGGCCAGGCTTTGCTGAGCTCACCAGGGGGACCCTGAGTCTGTCTAAGGGGTCTGGAGGAGCCAGGAGGATTGGGGGAGGGGGTTCAGTGGGTTACAGCCCAGGAGACAGAGTAGAGACAAGACTCTCTTTAAAATAGCTGCTCTCCAACTGCAAAAGTGTCCCAAGCATGGGAAGCAGTGGTGGCAGAGGTGGGTTTCAGCAGGTTCTGACCAGTTCTGGAGAACTGGTAGTGGAAATTTTGAGTAGTTCGGAGAACCGGTAGTAAAAATTGTGACTGGCTCCACCTCCATCTATTCTCTGCCTCCCGAGTCCCAGCTGATTGGGAGGAAATGTGGATTTTGCAGTATCCTTTCCCTGGAGTGGGGTGGGAATGGGGATTTTACAGTATCCTTCCTCTATCACGCCCACCAAGCCATGCCACGCCCACTAAGCCACACCCACAGAACCGGTAGTAAAAAAATTTGAAACCCACCACTGAGGAGTGGGCTGCTGGGGATTCACAGGAGTTCAGGAGAACCTCTAGCTAAGATTCTGTCCAATTCGGGGAACCCCCCAATCCCACTCCTGGCTAGCCCCACCCATCCTGCCCCTCCCCTGCCCTCCCAGGAGTCCCCATGGGTCCATTTTGGATGCAGGTAAGTGGGCATACGCTGTGGAGGCTCGGGGAGGGCGAAAAATGGGCCTACAGGAAGTTCAGGAAGGCTTGAATTGGGCCCATTTCTGGCCTCCAGAGCCTGGAGAGGCTCTTTTCACCCTCCCAGAGGCCTGAGGAAAGCCTCCGAAACCTGAGGAGGGCAAAAATGCCCCGCCTCCCTGTGGTGCAGGAGACCAACTAGACCACTCCCACCATGGCCACGCCTACCCAGCAACTGTACCCTACCCTACCCAGAGAACCCCTTGCTAAAATTTTTGAAGCCCACCCCTCGTGGGAAGTGTATGAAAAGAGCATCCAGAAAAGCTCCATCCAGGTCAGGGGTCGAGGAGGCCCAGGGCACTCGACCTCTGCTCCATGCCCCCATCATGCCATTTCTCAAGCTTTGCTCCAAACCAGAGTTTTGAATAACCTGTTGACACCTGATGTAACTGGATTGCCCAAACAGGTGCCAGTCAAGAGCTTTGAAGTGTTTATGCTATGCAACCAACATTCCTCTGGCTGACGGTTCCTTCAAATAGAAACTCAACAGGTGAAGCAATAGATGGCAGCATGCCCCCAGGCAATTGACACGTTGTTTATCGCTTGTTGCGTTAATTGCAGTTGTGTTTCTATTTGTTGAGCCCTGTTCGTGCCTGCAGGACAGGAGGAGAGCAGTTATAGCTTCAGAGGCTGGCAGCACCCTGGGGCTGGCACGCCTCCTGGCCTCAGCTGGGTGCTTAGGCAGGGGTGGGGCTGCCGGAGGTTCGCAGGGGTTCGGGAGAACCTCTAGCAAAGATTCTGTGCAGTTCGAAGAACCCCCAAATACCACTCCTGGCTGGCCCTACCCACCCCGCCCCTCCCTTCCCAGGAATCCCCACGCGGCCCATTTTGGATGCAGGTAAGTACTGGGTGTGCATGGAGGGTCGGGGGGGTGGGAAAACCGGCCTACCGGAAGTTCGGGAAGGCCGGAAACGGGCCCATTTCTGGCTTCCCAGATCCTGGGGAGGCTGTTTTCGCCCTCCCGGAGGCTCGAAGAAAGCCTCCAGAGCCCAGGGAGGGCAAAAACGCCCCCACCCCCAGCCATGGTGCAGGATTCTGACTAGGCCACGGGGCAGAGAACCACTTACTAAAGTTTTTGAAGAGCACCCCTGTGCTTTAGGCTTGTCCAGAAGTTGGCAACTGGGCTTCAGCTAGCCTGGCTGACCACGGTAAACTGGTAGTAAACCGGTTCAGATTTCACCACCGACAGGCACCTTGTGTGAAGGCAGCCTGGAAATTGTGGTTTGGCAAAGGTGTTGCTGCTTTGGGGGTCCTCTCATTTCTGGGTGAGCTGCTTTCCCTTCAGATGGCTGAAACTCATCAGCATATGTTCCAGATCCCGCTGAAACTTGGCCAGTCCATCTGGATCTTCTTGTTCTGCCCGGAGAGTTGCTCCAGCTCAGCTGGCACTGATGGGCCTGTCCTGGAATTGGCTCAGAATCTGGCCCAAGTATCTGACTTGGTGCGCACTGGTGCTGCCTGGTAGCCATTCTTCTCCAGCCCTCCAAGATGGCTGAAGGAAGCCCCGGACAATGCAGACCAGTTGTTCTACTGGCCCAAGAAACAGGGGTGAAGGATCCCTAGTCTTTTGTCCAGCCCTTTCCTCACCCCACAAAGCTCACGGCCTGAGCGAGAGGGAGTCCACTTACAGGGGGCATCCATGCCCCCTGTAAATGGACTTCCTGAGTGTCACATTCGGGGCCATCAGATCCAGGACAGGCCAGGGGTGAGGGTGAGGCAAGGGGATCCTGTGGCTTTTTATGGCAACGTGCTGGGCAGATGACCGTTTCTCTGGCTTTTGCTCTCTCATACTTCTTTTGCTTTGCTCTTTTGAAGCAACATCACGTAGGCCACCTTGGAGGTGATGTTGGGGCACAATAACAACCAGGAAACAAGCCCTCTCTCTCTCTCACTCTCTCACACACACACACACACACACACACACAGCTTAGAAGAAACCAGGGCTGCATCAGTTCAGATCATCTGCATCCTTGCAAAGCTTTATATTTTCAGGACAAACACCTTGAAGAGGTATTTTTTCCCATCCCCCTCAGAGATCCTGGCCCCGGGTGGGGTGCAGAGAAGGGGACCGTGCAGTCAGGGGTGAAATGCTCCCGGTTCGGACCGGGTCGCCCAATCTCGTAGCGATGGAGGCGGGTGGTTCGGAGAACCAGTAGCAAAAATTCCTCTCCCCCCCCCATTGCCCAGCTGAGCCGCGCCATCGTCAGAGGCTTTTTTTTAATTTTTAAAAGCATTTTTTTCTACAACCACTTTGGCCGAAAAAATGCTTTTAAAAGTTAAAAAAAAAGCCTCTGATGATGGCGTGGCTTAGCTGGGATCATCAGAGGCTTTTAAAAGCATTTTTTCTACAACCTCTTCGGCCGAAGAGGTTATAGAAAAAATGATTTTAAAAGGAAAAAAAGCTTCTGCCAATCAGGCAAGTCAGCTGGGATCGTCAGAGGCTTTTAAAAGCAATTTTTCTACAACCTCTTCGGCCGAAGAGGTTATAGAAAAAATGATTTTAAAAGGAAAAAAAGCTTCTGCCAATCAGGCAAGTCAGCTGGGATCATCAGAGGCTTTAAAAGCATTTTTTTACTACCTCTTCAGATGAAGAGATTGTAGAAAAAATGCTTTTAAAAGTAAAAAAAAAAGCCTCTGATGATGGCGTGGCTTAGCTGGGATCATCAGAGGCTTTTAAAAGCATTTTTTCTACAACCTCTTCGGCCGAAGAGGTTATAGAAAAAATGATTTTAAAAGGAAAAAAAGCTTCTGCCAATCAGGCAAGTCAGCTGGGATCGTCAGAGGCTTTAAAAGCATTTTTTTTAACAACCTCTTCAGCCGAAGAGATTGTAGAAAAAATGATTTTAAAACAAACAAAAAAAAAAGTTGGCTATGCCCACTCAGTCGTATTACATCCCCACCAAGCCACGCCCACAGCACTGGTAGTAACAAATTTTACATTTCACCACTGCGTGCAGCTCTTGCTGAAAGCCCAGCTGGTGCAAAAGCACAGGAGTCCAGAGGCAGGGCACACTCGCCCGCCCGCATGGCTCCCTCCTCTCAGCGGGGGATGACCGAGAGCTCGTACAGGGGCGGGATGGTGGCAAAGCCGAATTCCTGGGGTGTCAGGTCGATGTCCTTGGGCTCCACCACGGGCTTCAGCCGGAACCGCTGTAGAATGGTGGTGAAGAAGAGGAAGAGCTCCATCCGGGCCAGGCCTTCCCCCAGGCAGATGCGCTTCCCTGCGAGGAGAGACCAGGAGAAGTGGCTTAGAGCCTCTGGGCAGGTCCAAGCCATTTCCTGGCCGGAAGCTGGATGGCCAGGAACTGCTCAGCACACTCTGGGAAAGGCAGGGCCGCTGCCTAGAGGGCCACCTGGGTTCCTGAGTTGCCAGCGGGGCCAAAGGGGCGTCCAGCATGCGTAAGAAATGCCAAGGAAGCCCACAATGCCAGCTTGGTATGGAAACCGGAAAAGCCGGCTGTAAAAGGAAAAATCCCAAGGGCAGCCAAGAAGCCTGGCCCGGGAGGGTGTGGTGGGGGGAAGGTGGGCTCTGTGTGGCTGTACCTGCGGAAAAAGGGACAAAGGCATCATTCCTCTTCAGGCACCCCTTCTCATCCAGGAAGTTATCCGGGTGGAACCCTTCAGGGCTTTTAAATTTGGTGCCGTCATGCAAGACGGTGCTGAGCACGGGATAGACTTCTGTGCCCTGAGGAAGAGAAGGGGCAGAGGTTCTTTCGCCCAGCTGGCACAAAACGCCCAAGTGATCTGGGGAAGGCAGCCAAGAGACGATCTCCTTTTTTGCAGTGACAGAGCGGGGGCCGGTTTGGACACGTGCCGAGTACCTTCTGTCCTGCTGATCCTTTAGGACCCCATCGACACCCTCCTCTCATCGCACCTGGCCGGCTGGGTGGGAGGAGAGGGGGCACTGCCTTTGGGCAATTAGAACTCTCCAGCCAGGGTTCCTGCCTCCTGGCCAGCCCTCCTCAGCCCCTTGATCTCTTTGCCCGATCCTGCTGGGCAGTCCAGCCAGTACCCAGGGTGGTGTTGTGGCCCATCAGTGGCCAGCAGAGCTGGCAGCAGAGTCGGACAGTGAGGAGGTTGGGGAGGAACATGGGCCAGTCCTGGGGGCTGGGGAAAGCTCAGACGAGGGCTCTGCGTCGGAGGCAGAGAGGGAGTTAGCAGAGAGGCAGAGGAACAGCTGGAGCCTGTTCCCAGTGTATGTATGCACAGAGCTGCCAGAAGACAAGAACAACTCAGAAAGCAGAGTCGACTCGGGACTAAAGCCACACCTTGGAGGTGATTGGCCCCTCCCATAGGAAACAAAAGAGGAGTGAACAGGGAGTGGGCTTTCGCAGGAAATAATTTGTTTGTTCCGTGACTCTGAGAGACTCTGTGCCAAGTTTTGTCTTGTACTGCGGTTGAAAACAAGTTACGTGGCAGCTTGTCAAACGAGATTAGGTGTGTTGAGAAATATTCCTTTGAAAAACTATTTGGACAAAACTTGCTGACTGTGAATGAATGTAATTCACAGTCATGTAAATAAAAGAGGCTTTGCCAGTAATTCCTGCCTCCGGCTTATTAAGGGAGCCTAGGTCAGAACAGGTGGCAACATGCCAGCCCGATGCCCCTGGGCCAGTCTCCCCCTCCCCAAGGCTCTGACCTTCGGAATAAGGTAGCCTCTGAATTCCGTGTCACGGGTGACCGCATGGGCCACGTTCATGGGGATGAGGTCACTGAACCGCTGTACTTCATGGATGACCGCGTCCACGTAGGGCATCTGGCTCCGGTCTTCAATGTTGGGGATCCGGTTCTGGCCAATCACACGGTCGATTTCTTCCTGCATCTTTGCTGGTAAAATGTGGCCTTAAAGTTAGTGGCTTCAACTGCACACTCTCTGATGCACCTGGATCAGCGGCTGGGGGGGCCCAAAGAACCGGACAGGAGGGGTCTCCACCTACTGAGGGGGCTGTTCTCAAGGGCCGTGGGGCTGGCATCCCTCCCCTTCACCCAACAGCTTCTGGCCTGACCTCTTCCATGGGTGGCTCTCAGGCTGAATCCAGGCATTTGTGCAGCTCACAGCAACTTCTCGCTGGCCTAGTGATCCCGGTGGCACTCAGGGGATGTGGGGGGGCTGCTTCCTGGCCTAGAGACATATACTGCATTGGGGCTGAATCACACACACACACCCAAAATACCTTGCACTTCAGGGTACTTCATCAGCAACAGAAATCCGTATCGCAGGGTGGAGCTGACCGTCTCCGTCCCAGCAAAAAACAGGTTCAGCGTGGTCATCTCCAGGTTCTTCTGGTTGAATTCGCTGTCCGGATTGTCCTTCTCCTGAAGGCAAAGTAGAACCCAAGTGCATGAGAAGCTCGAGGGGGGGGCTCGAAGGAGGCTTTCCAGCTCGGTTGGGGGGGAGCACACCAGGCGAGACAAGTCCTGATTGGAGGCTGACTAAGCGCCCGGTTTCAGGGGTGGGTTCTACTTACCTTTACTACCGGTTTGCAACACATGCGGAGAAGCGTTCTGATGACGTCGGGGTCGGTGGGCGGAGCCTCCCGCCGGGTTTACTACCGGTTCTATAGAACTGGTGCAAACCGGGGGCAACCCACTACTGCCTGGTTTCCCCAAAACAAAAATGGCCTCTTGGTCCTAGCGAGTGCCTGGACTGGCCAAGGGATTCCCAGGGGACGGACTGTGTCTGCTGCCAGACCCTTTCCTGCTTCACCTGTCTCTGTCCCCATCTCTACCAGTGCCCCAGTGCCCTCTGCAGGAAAGGAGCCGCATCTTTTGCCCCGTGGCAAAGCCCCTTGTGCCAGGGTGCTATTCAGCAGGTTCTGGAGAACCGGTAGCGGAAATTTTGTGTAGTTCGGAGAACCGGCAAATAGCAACTCTGGCTGGCCCCAGAGTGGGGAGGGAATGGAGATTTTGCAATATCCTTCCTCAGGAGTGGGGAGGGAATGGAGATTTTGCAGTATCCTTCCCCAAGAGTGGGGAGGAAATGGGGATTTTGCAATATCCTTCCCCTGGAGTGGGGAGGGAATGGAGATTTTGCAATATCCTTCCCCCAGGAGTGGGGAGGGAATGGAGATTTTGCAATATCCTTCCCCAGGAGTGGAGAGAAATGGGGATTTTGCAATATCCTTCCCATGCTACACCCACCAAGCCACGCCCACCAAGCCACACCACACCCACCAAGCCACACCCACAGAACCGGTAATAAAAAAAATTGAATCCCACCACTGCCCTGTGCCCACTGACAACCTTGTAGCTGGGGAAATCATCCTGGACTCCTTCCCCATCTCCTACCTTCTCCATCTGGATGAGAAAGCAGTCGATGTAATCCCGGGGAGAGTTGGGGTCCAGGGTCTCCTTGTTCTTCTTCACCCTCCTGGCAATGAAGAGCCTCATATCCTCCAGGATGTCAGAGATCTTGGTGTGGGGCCCTGGGAAGTATTTCAGGAGGTTGGCATAGATATCGTAGAACTGCAGAAAATGAGAGGAAAAGAATATGGCTCAGTGGCTAAGACACTGAGCTTGTCGATCAGAAAGGTCGGCAGTTCGGCAGTTCGAATCCCTAGTACCGGTCTCCTGCGTGAGCAGGGGGTTGGACTAGATGACCTCCAAGGTCCCTTCCAACTCTGTTATTCTATTCTAATCTTGGAGATTTTTTCTTTCAAGGGCCCTTTCCTCCCTCCTGGCTGCCCCTTGGGTCTTGGACCAGAGTTCTCATCCTCCCAAGCCATGGCAGCTGCCCAGTGTCTTTGGATAGTGCCAGATTGTCCGAGGGAGGAGCAGTCTCGGATCCTCCCATTTTGCTGAAGAGAGGCGAGGACCTGTGTGGACCTACCTGAGCCCAGCTGTTGCTCATCTGCCGAAAGCTGTCGTTCATCATCTTCATGAGAGCCAGAAATTCCTTGTCTTTGTAATCGAAGCGATCGCCGAAGACGATCGAACAGATGACGTTGGACACGGCGCAGCTAAGGAAGAAGATGGGGTTGAAGGGCTTCTCTGGTGCAGAGGGAGAAAGAGAAAAGGAAGGGGGGGGTCAACGTGTCATAGGAACCGCTTAGGCCAGTGATGGCGAACCTATGGCCCGCGTGCCACAGGGGGCACGCGGAGCCATATCTGTGGGCACGTGAGCATTGCCCTAGCTCAGCTCCAGCGTGCTTGCACGTGCCACCCAGCTGATTTTCAGCCTTCTAGGTCCACTGGAAGTCGGGAAACGGGATGTTTCTGGCCTCCGGAGGGCCTCCAGGGGGTGGGGAAGGCAGTTTTTTGCCCTCCCCAGGCTCCAAGAAAGCCTCTGGAGCCTGAGGAGGGCAAAAAAAACAGGCCTACTGGGCCCCACCATGTCATCGCATGCCAAAAGTGGGGGTCGCGTGAGGGGGTCACGCGTGCATGCGCGGGGGAGCAGGGCACATTAAGTTATGGGTGTGGGCACACGCGCGCGCGACCCCCCGCGCTCCCCCTGCTTTTGGCACGCGATGGCAAAAAGGTTAGCCATCACTGTCCTAAAGAATTGTCACATGACCATCAAACCACGCCACAAAATAAGCCACGCCCACAGAACCAATAGTAAAAAAATTTAGAACCCACTCCTGGTGTGGGGTGGTTCCTCTCTTCCCCTCTACGCAATTATTTAGAGAGGAAATGATGCCTGTTTGAGTCAGCAAAGAAAGAAACCACATTCCATGATGCTCTTTTTCAGCCCAAGCATCTCCTGGACCAGAAGTTTCCTAGTCCAAGCCCCTCCTCAAGGTCTCCTGCCTCTCAGGTCCCCTCCGGCCCTATGATTCTATGTTTATATTCTGGATATCTTAATATATGACTTCAGCATTGCTGCAATGGGTTGGATCCATGGTGAGATTCAGCCAGTTCGGGCCAGTTTGGGCAAACCCGTAGTTAAATTGTTGGCTGGCCCGCCCCTTCCCGCCCCACCCCTTCCAGGAGTCCCCACGCACCCCATTTTGGCTCACAGGTAAGTACAGGGAGTCCTATTAGGCCAAAAATGGGGCACGGGGGGGGCGTGGTGTGTTCCCCCGCCCTCGCAGCCCGTTTTCGCTCCTGGGAAGCCTCCTAGGCCCAAAATAGGACATGGGGGTGCAGCGCCCCCCTCATGGCCTGTTTTCATTCCCAGGGGGCTGCAGGAGGCTGAGTGCTACCTGTCACACCCCCTGGCCACACCCACCATGGCCACGCCCACCCAGCCGGTCATTAGGGCAGAGAACCGGTTGCTAAATTACCATCCACTGGGTTGGATGGTCGGTCAATCGGTCCAGCGGCCTTTCAAACCGTACCCTCCCCTCTCCCCCTCCCCCAGCCTCACTTTGGGTCTTCTGAAATTCCTCCAGCAGGAACTGGGCCTCCTCTTGAATCCTCTCCTCGATGGATTTCTTCCCCATGCCCAAATTCCTCAGGATGGTTAGGGAGAACCGGCGCAGCTGCTTCCAGCGCTCCTCATTGGCAAAGGCCACCCCTGGGAACAGAGAAGAGCAATGGGCCCCGTGACCAGGAAAGGGGGGGGCAGCCTGGCCTGCTTCTGCCCGACCAGCCTGGGACCCTCACCGTATTCCTGGAAGGTCTTCTGCAGGGTAGGGTTGGTTTTCCTCCCGGAGAATTCTTCCGCCTTGTCAATCAGGGCCTCCTTCACTGCTTCGTAGCCACACAAGACCACAATCGGGCGGTTTCCAAAGTAGACCGTGAAGACGGGGCCGTATTTTTCCCGCAGCTGCACAGGAACCAAAAGGAGAGATGGAAATACAACTTGCAACTACAATTGAGCCCAACATTTCGGTTGTTAAGTGAGATATTTGTGAAGTGAGTTTTGGCCTCTTTTACAATTTTTTTCTTGCCACGGTTCTTCAGTGAATCGCTGCAGTCGTTAGTAAGTTAAGTTGTTAAGTGAATCTGGCTTCCCCATTGACTTTGCTTGTCAGGTCACAAAAGGGGATGATGGGACACAGGGACGCTGCAGCCATCAGAAGTATGAGACTGCTGCCAACAGTCCGAATTTTGATCACGTGATCATGAGGATACTGCAAAGACCGTAACTGTGAAAAAGAGTCATAAGCAGGGGTGAAATCCAGCAGGTTCTGACAGGTTCCGGAGAACCAGTAGGGAACTTTTGAGTAGTTCGGAGAATCGGCAAATACCACCTCTGGCTGGTCCCAGAGTGGGGTGGGAATGGAGATTTTGCAATATCCTTCCCCCTCTCCTGGGGGAAGGATACTGCAAAATCCCCATTCCCTCCCCACTCCTGGGAGGAGGATGCTGTAAAACTCCCATTCCCAGCCCACTCTGGGGCCAGACAGAGGTGCTATTTGCCGGTTCTCCAAACTACTCAAAATTTCCACTGCCAGTCTCCGGAACCTGCTGAATTTCACCCCTGGAACCACCCATCTCAAATTCACCAATTGGGTAACCACGGAAAGCCAAGGAAGGTCAGTAACAGTAACAGAGTTGGAAGGTACCTTGGGGGTCATCTAGCCCAACCCCCGTGCTCACACAGGAGACCTCTACGAGGGATTCAAACCGCCGACCTTTGATCGACAAGCTCAGCGTCTTAGCCACTGAGCAGCCTGAGGACAAACTCGGCTGGAGAACTGAGAGGGTTCCCAGGGCTGCAGGGCAGACAAAGGAGAAGGCGGCCCAAGAGGTGCCCTTGCCAGAGGCTGACCCTCAGTGCCGTCCATGTGGAAACTTGAAAGGGTTGGCATGCATCCAAGCTTCCTTGGACTTTGCTTCCAAGCTCTTCCACCCGCCACAAATTGCATAAAACCAACAAAATATCTGGTCACTGGATTGGTAGAAATTCGTGGAACGTAATCAGAGGTTCTCTGCTGTGGAAAACAGCCTCCACCGCCCTTTGAAAGACAGCAACAAGGAGGGGCCGCTTCACTTTTGCCTTGGACTGAATGACCGAGAGTCACTCAGGTGGCAGGACTGTTTTATGACAGACAGGCGCAGGGCCGTTAGTTGCTCAAGCGCCTGGCGATTTACACAGAACGCTTGCAGTGCAGCCTCTGAAGGTGCCGTGAGATACAATCTTCATGCCAGAAGATCTGCCTCATGAACGAGTTCAGTTCTTGGGAATAGGAAAATTAATATTAAATTAACATTCCTGTATTCATGTATTCATCCTGTAGCATAACACACTGTGTACCCAGGGGTGAAATCCAGGAGGTTCTGACAGGTTCTGGAGAACTGGTAGAGGAAATTTTGAGTAGTTCGGAGAACTGGCAAATACCATCCCTGGCTGGCTCCAGAGTGGGGTGGGAATGGAGATTTTCCAATATCCTTTCCCCAGGAGAGAGGTGGGAATGGGGATTTTGCAGTATCCTTCCCCCAGGAGAGGGGTGGGAATGGGGATTTTGCAGTATCCTTCCCCCAGGAGAGGGGTGGGAATGGGGATTTTGCAGTATCCTTCCCCCAGGAGAAGGTCGGGAATGGGGATTTTGCGGTATCCTTCCCACAGAAGAGGGGTGGGAATGGAGATTTTGCAATATCCTTTCCCCAAGAGAGAGGTGGGAATCGGGTTTTTGCAGTATCCTTCCCCCAAGAGAGGGGTGGGAATGGAGATTTTCCAATATCCTTTCCCCAAGAGAGAGGTGGGAATGGGGATTTTGCAGTATCCTTCCCCCAAGAGAAGGTCGGGAATGGGGATTTTGCAGTATCCTTCCCCCAGGAGAGGGGTGGGAATGGGGATTTTGCAGTATCCTTCCCCCAGGAGAAGGTCGGGAATGGGGATTTTGCGGTATCATTCCCACAGGAGACGGGTGGGAATGGAGATTTTGCAATATCCTTTCCCCAAGAGAGAGGTGGGAATCGGGTTTTTGCAGTATCCTTCCCCCAAGAGAGGGGTGGGAATGGAGATTTTCCAATATCCTTTCCCCAAGAGAGAGGTGGGAATGGGGATTTTGCAGTATCCTTTCCCCAAGAGAGGTGGGAATGGGGATTTTGCAGTATCCTTCCCCCAGGAGAGGGGTGGGAATGGGGATTTTGCAGTATCCTTCCCCCAGGAGAGGGGTGGGAATGGGGATTTTGCGGTATCCTTCCCCCAGGAGAGGGGTGGGAATGGGGATTTTGCAGTATCCTTCCCCCAAGAGAGGGGTGGGAATGGGGATTTTGCAGTATCCTTCCCCTTCCACGCCCACCAAGCCACACCCACAGAACCGGTAGTAAAAAAAATGGATTTCACCGCTGTGTGTACCCCTTAGTTGAAAGAAAAATTGCACAATGCCCAGAAGTCACACCAAGGCACAACCCTAACTCTAAACACACACACACATACACACACACACCTAATATACTGGAAACAATTCTAGAAATTGGCTCTGGGGGATCTTTTTGACAACGGTGGCAGCCTTGGCATCCTTCAGGCATGTAGCTTAGGAAAGGAGATATTTGCATTTCCTGATGTTTCCTTGTTAATATTCCAGACCCTAGACTCATTAAAGATGGGTGGTAGGGCTGGCGGCTACTCTAGATTATAGAATTGCTCCCCAAAACAACTTTGTGTGCCATGCTTTTTTGTGGGGGGGCGCTGGACATGCTTCCCTCTGCCAGCCTGTCAGTCTATAGTCTTGACAAAGTTCCCCAAGGAAAGCAAACCATTTTCCCAGCCCCATCAAGGCTTCCTGTAGCCTAGAAAAGTGTTCTCTAATCTCGGTTTGTGTGGCTCCTTGGGAAACACGCAATCTGCTTGATCAGAAGGCGATTCTGCCAAATCCGATGGCCAAGGGGGGAAAATTCCTTTCCCTAAATGGAAGCCGAAGAAGAAGAAGAAAGGAAAGACCCAGATTGGATCCCGAAAGAAGACATAACCCGGAGAATCTAGTCTAACAGTAACAAAGTTGGAAGGGACTTTGGCCACTCAGTGAATTGGCCACTGAGCCACCTAGTCAGGCGTCTTATCAAGCCACTGAGCCACCTAGTCATCTCACGGAAGCTACAAGGAAGGTGGTGCTGGAAAGAGACGGCGGGGAACGTTTGGGATCGTGGAGAAGGAAAATCCAGGTCGCTGGTTGAGGAGTCCCAAGAGGCCAGATGGAAGTGGACGAGGGGAGAACATCTCTGGGGCTTCCTCTGGGCAAGAGAGGTGGACTTACCTTGAGGAGGGAGGGCAAGGTTTTGAATGCCTTCATCTGCAGGCAGTTCCCAACCAGAGGCAGAGGAAAGGGTCCAGGAGGCAGCCGGCCCCTGGCAGAGGACTTCCTCCGGACGAACATCAGGACGAGGCAGGAGAAGGAGGCGACCAAGAAGAGGGAGACTGCGCTTGCCAGCTCCATGGTGTCAGCCTCTATGCAGGCTCGGTGGGGTTGCGGGCATTTAACTGTGGCTGGGTTTGGCACCACTTCTGGGTTATGTAAGAGCACCATGTAAATATATCAAATTCTTAATCACTGAAACCGGTGCCAAATCAGAAAGAAAGTTTTTATTGTTGTTTTTTGTAACACATGACCTAGAATTCATGAGTCATATCTCTGCAAAGTGCTGATGCCCTGCCTTATTGCCTGGTGCCCATAGGCATGGCTGCATTCCTGCCCAGGGACGGTCCTGGCATTGGGAGCCTCCTTCTGCCACTCCATTCCAGGTACTCAGAGGGCCACCAGAAGACTCGGGAGCCATCGCCTCCTAGGCCAGCTCAAGCTAGGGCACACTGGGGGCTCCAGCAGCTGCACCCGGAGACCTGGGAGGAGAGTTAGCAGGCCTGGGGATGGGGACCAGGCAGTTCCTCTGGGCAGTGCAAGATTTGCTGGGGATTGATTGATATTGATTGATTTAAGACACCCATCTTCAACATGACTTTGGGCAACTCAAGTTTAAGTGAATAGTTGTGCCCAGCTTGGTGGGAAAATCTGCATCTGGCCAAAGTTAGCTGGCACAGCTGCAGGGAGGGGCAGCTGCTTCCAGCTGTTTTCAACCAAATCTGAAAGAAAGTGTTTGTAACTGTTTTTTGTAACATATGACCTAGAAGTCATGAGTTGTATCTCTGCAAAGTGCTGATGCCCTGCCTTATCGCCTGGTGCCCACAGGCATGGCTGCATTCCTGCCCAGGGACAGTCCTGGCATTGGGAGCCTCCTTCTGCCACTCCATTCCAGGTGCTTAGAGGGCCACCAGAAGACTCAGGAGCCATCACATCCCAGGCCAGCTCAAGCAACGTCGCACTCGGGGCTCCAGCAGCTGCACCCAGAGACCCAGGAGGAGAGGGAGGCAGTGGCAGGCCTGGGGATGGGGACCAGGCAGTTCCTTCGGGCAGTGCAAGATCTGTTGGGGATTGATTGATATTGATTGATTTAAAAGATTTATAAGGCCACCCATCTTCATGACTTTGGGCAACTCAAATTTAAGTGAACAGTTGTGCCCAGCTTGGTGGGAAAATCTGCATCTGGCCAAAGTTAGCTGGCATAACTGCAGGGAGGGGCAGCTGCTTCCAGCTGTTTTCAAGCCTCGACTTGTGGAGCAAGAGGCCAGAGGCTCCCCTTTAGGACCAGATGGGTCTGAACCAAGAAAACGGAGTTGAAACAACAAATAGATACAATCAAACATAAATGGAATATTATTGAAATGGAAAGTATGGCACAACAAATAAAAAGTATTAAACAATTTTTTTTTAAAGAATGCAAATAAGCCAGGGTGCTGGTTGCTGGTTTCAATTAAAAAAATGAAAGGAAAAAAGTCGGATTAGTCAACTATATTGTGATGGGGGAGAATTAATATGCCAAAATGAGGGGAGAGAAAGATAGCCTATGAGTTTTTAAAAAATCTGTATGAGTATAAAGAAAAGATAGAGGAAGGTAAAATATTCCAATATCTGCAAAAATTAGGACTGCCAAAAATCCCAGCAGAATGTAAAGATGTATTAAATAATGAGATAACAACATTTGAGATATCCGAGGCACTCAAAAAACAAAAAAGTAACTCCTCCCCTCCTAGTTGGCAAACAGTCACTCAAAGTCAATGAACGTCACGTAATCATGCAGGTACGTGGGACGCCTCGGCGCCCTAGTTGACCTGCGCAGTCTCACTTCTTCGTCGACGCCGACCTGGACGGACGGGGCTCCTGTGTCTCCTGGTTCCCTCCTCGGAACCGGACTTGGTTCGGCTGGCGAGTGTGTGGGGTCACTCCCAGTGCCTCCGGCCGAACCCTGGACCTCGGACTGCTGGTTCTGATGATCTTCCTCTTGGCCTGTGCATCGGTCGTCTCGCTGTGGCCGCTCGGTGCCGACCCGGGAAGAGCGTCTGAGTCTTGGTAAGTCTCTGGTTTTCACTTGCTCCTCCCCGGTCTCCCGGGCTCCGTGGTTCGGCTGCGGTTCGGGTTCCTGTTGTCGGGGGGATGTCTCGGATCAGTGCCCTCAGGTCCGGTCTCCCGGCGGTGGGTGGTGTTGACCTTGGTCGTGTGGTCCAACCTCGCCGGGTTGGTGCAGACCTCCCTGGTCGGGGTGGTGGAGGCCTTCCTTGCCGGGCTGGTGTTGGCCTACCCTGTCGGGTCGGCAGTGGTTGTCTTGGTCGGGCTGTTGTTGTGGGGCTACCTCCATGGGACGGTGGAGGTCTCCCCTGCAGGGGTGGCGCTGGCCTCCCTGGCCGGGTTGTTGTCGGCTTTCCTTCTGCACCAGTCCCTGGTCTACCGCAGGTCAGTGGCTGGGGTCTTTTGTGCTGGGGTGTTGTTGCTGGGCTGCCCTCTGTGCTGGATGGAGGTCCCTCTCGCCGGGGTGTTGTGTGCCATCTTTGCCCGCGAGCTGTGGTGTGCCCACCTCGGGCGGTCCTCAGTCTACTGTTGTCCTTGGTTGGCAGTCCTCCGTGTTCTGGGCCCGTTTGCTGCCCCAGCGGGTGGCCGGGGTTTGCCCTGGGTAAGACGTCCCCGGTCTACTTCCCTGGCATCCTGCTCCCCGGGTTGGTTGGGTCGTTGCCTCCCCACCTCGTCGGGGTGTTGTTAGCCTGCCTTGCCGGGGTCTGGTAGGCCAACCTCGCCGGGGTGTTGTAGGCCTGCCTCATTGGGGTGTTGTAGGCCTACCTCGTCGGGGTGTTGTAGGCCTACCTCGTCAGGGTGTTGCAAGGCTACCTCATCGGGCTGGTTTTGTCCTACTTCCCTCCACCTTTTCCAGAGCTGGTCGATGTGACGTCTACAGACCAGTCCATCTTCCAGCTCCACTCTGTAGGACTTCGGGCCGGTTGAGCTTCCTATCTTCCCCTTCAGCCATTTCGGAGAGCCGTGGAAATTCAATGCGAAAACCGGATCTCCTATGCTGAAGGCGCGAAGCGGGGGGCTGGCCGTTGCGGTCACTTCTGGGTTGTATTGTGGGTGCAGCCGATCCAATGGTGACCTCAGCCTTCTACCCATCAACATCTCAGCTGGGCTCTTGTGGGTGGGGGGCCTGCGGCGTGATGTGTTGGGTGAGGAGGAAGGTGTCAATTCTTTCCTGCCAGTCGCCCGTGCCCATTTTGGTGAGTGCCTCCTTGGTGAGTCTCACCATCCGTTCAGCCTGTCCATTCCCAGCTGGCCTGTAGGGGGCTGACAGGGCATGGCGAATGCCCAGTCCGGCCAGGAATGCCTCCATGGCCAAGGACGTGAGTTGGGGCCCGTTGTCGGAAACCAGCACATCCGGCAGTCCATGGATGGCAAAGAGACGGCGTAGAACCCGGATCGTTGCTTCCGTTGTGGTAGATGCCATGGGTACCACCTCGAGCCACTTGGAGAAAGCGTCGACAACGATGAGTAGGTGGCGCCCCTGCATCGGACCCGCAAAGTCGATATGGATCCTTGACCAGGGGCTGCTGGGGGTCTCCCACTTCGTTGGTTCGGTTTGGGGTGGTGCTGGGCGTACTTCTTGGCATGGGTCACACCTGGAGACCCATTCTTCGATGGCCACCAGACGTAACTCCGTGCCAGGGCTTTCATGCGGACGATGCCAGGGTGCCCATTATGCAAGGTCTCTAGCGTTCTTCTTCGCAGAGTGCTGGGAATCAGCACTCTGTCTCCCCATAGCAAACAGCCTCTCATGGTGGACAGCTCCTTTTGCTTTCTGACGAAGGGGCTGAATTTCTCCTCTGCCTTCTCCATCGGCCACCCTCTGAGGATCCAGGATCTCACTTGGCGGAGTGTGGGGTCCTTTTGAGTGTGGACGGCTACATCTGCAGATGAGACTGGGCAGCTGTCGTCGTTGTCGATGTGGAAGAGGTCGAGCGTGGGGGCTGGGTCTTCCACTGGATCCTTTGATGGGCATCTGCTCAGCGCATCGGCGTTCCCAGTGGACGTGCCTGGCTGGTGCACGAGCCAGTAGGAATAGCCGGCTAGGAAGATGGCCCATCTTGTCATCCATGGGGACATGAAGGTCGGGGTTGGTTGGTCGCCTGCGAGGAGCCCCAGGAGCGGCTTGTGGTCGGTCACTATGGTGAAGCTCCTCCCGTAGACGTACTCGTGGAATCATCTTACTCCTGCGATGATAGCCAGAGCCTTCTTGTCCAGCTGGCTGTAATTGCGTTCCGCGCTGGACATCGTCTTGGAAAAGTATGCTATTGGGGCTTTTGAGCCATTCGGAAGTTCATGGCTGAGGACTGCCCCCACCCCGTATGGTGATGCGTCGCAGGTGAGCTTGATTGGGAGTGTCTCGTTGTATTGTATGAGGACGCTTTGGGATGTTAAGAGTCCTTTGACAGCCCGGAATGCTGCTTCCTCCTCTTGGTCCCACTTCCAGGAAGCCGCTTTCCCCAGCAGGTGGTGGAGTGGTTCAGCAATCGTGGCTTTCTGTTTGAGGAACATGGCATAGAAGTTAAGCAATCCAAGGAATGCCTGAAGCTCCGTTTTGTTTTTTGGGCTTGGAGCTTCATGGATAGCTTTGACTTTTGATTTGGTGGGGTGGATGCCAGTGCTATCTATGAGATAGCCCAGGAACTCGACCTCCTGGACTCCTAAGATGCATTTATCTCTCCTGACTCTCAAGCCCTTGGCCTTGAAGTACTGCAGGACAAGCCTGAGTCTTTCAAGGAGTTGTGCTTTGGAATCTCCGGAGATCAATACATCGTCAAAGTACGGCACCATCCCTGGAACGCCTTGGAGAAGGCGTTCCATCATTGATTGAAAAATACCGGGGGCAGCGCTGACTCCAAATTGGAGACGGTTGCATTTGAATGCTCCCCTGTGAGTAACTATCGTATGGGCCTCCGCCGTCTTTTCGTCCACTGGCAGCTGCTGGTAAGCCTGGGCCAGGTCCAGTTTGGCAAAAATTGAGCCAGTCCCCAGGGAATGCAGCAGATGTTGCACCACTGGGACTGGGTATGCGCTCTGCGGCAACGCCTTATTGATTGTACACTTATAGTTGGCGCAGATGTGCACAGATCCATCATGCTTCATTGGGGTCACAATGGGGGTTTCCCATGAAGCATGATCGATAGGTTCCAGAATGCCCTGGGCAATCAGCTTATCTAGCTGCTCATCTACTTTTGGCCGCAAGGTAAACGGAACCCGGCGGGGCTTCAGACTGATTGGGGTGATTCCCTTGTCCAAATTAAAGGAGATTGGCTTTCCCACAAATTTCCCCAGCTTACCATCGAAGACTTCCTTGAACTCTTCAATGAGGTTGTCGAGTTCATCCCTCTGGATTTGATGGATGCCTCCGATTGATAACCCTAGCGGCTTGAACCACTCCACTCCACTCCTAGCAGCTGTCGGCTGTGTTCCACGACTGTGATGGGAAGTTTGCCTTGGAAGTCCTTGAAGGTGATGTGGAGAATGGTTCTGCCCAAGACCCCGATGGGGTTTCCACTGAAATCCACGAGCCTCAACCTCAGGGGTTTTAGCTGGTTCTTTTCACAGGTTGGCTTCAGGCGCTTTAGATGTTGCCAGTCCATAATGGAGTAGATGAAGCCTGAATCTACTTCCATTGTGCACGGTGACCCCTCTGCCAGCAGTGTCACATTGAATTTGGTGGCACCGTCGTCACTTGTGTGGGCGATTGTGGTCTGGTGCACTGCTCTGCTGTGGGGATATTCGTCGTCCCCGCGCCTGGACTGGTTCGAGGACCGTTTGGATGTCCTCTGGGTTTCTCTGCGGTTTTCGTGGAATCTTGGCCTGGGTGGTTCCAGGGCTCGACCTGCTGCTCTGCATGCTTTGGCTATGTGTCCCCTCTTCAGGCAGCGGCGGCAGGTCGCATCCCTCCATCTGCAGTTTGCCCTGGGGTGGTCGCCTTTGCAACTGCCGCAGTGTTCCCCCCGGTCGCCATGTTGGGGATTTTCCTGCCTGGGGGGGGCGGGAAACCTTGTGAACGGCCATTTCCTCATCGGATTCCGATGGCGTGGCGGAGTCATCTGAGGAGTTTGGGCCCGACTTGTGGATCTTGTGGATCCCTCTGGCCTTCACCATTGTGGCGGCCGCTTTCTCGGATGTCTCGGCGGCTGTGGCTTCTTCGAGGACTTCCTTGAGCGGGATTCTCTTGCGGCTCAGGAACTTCTTCTGGAGCCCCACATCTCGCATCCCGAAGACGATGCGGTCCCGGTTGGCATTGTCCATGTTGTCAAATTCGCAATTGGCAGCGATTTGACGAAGTGCAGCCACGAATTCTTTAATGGATTCGCCTTCCCGTTGGTTCCTCTGCTGGAAGGTGAATCTGTTTGCAATCGGGGTGCCTGTGGGTGCGTAGTGTTCCTGCAGGACTTCCTGCAGGTCACTCCAGGACATCTCTTCAATATCTCTGGGCGCCACGAGGTCGATGGCCATCTCCAGGATGTCGGAACCGCAGTGGGCCAGGAACAGGGCTCTCTTGTGTTCATCGTCGAGATTCTGGTAGCCGTTTCCTCGGAGAAATTGCCTGAATCTGACCATATACGACCTTCATTTCTCTCTCGCCGGGTCGAACGGGTTCAGCGAAGTGATCGGTGCTTGTGGGGTTGCCATTCTGTAAGATGTCGAGGTTGAGTGACTTCAGCTCGGTTGGGCGATCGTGCCACGAGTCTTGCTCAGGTTCTCTTCTCTAGTCCTTCGTCGCCAGTGTTAGATCAGGCGCAGGAAATGAAGACGTGACCAGCTCGATACATTTAGTAACTCTATTGAGACAGTAACAAGACTGGCTGTGCGCTGCCGGAGCTCTCCTTATATTCTCTCCGGCAGGCGCACCGCCCCTAGACAGCTATTCAAACTTCCTGCCCGAGGCTGGCAGCCAATCCGGGCGGGGGTCCTTATAAGGACATAACAGTGTCAGCCTCTATGCAGGTTCAATGGGGTTGCAGGCATTTAACTGCGGCTGGGTTTGGCACCACTTCTGGGTTATGTAAGAGCACCATGTAAATATATCAAATTCTTAATCACTGAAACCGGTGCCAAATCAGAAAGAAAGTTTTTATTGTTGTTTTTTGTAACCCATGACCTAGAATTCATGAGTCGTATCTCTGCAAAGTGCTGATGCCATGCCTTATTGCCTGGTGCCCACAGGCATGGCTGCATTCCTGCCCAGGGACGGTCCTGGCATTGGGAGCCTCCTTCTGCCACTCCATTCCAGGTGCTCAGAGGGCCACCAGAAGACTTGGGAGCCATTGCCTCCTAGGCCAGCTCAAACTGGGGGCACCCAGAGACCCGGGAGGAGAGGTAGCAGGCCTGGGGATGGGGACCAGGCAGTTCCTCTGGGCAGTGCAAGATTTGCTGGGGATTGATTGATATTGATTGATTTAAGACACCCATCTTCAACATGACTTTGGGCAACTCAAGTTTAAGTGAACAGTTGTGCCCAGCTTGGTGGGAAAATCTGCATCTGGCCAATGTTAGCTAGCACAGCTGCAGGGATATTCAGATTACAAAAAAAAATAGATATTTAGGAATTCAATTGACTGCAAGATGCATCACACTCAAAGAAGACAATTACGATAAATTAAGGGCACAAATTAGGTCCAATTTGGAAAAATGGGGGAAAATAACAGCTATCTTTAATGGGCAGGATAGCCACCCTTAAGATGAATGTCTTATCAAAAATGATGTTTCTATTTCAGTGCATACTAATTTGGCTCAAAAATGATTTTTTTACAAATTTGGATAGACATATTTCAAAATTAATCTGGCAAGGGAAAAAAACGAGAATTAGATTAAAGTCATTACAAGATGCTAGAGAAAGAGGGGGATTTGGCTTGCCAGATTGGGGAAAATACTATCAGGCAGCAGCTTTGGTATGGATAAGGGAGTGGATGCACCTTAAAAATACAAGATTATTGGAACTAGAAGGCCACGATCTACAGACAGGGTGGCATTATATTAGGAGGGCTCTATTAGATATTTGGATTAAGACAAAAAGAAGTAACTATATGGAAATTCCCAACTGGGTGTCAACATTGGAAATGTATACCCATCCAAATTTTAGAAAATTAGGCGGGGGGCTGTCACCTATAAAGATATTCTGAATGAGAGAGGAGAATTGAAAGCGAGAAATATTTTAAAGGAAGAAGGAATTGAATTGGAATGGTGGGCATACCTTCAAATACAATCTAAATTTAGCAAAGACAAAAAGGAATGGGGCATAAAGCAAGAATTATCAGAATTAGATAAAATTCTATTAAGTAGAGAGGGCAAGACCATAAGTAAATTATATTGCTATTTATTGGAACAAGATATGATCGAGGAACAAGTCAAAGAAACGCTGATAATTTGGAGTCAATATTTTGGTCATGGTATTGATTTGGACAATTGGCAGATTCTATGGGAAAAAAACTTAAAAATCACATTAGCAACTTCATATAAGGAAAATTTATATAAGATGTTTTATAGGTGGCACCTCCCCCCCCCCCACAAGATTAGCATGAATTAATAAGGGAAATTCTTCGGCATGCTGGAAATGTGAGGTGGCCTCGGGGAATTTCTACCATATGTGGGGGAAATGCTCAAAGGCAAAAAAATATTGGAATCTAATAAAGGGTTGGTTGGAAGAAATTTTGTTAATAAATATAGAAGTCAAACCGGAACTTTTCCTTTTGGGAATGACAGAGGGTAAATACAAGAAGGACATAAATTATCTACTACTGCATACATTTACAGCGGCACCAATAACGTTTGCTCAGAAGTGGAAGGAGAAAGATACCCCAACTGAAGAGGAAATACAGAAAATTTTCAACTGCGCAGAAATGGATAGACTCACCTTGGAACTCAAGGATAAAAGCGAAACATCGTGCTATAAAATCTGGATAAAATTCTATGAATGGTTAGACAAAAGGAGGATAGCCGAGAAAAATGTTTAGTGTTAGACTAGAAATATATACGTTATTATAGTTAAATGTGTATGTGAATTGTATGGATAGGTACATATATGTATAGATATGTATAATTGTATAGAAATAAGGTATGAATTATTATTATATTATGTTTAAATAATGTATAAGGTTTAAGAAACATATTAGCATATTATTATGAGTATATTATGTTTTAGTTTAACGTGTTGGAAGATGCTTGGGACCAGTGATGTCATATCTTTGTCCAATGTTTTTAATTTTGAATTATTAATGTAAAACGTTTTAAAAAATGGGTGGTAGGGGTGGTGGCTACTCTAGGTTATAGAATTGCTCCCCAAAACAACTTTGTGTGCCATGCTTTTTGGGGAAGGGGTGCTGGACAGGCTTTCCTCTGCCAGCTGAATAGTCTTGGCAATGTTCCCCAAGGAAAGAAAACCATTTTCCCAGCCCCATCAAGGCTTCTTTTAGCTTAGAAAAGTGTTCTCTAATCTCGGTTTGTGTGGCTCCTCGGGAAACACGCGATCTGCTTGATCAGAAGGCGATTCTGCCAAATCCGAGATACGATGCCCAAGAGGGGTAAATTCCTTTCCCAGGCTTCACGTAGGTGTGAATGCCTAAATGGAAGCCGAAGAAGAAGAAGAAGAAAGGAAAGACCCAGATTGGATCCCGAAAGAAGACATAACCCGGAGAATCTAGTCTAACAGTAACAAAGTTGGAAGGGACTTTGGCCACTCAGTGAATTGGCCACTGAGCCACCTAGTCAGACGTCTTATCAAGCCACTGAGCCACCTAGTCATCTCACGGAAGCTACAAGGAAGGTGGCGCTGGAAAGAGACAGCTGGGAACGTTTGGGATCATGGAGAAGCAAAATCCAGGGCGCTGGTTGAGGAGACCGAAGAGCAGTGGTGGGATTCTGCCGGTTCTAGGCAATTCAGCCAAACTGTTTCTTAAATTGCTAGCTTGCCCCGCCCCTTGCCCCACCCCTCCGCACCACTGGGTGAGGGGTGGGCGAGCCAGCAATTTAACTAACGGTTCGGTGTTGTTTTAAAATCTTATTGGCCTCGCAGCTTTAAAGGGCCGCCCTACAGCTGATCAGTGTTAAAAGAAAACAAATGAGTAGATCGGTGCCTGCAAATATAAATGGGTAGACCCAGTGGTGGGATTCTACTTTGGTAGAACTGGTTATTAAGTAGTTAAGCCAGTGGTTGCCAAAGTGGGCGGTACCACCCCCTGGGGGGCGGTGGGATGCCTTAGAGGGGCGGTAAGCGGCAAGGGGGGCAGCAGAGGGATGCTAGAGGCAAAGGGGGGGCCACAGGGGGGCTAAGTGGCAAGGAGGGTGGCCCCCCTTTGACCTGTGCCTCGCAGCACTTACCTTCTTGCAAGCAAACAGCAAGAAAAAAACAGCCTCTTTCAGCTTCAGCATAGGTTAATTAACATGATTAGATCGGCCTCCGACTCTCAGCTGATTCGTTCTCAGCTGTTTTGTAAGCTTGTTTGCAAGCTCTTGTTTTGCAAGCTCTTTGCTTACTGCAAAGAGTGCTGAAGCAGATTTTTTTTTCCGTAGCTAAAAGGAAACTGAAAGTAAAGCAGGCTCTGCTGCAACGTGACAAAATGAGGCAGGGAAAGAGATTTCTTTTTCTTTCTCCTCACCAAAAAAGGTAGGTGCAAACAATGGGAAATTTAGGGCAAAAGAGGATAGTTCAAGATTTTAAAACACAAAAGAAAAAAAGCTCTATTTAACTAGGGAATTGTAATAATTGAGATACTATTAATTGTATATTGTGTTGAAAGCAGAAATGGTTAAGTTGTGGTTTGGAGGAATATATGGGGGAAATTATTTGGTTTATTATTATTGGTAAATATAATTAATTGATTTGTAAGAAATTGGATTGCATGGAAATAATTGGAATATTCATGTTCATATTGATTAATATACAAAAAAGATAGTTATATAACTAATTGATCTATATTAAAATGTTGAATTTGTATTAAACAACTGTATTACATAATTACATAATTAACCAATGTGAGGATGGATATAAAAATAGATGACAATGGGAAGGGGTATAATATAGAATAGAGGAAAAATTGAATTTGATTAAGATTAGAGATGAGGATGAAGGGTAATATTGGTTTTTTTAAAAATAATAGATGAGGAATAAATATGGCAAAAAGGAAATATAGAAATTGTAAATTTAATTGAAATGACTAAACACTGTTTAAATTTGAGCAAAACTGAACAAGGACAAATTATGATTTCACGATTTATATAAGTTTTCAAGGCTCCCCTTGAAGAGCACTTGGAGGCTCCAACTGGTCCAGAATGCGGCCGCGCGGGTGGTTATGGGCGCAACCTGCTGTGCCCGCGTGACACCCCTCCTGCGCGAGCTGCACTGGCTCCCAGTGGTCTTCCGGGTGCGATTCAAGGTGTTGGTTACCACCTTTAAAGCGCTCCATGGCATTGGACCCGGGTACCTTCGAGACCGTCTTCTGCCACCAATAGCCTCCCACCAACCAGTCCGTTCCCACAGAGAGGGTCTCCTCAGGGTGCCATCAGCCAAGTTATGTCGGCTGGCGACACCCAGGGGGAGGGCCTTCTCTGTGGGAGCCCCAGCCCTGTGGAATGAACTGCCCCCGGAAATACACAAGATCTCCGACCTCCGGGTGTTCTGCTGCGCATTGAAGACCTTGTTGTTCCGCCAGGCAGGGCTGTCAATATAATCATTTTAAATTGGGGTATTTTAATTTTTAGAGTTTTAAATCAGCCAAATCTATTTAATTATTTTAATTTTTAATTATTGTTGTGTCTTGTGTTTTTAAACTGGCTGTACACCGCCCTGAGTCCTTCGGGAGAAGGGCGGTATAGAAATAAAATTATTAAAAAAAAATTATTATTATTAAAAGACAAAGAGTTCTATGAGCCCTTCCGGCTTCCATATATGGTTACATTAAAAATACATTATACTTACATTACACTTTACTAATTACCAAACCATTACATACTAGTTAATCAAATTATTGTGGCTACCCATTTTCACTACTCCATCATTTACTAATTATTAAACTATTACAACTTTTACTAACCCATCACTTTATAGTTTACAACTGTCCTTTAAGTGCTGTAATGTTTAAATGCAGAAATTATGGCTATACTTTAAACAATAAGTAACCTTCTGTATCCTTTCAGATGTTCCCATATATCTGAATTTCCGTAGTTTCTGATTCTATTAAGAAGATGTATAGAATCAGTGAGTTTAACACAGTGCCATAGGTCAAGTAATTATGGGGAAATCCATGAACTAATTGCTTAGTTTCTTTTCTTTATCCGAGTCAGTCATTCACCAGAACCCCACTCTTAGCTTTCCTGATGGATGACAGCTGGGTCTCATCAGAAGATATATTTACCAATAATGGAGTTCAGCTGCCTCTAACAAGCACGTATGCTTAATGTGAATAGAGAGGTTCTCTCAAAGTTTATTCAGAGTTCATAGATTTGATCTGACTTTATGTACCTGACTTGGAATGATTATTTCATCCCTCTCTATTGCTGTATCCTTTTATGCATATGGACTACTCAGAGGGCTGAAAAAGTTATTTTTGACTGGTCCTCGCACTATTGACCAGTCCTCGAACTTACGACTGTCCTCACATTTTACGTTTTTGCCCTATCTTGTCACCATGGTGAAGAGAAGCAGTTGTGAAATGAGTGACACGGTTGTTAAGAATGCCGCAAGGGGCATAAATGTGAGGATGCGAGGACCAGTCAGAAATGACTTTTTTCAGCCCTCTGAGTAGTCCCTATGCACATAGCCACGCCTACCTGGTCACATGACCAGCTAGCCACGCCCACCCGGTCACATAACCACCAAGCCACACCCCCAAAAAAGCCATGCCCACAGAACTGGTTGTTAAAAAAAATTGAATCCCACCACTGCCCCCTCCCCCCGCTGTTCTACTTACCTTCCCAAACCTCCTTTTGGTGTGTAATGTGCACACTTGGCGCACAGCCTGCAGGCGGGGCCAGCAAACTGGTAGCAAACCGGTTCAGATTTCTCCACTGGAGGGGACCCATCACATATTTTCTTCCATTGTTGTTTATTTTAACTTTAGAAGTTTTGTTGAATAAGTTACGTGATTCTGATAAAATAAAAGGAACTGTAATTAGACAGCAGGATTATAGACTAAGAGCGTTTGCACATGACCTGGTTCTTACTTTATCTCAACCTATAGAAGCGGCTCCCTACATGTTGGAAATAGTAGCTCAATATGGCAAAGTATCTGGATTTAAAGTAAATCTTCACAAGACAAAGATGATAACTAAAAATATGCCCATAACTCAAAGAGAAGATTTAGGGAGAATAACGGGGTTTGAAGTAGTTAAAAAGGTTAAGTATCTAGGAGTATATACTGCAGCCTCAAATACGAAATTGTTTAAAAATAATTATGAAATTCATTGTCAAAAAGTACAGAAAGAAATGGAAAATTGGAAAAAGTTACAATTATCACTTCTGGGAAGGATAGCAGCAATAAAAATGAATGTACTACCTAGGTTTTTATTTTTGTTCCAAATGATACCAGTGCTTAAAAAAGATGGAAATCTCATGGAAGGGCAGAAAGGGGTTAATACTTTCATTTGGGCTGGGAAGAAACCAAGAGTGAAACTGAAAATTATACAGGATATACGTGAGAGAGGAGGTCTTAAAATACCTAATTTAAGATTGTATTACGAAGCAGCAGCTTTATCAAAAATTAGTGATTGGTTTAACTTAACTGAAGAAAGAATGTTAAACATAGAAGGTTATGATTTGCTATATGGATGGCATGCTTATTTGTTATATGAAAAAAAAGTGGATAAAGTGTTCAAGGGTCATATTAAAGTAGGAAAAGCGGGTCCAGCTAGATGATCATTGAAGGGCCCTCTTTGTTCATAATATTGTAGAAGGGAAATATGCTTGCAAATGTATCCAGCACGTAGGCAAACACATTCCTTTCAAGTAGGATTTGTAAAACAAGGCCCCTCAGTTGTCACAGATAAAGACAGTCTGGTTGATTTACACTTTGAAGGTCAGAGAGACGGAGATGACTATATTATTGTTTCAACAAGAAGATAATTTGAATCTATGCTTCAGTAATTTCTAAAAAGAATTATAACTGTTTTGCAAAGATAGTAACAAATTCAGTAATTAAGGTATGTCATTTTGTGTAACTAATGTCTGTAGTGATAAGAAGTGCTGACTTCACAGAATCCTTGGTCTGACAATGTATAAAGACTGAGATCTTCGTTTCATGCTTTGTTCAGATCTATTTGGTAATGATACCGGTCTGATCCTTTTATTGCAATAAATAAATAAACTGATTCTGTCTGCCCTGAAGGGATGTTTCTTTAATTCCTTCTTCCATAACAATTTTGGCACCCGGCAGATGGGACTTTGAGAAGCAGAGATTTTTTCTTCCTAGGCGAACTGCCCCAGCGAGAGCGACCTTTTCCCACCGAAGATTCGACAGCCGGCATCCTGACTCCTTTGAAGTCAACAGAATCCTTCGTTGAGAGATTGCCGTATGCTCGCTGGCGAAGCAGATTCAGCCAAGGACCCATAAGAAGGGCAGACCAGACTCAGAAATTTCCACGGATAAAGACCGCCTGGCAGGCAAGTATAAAAGGGGAAATCTGCCTATTTTTGGGAGGGCAGAGAAAGAGGGTTTGATCACCCTCCTAGGAGACAAGGTGGCGTCCTAAAGTCTCATGTGGGGAGTGTTAAAGAGTTAACATTCCCTGTTAGGATTAGAATGAGTGGCCAACCTTGGGCGTAAGGTGGCCAGAGAAACAAAAAAAAAAAAAAAAGAGACCCCCTTGGTTAATTAAGTGTCAAGCAGAGTTTGCTAGGGTCTGTTTGATGAAATCTAAAGGAGAGGGAAGAAAGAAAATCTTTGTGCCAAAGATTTTTAACCAGGCTGAAAGAAGAAATTGTTTATTGTTCTTCCCACCCAGGGTTTAGCAGGTAATAAAAACATAAAGCCTGTCTAAATGGGAAGACTCCGATGATTTGAATTGATCAACTTGATGTGATTTCTGTTTAACAATATTTTGTTGATGTGCATCTATAATGATAGTGTGTAGAATTGAATGTGATTGAATTAATTATGATATGTTTGGCTGGCCAGCAAATTGAATAGGCTTGGACTTGAAGCTGTGGAAAACGGGCAGTGGTTCGGGCCCAAAATCACCATTGTGATTAAAACTGCTGCCTGAGTTTTCCGCTGCTTTGAGAGTAAGCTAGTTCATTGAAATAATTTTAATGACTGGTTTGTATGGAGGACGCATTAAATGAAATTTTTTATGTGAAAGTGGTTTATACAAAAGGTCTGATTGCAGTACAAATGTGAAAATGTTGAGAATAAAAGTTGGTGTGAATGTACTTTAAGTTGCAAGGTTTTGTTGTTGTGAAGTAGAAATTTGTGGACAAAGTCTGTAAGTTGTTGAAGCTAAGAACAGAGAGTGTTGTTTTGTTGAAGGAGTTGTTTTGTTGAAATGATACTGAGAGGCGAAAGAATATGAGACTTCTATGTAGTTTAAGCATTTTTTCTTCCTGTATTCACCCCCCCTCCCTGGGAGGAAAGAATCAGGAAAAGGGAGGCTTTTTGTTCCTTTTAAGCTTTTTTCTCCTTTCTCTCACCCACCACCCCTCCTCCTCTTTCTGCGACGCCTGTCTGAGAAAGGAGGGTGAGCCAGGCTAAGATTCGATATTGGGATAAAACTTAATTATTAGAAATCCAAATCTTTGGTCAAGACAGAAGTGCCTCTTCCATGCCAAGGTGCTGAAATGACAAACGGTATTTGACATAGGTACAGAATTGTAAAAGGGCAAACTGACCCTAAACATATACATCCTGTTGTTTAATGTTTATTGCACCCCAAATGTCATGTAGATTTTAGAGAGAAAATACTGTTTCCCTTACTGTCCTCTTTACTGCTTGTGAGACGCCTTTGAGCCCCTTATCTCCTTTTATTATGTCTTGAGCTCCGGAGCTGAAAGCCTGAGCCTATGGGAACAGGGCTGTTATGTCTTTCCTAGAGATAGATTAAAGGGTAACTTCTACGTGTGAAATGTTGCACTCTTCGTAATAACTTTGCCTTTATACTGTATAAATATCTGGTTGAAATCAGCAATCTCTGTTCAGACCTTTTTGGATTGTTTGAACCTTGCGCAATAAATTCTTTCCTGCATCGAAGAGCTTGCCTAGTCCGTTATTTTATCTACAACAGCTGGCACCCCAGATGGGACTAGGGGCAAGGCGATATTTCGCTGAGGACCGTTTCGACCCCTCGGGACCATCGGGAGGTCGCTCCTGAACATTCTCCAGGCGCCACGGAGATAAAATCTCCAGGAGACAGCAGCGATACCCTGTGGGACTGACGGAGCTCTGATCGAGTCCAAGAACCCTGCGGTGCAGGAAAGGTGGTCTGAACAAATTCCTGGCCAGGAATCTACGGAGTGGGAGCGTTTTAAGTAAGTATATTGTAAAAGAATTGTACCTGCTTCATTTGAAAGCAGAAGGAGGGAATTGATCACTCCCTCGGACTCGGGGTAGGCTACCCTAACAAAGTCCATGTCAGGTTGTGTGGGTGGTTAAGCCATCGCATTTCTCGTTAGTGGCCATGAGTTTCTGGGGCTACGAGTCGACGGCAGTGTGATAGAATGGGAGGGGCTCAGAGCGTGCCAAATACTCCTTTGGCATGCATGTTAAAAGGTTTTGACAAGTATTTCAGCAACCCTTCCTATCCGAAAGGATCAAAGGAGTGATTAAAATTTTTATGTAAGAATGTGTGGCCATTATTGGGGACAGGGTGGCCCCCGCAGGGATCACTAAGGGAGGAGACGGTGGATAAATTGTGGGGGGTGATTGTAGTGAATCAGGATAAATATCTTGATCAATTTCAATACATTGACCAATGGGCGAGAGCCCTAACAGAAAAAGCTGAAGATTTGCTGCAGTGTCAGGCTGAAATGGTCAGGCTATGTGTATCCAGATCTGGCGGAAAGATTAAAGGAGGAAGAATAGGGGGGAGAAGTGAGCAAGAAAAAACCCAGGCAAAAAGAGGAGAGGAATATTCAAGAAGGAGAAAAGTATTGACAGAGGATGAGGAGGAGGTAGTTAGACCCCCACCATATGCTCCATTGTGGCAGCAGCCCCCAGCGCAGCAGCAGCCCCCAGCGCAGCGGCAGCCCCCAGCGCAGCCCCTAGACCAACAGCAGCAGTTGCAGGGAGCTATAGGAGGGGAGGGAGGTGGAAATCAGAGACGTATGAGTGATCCCGGGGCTAGACCAAAAATCAGGAAAAGTTCCCCGCTGGAAGAAGGTAGTCGGAGTGAAGGAGAAGATCGGGATGATAAGGGGTTGAAGGAAGCAACAGGAGAAGAGCAGGTAGGGGTGCAAACCCGCGCGGTGACAGCTAAATTGAAGGCTAGCAAGCAAGAAGTTACAGCACCTTTGCGCCAGGTGGATCAGATAATAGTAAACCAGCAGGGGCAGGTGGAACGTCAGCCCCTTTTTCAATACGTGCCGTTTACTACTACTGATCTTTTAAACTGGAAGCAACATTATGGGCCGCTGACTACTAAGCCCACTGAGATGGCGGACCTGTTTCAAACCATTATGTTAACACATAATCCGACGTGGCAGGATGTACAACAGTTGTTACGCAGTCTGTTAACTCCGGAAGAACGAGAGAAGTGGAAAGCTTCAGTTAGGCAGTGTGTAAAAGAGATGTTGCCAAATGATGCGGATGTGCAGGCGGAGGTGTTGGTCCGGGCGCCCGAAATAGATCCAGGCTGGGACCCTAAGGAGGAACAGGACCGGACACGTTTGAGGGAATATCAAAATTTGGTGGTGCAAAGTCTTAGAAGAGCAGGGAAGCCCCCAGTAAATATGTCCAAGCCATCTTTAGTGATGCAGGGAGCGGATGAAAGCCCGGAGAGTTTCCTGCAAAGATTGATTGAAGCGTATGAGTTATATACACAGGTGGACCCAAGGCAGGGGGATAATGTGCGGATGTTGAATGAAAGATTTATAGCTCAAAGTTATGAGGATATACGGCGAAAATTGCAGCGGGTAGAAGGAGCCCTTGGGAAAAACACGATGGATTTGCTGGAATTGGCACGGAAGGTGTATGTAAATAGGGATAAGGTGGAAAAGAAGGAGAGAGATGCAAGAATGCAAAAGAAGGCTGAATTACTAGCAGTAGCACTACAGGGAGGAATGAGTTTCGACCCCAACCCTGGGACCCCCCTGGGCCCTAACCAATGTGCCTATTGTAAAGGAGAGGGCCATTGGCAAAGGGAATGCCCCAGACGGATGATGAGAGGTAGAGGGATGATGAGAAGACCGGAGTTTGGAGTAGGGATGAGGGGGCAGTTTGCAGGGAGAAGGGGAGAACGAGGAATGAGAGGGGGCTTGAATAGAGGATTTGGACAAAGAGGCTTGGGACGAGGCTTTGGTAGAGGAGCTAGAGGGGGTGCTGGACCAAGAGAAGCGGAGAGTATTGGATTGGCAGACATGGTGGGTCGGATTGACGGGGACCAGGCTTGGAAGAACCCCCGCCTGAGCCGTTGGTTACAATGAGGATAGGGGGCCAGCAGACATTTTTAGTGGATACAGGAGCAGGTAGATCAGTTGTAAACAAGCAAATTGCAGCCCCTGGATCACGTAAAATCCAGGTTCAGGGGTTATCAGGACAGATTATGGGACGGCAGATCCTAAAGCCTGTGATGTGTGATTTTAAAGGAGCTGAAATCCAGCATGAATTCTTGTAAATTCCTGAGTGCCCTATTCCATTGCTAGGCAGGGATATGCTGAGCAAATTAGGGGCGACAATTTCTTTTGATGAAGGCAGTCAGAAAATGACCATAAGGCATTCTCCGGAAGAGATTTGGAGGTTGATGATAGGGAGACAGGTGGGTGAGAAAGAAAAGGAGGAAAAGTGGAGGATGTTTGATGTGCCAGGTTTGTGGGCAGAGGACAATCCACCAGGTTTTGCAGCACACCACCCTCCAGTGGTGGTTGAGCTAAAACCGGGAGCGATGCCAGTTAGAATAAGGCAACGTCCCCTTTCATGGGAAGCGATCTATGCTATCTATGAGAGCATACAGAAATATTTGGAAGCAGGTGTTTTGGTGCCTACTCAATCCCCATGGAATACCCCAATTATCCCGATTAAAAAGGCAGATGGGTCTTATCGCCCGGCCCAGGATTTAAGATTTGTGAATAGCCTAACAGTTACCTTACACCCAGCCGTGTCTAATCCATATACTTTGTTAAATTTAATCCCACCCCAGGCAGGGTGGTTTTCTGTAGTTGATTTGAAGGATGCCTTCTTTACAATTCCTATTCATCCATCAAGCCAGCCGCTGTTTGCCTTTGAGTGGGAGAACCCTCATATGGGGACAAAAATGCAATACACATGGACTAGGTTGCCACAGGGGTTTAAAAATTCCCCGACATTGTTTGGAACAGCGCTGGCTAGGGATCTGCAGTATTACACGCCTCAGCAACCGCGGGATACAATTTTACAGTATGTTGATGATGTTTTAGTGACAGGACAGACAGAGGATTTATGCTGGGACAACACTAAAATGTTGTTAGACTTGTTACTCGAGTGTGGGTATCGGGTATCAAGGAAGAAAGCTCAACTAGTGAAAGAGAGGGTGAGGTACTTGGGTTATGATATTGAGAAAGGACACAGAGCTTTAGGACCAGAGTGGAAACAGGCAGTTTTGATGCTGGCCGAACCGAGAACAAAGAGACAACTGAGAAGCTTTTTAGGGTTGGCTGGCTTTTGTCGTATTTGGATCCCTAATTTTGCTTTGATGGCAGCACCCTTGTATGTAGCCACCAGGGGCGCCAATACGGAACCCCTTGAGTGGGGGGGAGAACAGAAAAAAGCCTTTAAAGATATAAAACCTGTGCTGACCCAGGCACCGGCGTTAGCCCTACCGAATTTGCAGAAGCCTTTTAATTTATATGTAGATACAAGTAGAAATATTGCAGTGGGGGTGCTTACCCAACCGTTGGGAAGCTGGCAACAACCAGTAGCATACTTATCAAAACAACTGGATGGAGTAGCACGAGGCTGGCCGCATTGTTTAAAAGTGTTGGCTGTAATTGCAGAATTAATTCAAGATTGTAATAAACTTACTTTTTCCTGTCCTATAAATGTGCACTCTCCCCATGCGGTGCAGTCCGTTTTGGATGCTAAAGGACATTTATGGATTAGTGGGCAGAGATTGGCAAAATATCAGGCAATCATGATTGAGAACCCCCAGGTGCGTTTGGTGATGTCTAATAGGTTGAATCCGGCGACGTTATTGCCAACGGAAGTGGATACACAACACAATTGCCTACAAGTATTAGACAAAGTTTATTCCACCCGCCCTGATTTAACGGACATCCCATTATCCCACGCACAGTTTAATTGGTACACAGATGGATCCAGTTACATTGTAGATGGGTATCGGGTGTCTGGATATGCCATTGTAGATGATGAAGGAGTAGTGGAAAGCGGACCTTTAGGAAGTGGACATAGTGCACAGGTGGCTGAATTGTGGGCATTGATACGTGCCTTAGAAAGGGCTAAGGGAGAAACATTGAATGTGTGGACAGATAGTAAATATGCATCCTTTACTTTACATGCACATGGGGCTGTTTATAAGGAACAAGGGTTTAGAGATTCAGGGAAAAGTATTTTGCATGGACATCTTATTAGCCGCCTGATTGAAGCTGTAAATAAACCAAAGAAAGTAGCAGTGATGCACTGTAAGGGACATCAAAGAGGAGATGATAAGGTAGCTATAGGGAACAGAGCAGCGGATGTGGAAGCAAGGGAAGCGACAAAGCAAGAGGGGCCCTTGCCCGACTTATCTGTTTGTGTAGCAATGGATTTAGGGGTTGTACCCCCTGAAATCAAACCAACATATACGCAACAGGAAAGTGTGAAACCAGTGACAGACTTGAAGGCTCAGATTGAAGATGGGTGGTATGTATTACCAGACAGGAGGGTTTTTGTACCAGCCTCGATGGCATGGACACTAGCACGCCTAGCCCATGAAACAACACACATGGGTAAAACGGCTTTGGAATTAGCACTAGGAAGGGATTACTACATTAATGGGCTGGCCGGAGTCGCTGCCGGAACGGTTGCAAAGTGTGTTACATGTGCTAAGGTTAATCCAAGGCAAGGGCCCCTACGGCCCCCTGGTGCCATACCCCGGTCATACATCCCCATGGATTATATTATGATTGACTTTACTGACATGCCTAGATGTGGATTGTTTAGAGCTCTGTTAGTTATGGTGGATATGTATACAGGGTGGCCTGAGGCTTTTCCAACAAAGACCAAACAGGCAAGGGAAGTGGCAAGATTATTATTAAAAGAGATAATTCCCAGATTTGGAATTCCTAGTCATATCTCATCGGATAATGGTCCTGAGTTTGTCCATCATATTAACCAGGCAGTTGCAAAGGCGGTGGGAATAAAGTGGCGGTTTCACAGTTCATTTCGGCCAGAAGCAGGTAAATGTGTAGAACGAATGAACAGGACTCTAAAGGAAAGGATTACTAAGATTTGTACAGATAGTCACTTAAAATGGCCAGATGCTCTACCACTAGCCTTGTATGCAATTCGAAGCTCACCGAGGGGCCAGCATAAGTTATCGCCATATGAGTTAATGTATGGATGGCCGCCAGGGTTGTTAAGAAGGAACTTGGCAGGGTGGCCGGATCTGGGGCATAAAGAGGGGGTTTGGAATATGGAAATGGTACAAGAACTTAATAAGCAAGTTGAGAGGCTCCAGCGATATGTGATGAAACAAGTGCCCCCCCGGTTAATAACCCATTGTCACCCATTCAAACCAGGGGATCAAGAGTGGGTCAAACATTGGAAGAAAGAGCCACTGGAAGGACGGTGGAAGGGAACTTTTACCGTTATTATGACTTCTCCCCTTGCTATTAAGATTGCAGAATCAAAGTCATGGATCCACTGGACACGAGTCAAGGCAGCAGCAGAAACTGGCTGGAAAGTGATCATGGATAAACAAAATCCCACTAAGCTAACATTTAAGCGTGCTCAAAAATAGCTTTTTCTATTTTATATAGGATACTTGGAGGTGTGATCGATTGTGGGGATCCTCAACGGATCATAAGAGTGGACTACATACCTGGGTTGTCATATTATTTTGGAAGCTGATTAAAGACAAGTGACTGAAGAACAAAGGACCCATTTGGGAGGAGAGTTGGATGTGGGTGTGTTGGAGATTGGGGGTATTGGTTCTGTCGATTGTGTTTTACAGGTATAAACAGTGGTTTTGTGGACGACCGAGGAGCATCACGGCACCAGCTACTCCAATTCCTAACTGCCCGGATCTGCTCCTGAACACCCACACAGTATAAATTGTTTGGTTACTAAAGAAATCCTGATTGTAATAAGTAAAAGGCGATTTCTGAATGTATTAAGATTTTTTTTCATCTTCAATGTGTTGGTTTTGTAATTGTGGATGTGAGTGCTGTTGTTGCGCTCATTGTATAGACTGTGTTTTATGTACAGGGTGCTTGATTGAGTGTGACATAAAGATCATAGAAGAAGTACTAGCACACTATTTGGTGATAGGGTTAGGGACATTTTATTATACACTTAAGGTTAGCCCCACCGTTGAGAGAGCATTGAGGGATCGGAACAAGAAGGACTGGGAGGATGCAGAATATGGTGATCATTGGACTGGGATTATGGATGAGCGGATGGGTAATGAGACTACGAAGTGAGCTAGACATTCCCATGACAGAAACAGTGAGTGAGGAGAACTGTGACCCATGCATACGCACAACATTGCAGGGAACACGGGTTTCCAATACTTCGATTTATCACACTCAAAAGCCTGACGGGTGTAGGGAGTACAAACCCCAAACCTGTCAGGTAAACAATACCATATATCACATGTGTATGCTGAAGGATAAGGTACAATGTTACAACCCTGCAGAAGCCAAGCAGATTACTACTTATGAGATGTCAATATATACAACAGAATGTGGGAGAGAAGAACTTTTAAATAAGACAGAGTTTAGAAAATTAGGAAATCCAGTAGAGATAACATTTGATGCCTGTTTAGCTATCAATCATAACTGTGATGTGTGGAAGTCAACATGTGGGACATTAGAATGGGAAAGAAGTTATATGTTGGACAAAAAGTATATGTGCCAAAAGCAGGGAGAATGCAGTGATCGGGACACATATAGTTATTGTCCATACTGGGCTTGTGCAGTTATGTGGACGGGAGATCAGCCAGGGGGCTCCCAAAGATGTAAGCTGGAAAACGGGGTAGCTAGTAGTAACTGTCAACGAAACCAATGTAATCCTATAAAGATTACATGTACCCCGACAAAATTATGGAAGGAGGACTATGGATTAGGAATCTATGCGAAGGGGAAAGATCCTCTTGTAACCCTTCGATGGTATGTCACTAAAGTTACCAGAGCGACTAAGGATACGAAAGGGTTGTTCTGGTCATATTATTTGGAAATGGAGAAGTTGAATGTACCTGAAATTCCTAGTCATGTAACAAATACCTTTGTCAAATTAGCCGAAGACATAGCCCATACCCTGAATGTATCGAATTGTTTTGTTTGTGGAGGAACTAACATGGGAGAAAAATGGCTATGGGTGATCTGTCCCCGTACCCACACACACACAAACACAGCCAGCCGAGGGTTAAGGAAACACTTTGGAACGCACCCAGGTCTTATCTCCCACTTGGCAGCGATAGACACACCGTCTGCCAAGTGACTTTATTTTCACAGTAAAACAGAAAGATAAAATACTCAAGAGTCCAAATGTCCGACATTTTAAATCTTTCTCTCAGCAGTTCCGGACGAGGCTTTAGTGACTATCCAAGGTTTGCTTTTGTTCGTCACAAGGATCCCTGACCACTACCCTCTATTATATAGTCTCTGGGGTGTGGTCCCATGACTCAGTTCTAATCCCTAGCACGCCTCCTAAGCTGCTGCAATCGTTTATCATGCCTTCGGAGGCGTGCGTCCAGGAATGATGTTTTTTCATCACTCTGAGATGAACCAGCTGTCTCCCTGCTGATTTCCTCTCCCTCCGCCGGCACCTGAGACAATGCCAGAGGGGAGGGGCCTGGAGAGGGAGGCCTGGCTGACTCCTCTTCCTCATGCTCGGAGCTTTCTTCCTCCGATGGGACAGGCTCAGAGGGTGGGGCCACAACAATGGGAAGCCCAGGAATTAAATTATTCCAAAGTCTTAGAAATGGATTATAAGGGTAATCTGTCATATAATAAGGGTAAGGATGGAGACTGGACCTTGACTACTAGTTTGGTAGGGAATGTTTGTTTTCAGAGAAAAATTGTGCCAGGTTGTTATCAGGTAGGAAACCTCATATGTACAGGAAAATGGGAAAGTAAGGTATGGTGGTCAGGAGGTAATGCCACAGAGGGAACTGATGAAATGGCCCTGTTTAAGGTAAACGGGTTATCTTTTTTAAAGGATCCAGATAATCAGACCCTTGAATGGCTGGCTCCTGATGGGCTATACTGGATATGTGGTAAGATGGCATATGGGGTTCTACCTAAATCCTGGTGTGGAGCCTGTGTCCTGGGACTAATTAGGCCAGGATTCTTTTTGCTTCCCCTTAAAACTCGACAGGTTTTAGGTGTCCCGGTATATGATGAGGTGGGAAACTTAAGACAAAGAAGACATGTAGACACATCTGCAATAGGAAAAGTTAGCGTCGGAGGTAACCAACGTAGTTGGGGAAGTGAAGAATGGCCTGCAGAGCAAATTATCGAGGTTTATGGACCAGCTACATGGGCAGAAGATGGCATGTATGGCTATCGGACCCCTATATACATTCTGAACCGTTTAATTCGTCTGCAAGCGGTGGTTGAAATCATCACCAACGAAACTGTGAAAGGTCTTACTCAATTAGCTAGGGAAAGTGTCAAATCAAGGACATATATTATGCAGAATAGGTTAGCTTTAGATTATTTGTTAGCCAAGGAAGGAGGGGTATGTGGAAAGTTTAATTTGACTAACTGCTGTATAGAAGTTGATGAAAGCGGAAAGGTTATTAAGGAAATAACAGACAAGATGGTTAAAATAGCTCATGTGCCAGTCCAGACTTGGAAAGGTTTTAATTTACAGGATATGTTTTCAGGATGGTGGCCAAAGTTACCTGGCCTGCAGGCCATCTTTGGCCTGGTAGGATTAATAGCTGCGGGGTGTATTTTTCTCCCATGTATTTTACCTCTGTTTGTTAAAACTATCTCTAAAAGTCTATCCTTGCTGGTGGAACGTAAGACAACTGCTCAGGTGATGGCTATGTGGGATTATAAACGGCTCCAGCAGGAAGAGGACTTAGAGGTGTGACTCGTCTGGATATGACAGATGAGTCACAAAGGGGGGGTATGAGCCAGGCTAAGATTCGATATTGGGATAAAACTTAATTATTAGAAATCCAAATCTTTGGTCAAGACAGAAGTGCCTCTTCCGTGCCAAGGTGCTGAAATGACAAACGGTATTTGACGTAGGTACAGAATTGTAAAAGGGCAAACTGACCCTAAACATATACATCCTGTTGTTTAATGTTTATTGCACCCCAAATGTCATGTAGATTTTAGAGAGAAAATACTGTTTCCCTTACTGTCCTCTTTACTGCTTGTGAGACGCCTTTGAGCCCCTTATCTCCTTTTATTATGTCTTGAGCTCCGGAGCTGAAAGCCTGAGCCTATGGGAACAGGGCTGTTATGTCTTTCCTAGAGATAGATTAAAGGGTAACTTCTACGTGTGAAATGTTGCACTCTTCGTAATAACTTTGCCTTTATACTGTATAAATATCTGGTTGAAATCAGCAATCTCTGTTCAGACCTTTTTGGATTGTTTGAACCTTGCGCAATAAATTCTTTCCTGCATCGAAGAGCTTGCCTAGTCTGTTATTTTGTCTACAACAAGGGGGAAATGGGTAACGATGAATTTTCTTTTCTGCTCTGAATACTATTTTGCTTTTTGCTTTTTCTCTGGAAATTTTTGAGGTTTAAAACGCTTACTTAAACCTATACCCAAGACCCTGTTGTTCCGCCAGGCTGGGTTAGCAACATAATTTTAAATTGGATGTTTTAAATTTCTGGTATTTTAAATTGGTGTTTGTCTTGGTTTTTTTTTAAAATAGGCTGTACACCGCCCTGAGTCCTTCAGGGGAAGAGTGGTATACATATAAAATTATTATTCTTATTCTATATCAAAGAAAGGATTTTGAAAGATTTTTTTTAAATCTGTCTTGCATTTCCTAAAGGCAGAGAATTGCTTTTTGCAGCACAAGTTTTAGGAATTGTTACAGAGATGAGTTAGAAAGTATCATATGTAGTGTTGGAAGATATGAGAAACTTTATATTCAAGAAGCAGGGAAATTCCCTAAAGAAAATAAGCAGAAACTCCGGCAAAGTTTCGGCCCCACCTTTGTCAATGGGCCATTAAGAAGTTGGAGCCACCTTATTTTCTACAACAAAGGAAGAAAATTACAAAGGGCCCACGGCATCCAAACTGATGTGGGACACAGGACAGAAAAACATACACCCAAAAAGGAAAAAGACATCAAGTCAAAGTAATTTAAACACATGAGGAACAAGAGATATTCACTAAAACGCAGACATAGCAAGCTGAATAATTATAGGGAATGATTTAAACACCATAAAACAATCACACACAAATCAAAGAATTCACACGCCAAATCAAAAAAATTCCAAAAGAACTTTAAAGGGTCACATAGAAACTCAAAAGACATTTTAGGAAGAAAACGATGAAAATGGGTTTTTCTTACAGTTCAGACAGGCTAGCCTAGGAACGCTGTGTTTCTATTCTCCTGCCTATTGCCAGACAATAGACTGATTCAACTAACCTCCAATCGTTTTGAATATTCTCCCAGCCAGGAGTTTTTGAATTCAAGAACGGAAGGCCCTCACTTCCAATAATTCTTAAAGGGAAAGGCTTCTTTTTCCTCCAAACAGTAGTACGAGAGGCTATTTTAGTAGAAGCCAGAAACTTGCCTTTAAGTTGGTCTGCACAGACTTGGGCTGACTTGGAAGTCAGGATAGCAGTGGGCAAAAGGAATTGAATGTTTACTGTTATAAGGAGAAGTTATGTGATTTGTTTTTGGAAGATTATAGATGTAATGGGTGGCGTAACCTTTGGATGGGGAAGGAAAACAGGAATGTGAGGGTGGACCCACGTGATAATGGGATGAAGAAGGGGTGATACGGGCAGGGATGATAGAGTTAACGACAGCCCGATCCCATGAAGGGAAGCGTAAGTGTACAATATGATGGCAGAAGATGAAAGTCAGTACTAGTGGTGTTTTTTATTTTAATTGACAGAGAAAAAGAGTAGGAATATCACTCTTGATAGAATAGAAATCCTGCAGACTCTGGATTGATGAGTAGGCTGATTTTACCAAACTCCTGTATGTAAAATTAATTGAATTTGAACCTTGGAGTTGAAATGGGAGGGACATTAAAAAGGAAGCCTTGAAAATTTGAAACAAGCTTTGAACAAGGCTCCTGTATTGAATTTACCAAATTTGGAAAAGCCATTCCATCTCTTTGTAACCACAGAAAATTCAATTGCACAAGGGATGTTGGTTCAGGACTGGGCTGGACAAAAGAAACCCGTGGCATTTCTGTCATAAATAATGAACCCAGTAATAAAGAGATGACCAGTATGTATTCAAGCAAGGTGGTGGTTAACTGATTCCAGAATTCTAAAATATGAAACAATTTTAATGCAGCAGTCAGACTTGATTTTACCTACAGATCACAATTTGAATATTACACATTTCTTAGCCACCACCAGATCAATGGATTAGTATGGATTAGAACATTATTTTGTTGAAGTAATTGATTTATAAAAGACAATGACATCCGATTTGGAGGAACACCCCCTGGGGGAAGAAGAAGCAATTTTATGCTATTTTACATGGATGTACTAAAGAGATCCTGGAAGCAAAGGGTTTGCCTCAAAATTGCTCTGCTCAAACCTGTAAATTGTATGCACTAAATCACGTTCAATGTATCTTAGAAGGAAAAACTGTGACAATATACACAGATTCAAAGTCTACCTCTAGGATAGTGCACACGTTTGGTAAAATATGGGTGGAGTCATTGGGGAATTCAAGCTATTGTAGATGAACTTTTAAACTAAGCTATGGTTGTATTGGAATATATCCTTTAGTAACATCAATTATAAACAAATGTTTGGTTTGTAAAAAGGTGAATGAATATGCTGTCAGAAAACAACAGATGGGTAAGAGGTACCACCAGCTTTAAGACCATTTCAATGTATTCATGTGGATTTTACAGAATTACCAAAAGTAGGGAGAGTAAAATATTTATTAGTCATAGTGGACCACCTCACAGGGTGGGTTGCAGCTTTTCTCTGCAGTAATGCTACAGCAACAGTGGTGTCAAGAGTTTTACCCAACCTAGACAGCTTATCATCATATGAACTTGTTTAGAGTAGTTTTCACTACAGGAAGTATATGCATTAATTCCCTGGAAACCAGAGGCAAAGTATTGAAACGATATGTGTATAAACTGTCCAGATATTTTGAAGTTTTTAGGAAACAAGGACTATTAGCCCAAACACCACCTTTGAAGTTTCCAGTCCACAAATTCCACCACGATTATTGGGTCCGGAGCTGGAAGGAGAAATCCCCAATTGGAAGGGCCCGTGCCAGCTCCAAAGGAGTGGAAGCAGGAGGATTGCTTTTGCAGTTACAACAGCACGACAATCATGTCACTCAACTGAGGCAATATATGCAAGTATGTAGACCTCCCCCTATTATGACTACAGGTCACAACTACAAACTACTTGAGTCCTTAGAAGGATGATCCTGGATCCACTGGACAGACTGAAGCATGCAGACCAGAGTGACCCAGTGACGTACCAGGTGACACAGACAGAGAACCCCCTTGTGCTGAGATTTAAGAAGAAAACACCTTGCTGAGTTCTACCGGCAACGAACTCTCTACGCACGGTGGTGATCATCAGCTTTGCCGGACCACACCGGAAGCTGGTCCCCTGCACACAGCGGAAGATTTGTAAGGAGGAAACTACCTTCACATTGTACATATACAATTTATTAGCTTTAATATAACACTTTCTTACACATACTAATGTTAGTGAAAGTTTGGGAGTGGGTTTTGTGGGTAGTTGTTTTTCTAATTTTGCTAGTAATTTTGTTTCACATATATAAGGTACATTGATTCCCCAAGTAGAAACACTTTAGGTCAAGTACGCTCCCGCCACAAATGCATTATCTACACGCGGGGTCGTTGCTTTAGACCTAGGTCAACTTCACCACTTAAGATTGCACTATTGACATTCCCAGCTGAGGGGGGAGTAGATAAGGAAAATGGGCCTCTGCAACAATTGCATAGAGGAGACTATATATCACAGATTTTGGAATAAAGTCAAGATCTTGTTAATCAGTATGACCCTACTCTAGGTCAGAAATATTGGTTATGTTTATCTGCTGGCCCTGCATCGTATCATACTGTTCCTGTCAAGCCACAACTCTGGGTTAGAACAAAGACTATCTTTTTGAAGAGATAAACAGAAGGACCCCTCACTGGAAGTCCCATTGTAACCACTGGCAGGAATGTTTGTGACAGGGACTTTGGGGTCTGGATTAATGCAAGGAACTACCGAGTGCATGCCTTTTCCATAAATCTTCTTATGTGGAAAAGATGCATACAGTCATGGCTGTAAATGTTGGCACCCCTGAAATTTTTCCAGAAAATGAAGTATTTCTCACAGAAAAGTATTGCAGTAACACATGTTTTGCTATACACATGTTTATTCCCTTTGTGTGTAATGGAACAAAACCAAAAAGGGGAGGAAAAAAAGCAAATTGGACATAATGTCACACAAAACTCCAAAAATGGGCTGGACAAAATCATTGGCACCCTTTACTTAATATTTGGTTACACACCCTTTGGAATAAATAACTGAAATCAGTTGCTTCTGATAACCATCAATAAGCTTCTTATACCTCTCACCCGGAATTTTGGACCACTCTTCCTTTGCAAACTGCTCCAGGTCTCTCTTATTGGAAGGGCGCCTCTTCCCAACAGCAACTTTAAGATCTCTCCACAGGTGTTCAATGGGATTGGGATCTGGACTCATTGCTGGCCACTTCAGAACTCTCCAGCACTTTGTTCCCATCCATTTCTGGGTGCTTTTTGACGTATGTTTGGGGTCATTGTCCTGCTGGAAGACCCAAGATCTCTGACACAAACCCAGCTTTCTGACACTGGGCTCTACAGTGCGACCCAAAATCCATTGGTAATCCTCAGATTTCATGATGCCCTGCACACATTCAAGGCACCCAGTGCCAGAGGCAGCAAAACAACCCCAAAACATCAGTGAACCTCCACCATATTTCACTATAGGTACTGTGTTCTTTTCTTTGTAGGCCTCATTCCGTTTGCGGTAAACACTAGAATGATGTGCTTTACCAAAAAGCTCTATCTTGGTCTCATCTGTCCACAAGACATTTGCCCAGAAGGATTTTGGCTTACTCAAGTACATGTTGGCAAACTGTAGTCTTACTTTTTTATGTCTCTGTGTCAGCAGTGGGGTCCTCCTGGGTCTCCTGCCATAGCGTTTCATTTCATTTAAATGTCGACAGATAGTTTGCGCTGACACTGATGCTCCCTGAGCCTTCAGGACAGCTTGAATTGCTTTGGAACCTGTTTGGGGCTGCTTATCCACCATCCGGACTATCCTGCGTTGGCACCTTTCATCAACTTTTCTCTTCCGTCCATGCCCAGGGAGATTAGCTACAGTGCCATGGGTTGCAAACTTCTTGATAATGTTGCGCACTGTGGACAAAGACAAATCTAGATCTCTGGAGATGAACTTGTAACCTTGAGATTGATGATATTTTTCCACAATTTTGGTTCTCAAGTCCTCAGACAGTTCTCTTCTCCTCTTTCTGTTGTCCATGCTTAGTGTGGCACACACAGACACACAATGCAAAGACTAAGTGAACTTCTCTCCTTTTTATCTGCTTTCAGGTGTGAGTTTTATATTGCCCACACCTATTACTTGCCCCAGGTGAGTTTAAAGGAACATCACATGCTTCAAACAATCTTATTTATCCACAATTTTGAAAGGGTGCCAATGATTTTGTCCAGCCCATTTTTGGAGTTTTGTGTGACATTATGTCCAATTTGCCTTTTTTCCTCCCCTTTTTGGTTTTGTTCCATTACACACAAAGGGAATAAACATGTGTATAGCAAAACATGTGTTACTGCAATATTTTTCTGTGAAAAATACTTCATTTACTGGGAAAATTTCAGGGGTGCCAACATTTACGGCCATGACTGTATTTGTGTTTACCAACAAACTGGACAGGAACATGTAACAAATCAGGTATGGTCAGAGAAATTGCCAAGGAATTGCAGGATAGGGCTTCCAAGATAAGTCAGAGGTTATAAACTTCTGACATGTGTTTTTCTTGGGTGCCTGGATCTGGATGGATTAAACAAATGATATACTTGTTCATTTCGGTGGTCTTCCGGGTGCGCTTCAAGGTGTTGGTGACCACCTTTAAAGCGCTCCATGGCTTAGGGCCGGGGTACTTACGAGACCGCCTTCTGCCACCAATAGCCTCCCACCGGCCAGTACGTTCGCACAGAGTGGGCCTCCTCAGGGTGCCGTCCGCCAGACAATGTCGGCTGGCGACCCCCAGGGGGAGAGCCTTCTCTGTGACGGTGCCCACCCTCTGGAACAACCTTCCCCCAGAGTTACGTACAATAACAGACCTCCGGATTTTTCGTCGGGCCCTGAAAACCTATTTATTTCAACTAGCTGGGCTGGCTTGAGTTAAATTTTAAATTGATTTTAAATTGGGTTGTTTTAATTTACGGCCAAAATATTTAATTATTTTAATACTGTTTTTAAATTTTGTATGCTCTGTTTTTTACTTTGGCTGTGCACCGCCCTGAGTCCTATTTGGAGAAGGGCGGTATAGAAATTTAATTAATAAATAAATAAATAATAAATAAATAAATAAATAAATAAATAAATATGTGCGATAGATGGCTTAGCATTCATCCCATGTGTAATACCACTCCTCAGACAATTATCAATAAGAGCTGTGCAGGAGATTCAAATTGAGAGGGAACTAGCTTTGACAGAACATTTTCTTAATCAACTTTGTCCCTACTCTGTGGAAGAACCTACAGATTCTGAGGCAGATCCATATGTGGAAATGAGACCAGTGGAAAGATGGAGAGAATCTTCCTAAGACCCAGGAGAGTGGAAACAATCATGTATAACCTTTTATGTGCCTTTATTTCTTATATTTTCTTCCTCCTGACTAAAAACTTTGTTTTTAAATATCTTTCTGTTGGTTTTATTTTTCTCTTTCATCAAACACACTTTCACACACTCCTGCTGACATTTCTTAAACCATGGGGGGGCTGCCTTTTGAGCAATCTGCCACTGGTCTATGTATGGAAACTGGTCCCAATGGCCCTCCCGAGTAATGACCCGATGTGCCTTGGATATCACTATTGGATCCACTGACCCTTCTTCTGACCACCCTATGCCAAGGGCTGGCCATGTTTCTTTACATAACATTTTCAAGGTTTCGGGATTACACTGGGAGTCACCATAAATTCCACTGTAGGCACTTTTAAAATTGGCTAACATACATTGCAACGGTGTTCTTGGGACACTGTTACCTCCACCCCATCCTAACAACACTACCACTGGCCCACGACGTTGGACGTTCCAACAGTCATCTATGGGAACCGCAGAGGTTTAACCACCCACGCCAAAAGAAATTCCTCACTGGAAGCTTTAGGAAGACACCTCACTTCCTGGGGGGTTGATCACTCCCCCCCTTCCACCCAAAAGGGATAGGTAAACCTTTTTACTTATACTTGCCTGATGGCTTTTCCTGTCCTGGTGGCCACCTGTAGAAAGGTATGGATCTGGTCTGACCTGAGGATCCTTGACTGGTCTGCTTTACAGCAGGGCTCACGGTGTCTTCTCAGCGAAAGATTCTGTAGACTTCAATGGAGTCTTTGTGGCCGTCCTTTGAACGTTTCCCTGGAAAGGCGTCGATTCCTGCCGGGAGCAGCCGTCAGGCAGAACAAGTGTCTTTGTTCCTCAGTCCCTTCGTGGTCGCCAGAAAATGTTGTAGAAATAAGGAGCTGAAGCACATTCCTGGGTCAAACAGATCCGTTTATTTGCGCAAGGGTTCAGTGCTATGTTTGATTATTGCAACCTGAACAAGGACTGGTCATTATTCTATTACTTAAATATGTTTTCAAGACAAAGAGTTCCATGAGCCTTTTCCAGCTTCCATATATGGTTACATTAAAAATACATTTCACTTACATTACACTTTACTAATTATCAAACCATTACCTACTACTTAATACAATTATTTTGGCTACACATTTTCACTACTCCATGATTAAACCATTACAACTTTAACTAACCCATCACTTTATGTTTTACAACTGTTCTTTAAGTGCTGTAATGTTTAAATGCAGAAATTATGACTATACTTTTAAACAATAAATAACCTTTTGCATCCCCTGTATCCATCCAGATGTTCACATTTGATTCTGTTAAGAAGATGTATAGAATCAGTGGGTTTGACACAGGGCCATAGGTCAAGTAATTATGGGGACATCCATGAACTAATTACTTAGTTCCATTCACCAAACTCCACTCTTAACTTTTCTGCTGGATGACAGTTGAGCCTCATCAGAAGATATATTTTACTAATAAGGCAGTCCAGCTGCCTTTAGCCAGCACGTATCCTTAAGTGAATAGATGAGTTCATTCAAAGGTTGCTTAGAGTTCATAGGATTTGATCTGACTTTATATACCTGACTTGGAATGATTATTTCTTTTATTCACCTTTTATCTTCTCTTATTTACCTTATTTCCACCTCAGAAGGACTCTTTGCCTACTATTGAAGAGTGGATATTGAAAGTAACAAACCTAGCAGAAATGGTGAAAATCTCAGCGTACTTGAAGGACCACACGCAAGAAAGATACGTATCCAAATGGAGAAGATGGATTGATTATATTCAAAATAAGTATTAGACAAGAAAATATCAAATAGCTTATGAATGAATGTTAGTATTAGAAGTATTATGTTATCTATAGTGGAGTTAAGATTTCAGGGGGGGAGTTAGAATTTTGAGGATAAGTAAATTAATCTAGTTTATGATTGACTAAATGAAACACCTTGTATTTTGCTCTGGGAAGTCTGGGGGGGAGGGGGGATGAGGGGGGAAAAGGGTGGGGGGAACATGGGGGGGAAATTTTTTTGTATTTTTTTTCTTGTAAAACTTTTCAATTAAAAAAAAACATATTTTTTTCCCTGCTCTGGTGGGCCAGAAAAGATGGCCCTTCAGATAACCTTGCCCCAGGCCATGTAGGGTTTTTAAAGGCAGCTCCCTCAAGAGAAGTGACACATATGCAAATCTAGACCTGCGTGAAACCAGGCGGGCCACTGGTGTATGATCCAGGCAGCCAGCTGGAAGGAGGCATTCAGCCTCTTCATAACCGCGACATCTTGGATTTCTATCGCAGTGGCTGTCATTGCTTTGTGTCTTGTGATCAGGGAAATGCTCCAAACTGCCTTCTCGGCCTGCAAAATCTCACCAATGGGAACGCCTCTCCTTCGTTCAGTGCACTCGCCCCCTTCCAAATGGGACTTTACGTGGAAGAGATCTTCCAACTGGGTTCCAGTTTAAGGGGTCTGGCTATTTGGAAATCTTTGTCATCACCTCTGTGGCCTTGTCTGGAGATCAACTACAGGTCATCCTCGACTTACAACCAGGACTGGGACCAGAATTTGTTCTTTAGCAAGGCGGTTAAGTGTGTCATGCCCCATTTTATAACTTTTTTTTTTGTCATGCTTAAGTGAACACAGGGACACAGTGGCTCTGTGGTTAAGACGCTGAGCTTGTCGCTTGAAAGATCGGCAGTTCAGCGGTTCGAATCCCTAGTGCTGCGTAACAGGGTGAACTCCTGTTGTTTGTCCCAGCTTCTGCCAACCTAGCAGTTTGAAAGCATTGTTAAAGTTGATGGTTCTAGCCCAATAACTCACTAATCAAAATGTATTTTATTTTCAAGCTTTTATTTTAGACCTGGATAGATCCTAGGCCTCTTTAATCATTAAACCTTTAACGTTACGTTTCTCTCTTTTAGATACACAACTGGAACTGCACAGATTTACCTCAGAGAGACCTTTTTATATCCGAGGGGAGGAGTCAGGAATCAGGTAGGATTATGGAAATGAGGGGGGCGTGTATTATTGTTAACCCTTGCAGAAATGTAAGTAGGTAGAGATACAGACAAGATATAAACAAGTTAGACATTTTACATACCAAAACCCCCTCTAAATGTCTAACTGATGGCTTGTACATAATATATACATACATACATACATACATACATACATACATATATATATATATATATATCCAAAAATTAATATTGATGAACATGAAGATAAATGGTTTATATACAAACGTGAAATTTTGACATGAGATATGAGTGTTGCTTGTTGGGTAAAGGTTTGGTAAGTATGTCAGCTACTTGTTCCTCAGTGTCACAATGTATAGCTTTAATGAATCCGATTTCTGAGAACTGTCTAACGTGCTTACATTTAATATCTATGTGCCTTGACCTTTGTCCAATGGCATCAGAATTTGAAATTTCAATGGCAGCTTTATTATCCTCGTAAATGATTATAGGATATGATGATTCTGTCCATATGTCACTGAGCAGATCATCAAACCAAATTAGATTATTTGCTGCTTTAGATAGACAAATGAATTCTGCCTTGGTGGTGGAGGTAGCTACTAGTTTTTGTTTTCCTGTATACCAATGGATTGGGCAATTATTGAGAAAAAATACATATCCAGAAGTACTTTTTCTATTTTTAATATCTCCTGCCCAATCTGCATCCACATAACACGATAATTTGGGTTTTGTGGATAAGTTAGTTTCAAGGTATAATTGGGCATTAATACTATGTTTTAGATATCTGAGCAATTTCTTTATAGCATTCCAGTGGAATGTGGTGAGATTACTTACATGCCTGGATAATAAGTTAACAGCTAAAGCAATGTTGGGTCTAGTCCAAATTGCAATGTATAGTAATGATCCAATCATGGATCTGTATAATTTATTATCAGAAAAGGGCTCTGCTTCATTGTACATATTTTTCAAAAAATCTTGTTGCATGGGAGTTTCGCTGGGTTTTGCTTCTGACATGTTGCATTTTAATAAAAGTTCTGTTATTTTCTCTTTTTGTGATAGTCGAAAGCCTTTACTTGTTTTTGTTGCTTGAACTCCCAGATATTTGTCTATTTTTCCTAATAATTTTAATGAGAAGTGGTTCCCTAAATCAGAGGCGAATTTCTCACATTTAGCTTTTTCTTTACCTATATATAATATGTCGTCCACATAGACGAGGATGCCTTCAAAAGATCCCTTCTCTCTCTTTATGAAGAAGCATTTGTCTGCAGGGGTGGCAGTGAAACCCATTGAGTTGAGTGCCTTAGACAGGCACTCGTACCACCTCTTGCCAGATTGTTTTAGTCCATATAGACTCTTATTAAGGAGCCATGTGTCATCTTTTCCTTTGTTGTATCCTGGTGGAGCTTTTACATAAATTTCTTTGTCCAGTTTTGCATGAAGGTAGGCAGTTTGGATGTCAAATTGAAATACTTCCAACCCTAGGATGGTGGATATTACGAGGGCGCTCTTGACACTTTCAGCTCTGACAGTTGGGGAATAGGTATCTGTATAGTCTTCTGGGTACTTCTGAGCAAAACCCTGTGCCACTAACCTTGCTTTGTACAATACGTTGTTGTTTTCTAGGGTCTTGATTCTGTACACCCATTTTGTCCCTATGGGTTTTTTATTTTCAGGTGTTTTTGTTGGTGAATATATTTGCAGGTCTCGGAGACTCTTCATTTCCTTTTCCATTGCTTCTTTCCATTTTTCTCTCTCCTCTAGGGGAAGTTTGAGTATATCTTCATATGAGCTGGGTGTTATGTTGTTGGTTTGTATGGACATGATGTAGTCCTCGAGTCTTTTTGGTTTTTTGTTTCTACTCTCTCTGATTGGTCTGTCATTTTGTTTGTTTGTTTCGTGTAGGTATTCAGTCTCTTCATCAGTGAGTTTATCTATGTTCAAAGTGGGGTGTTCTTCCTTCCATTCTTTGACTTTTATTTCATGGTGTTTTGGTTTGTATGTTTCTGTTTCCTTTTTCCCTTCAGTGATCATCCGCTTATTCTCTTGTTTCTGTGTATGTGTATTTCTATTGGCAAAAATGTCATTGGAGTGTAATCTTGACCAATTTGAGTATTCATGGAAGTCAGCTGATCTTGATACAACAAATTTGTTGTTCTGATCTAAGAATCTGAAACCTTTTGTTCCTGGTTCAAATCCCATAAATCTCATTCTTTGGATATTTTATCTCCCTTCTTTCTTAATTGTCTGGGGATATGAACATCAGTGGGAACGCCAAATACGTGTAGGTGGGCCAGGTTGGGTTTTCTTTTGTACATCATTTCATAAGGGGTTTTGCCAATTGAACTAGACCATAATCTATTTAATGTGTAATTTGAGTAATGTAATGCTTCCGACCAAAATGATTTTCCCATCCCAGCATCCTCTAGAACAGCGGTTCTCAACCTGGGGGTCGCGACCCCTTTGGGGGTCGAACGGCCATTTCACAGGGGTCGCCAAAGCCCTCTCCCCCCCCGCCTTCACTCACCCTCACTCTCTGCTCTGTTGGATCGCCGGCCGTTCGCTTACCCCGTCCACTCCCAATCTATTGCTGAGGAAAAAAAACTGTTTAAATTCTTGCCGTGGGGCTTCAAAGAGCCGCCCTGCAGCCAGTGGTGCAGCCAAACCGTTTGTTAAATTGCTGGCTTGCCCCGCCCCTCTGCACCACTATTTATTGCCAATAAATAGTGGTGGGCGAGGGGCAGGGGAGCCAGCAATTTAACAAATGGTTCGGTGTTTTTTTGTAATTTTATTGGCCCACAAAGCTTCAGCATAGGCTAATTAGCCCTTGCTTAGATCGGCTCCCGACCCCCAGCTGATTTGCTCTCAGCTGTTTTGCTCAGGGCTCTGCTGCTTGCTTGGAAAGAGTGCAGATTTTTTCCCCCTATCTATACTGAAAAACGAAAGAGAAAGTAAAGCAGGCTGTTGGCTTTGCACGTTGGAAAATTAGGCAGGCAGATTTCTTTTTCCTCACCAAAAAAGGTAGGTGCAAACAATGGGAAATTTAGAAAAAAAGAGATTTTAAAACACAAAAGAAAAAAAGCTCTATTTAACTAGGGAATTGTAATAATTGAGATACTATTAATTGTATATTGTGTTGAAAGCAGAAATGATTAAGTTGTGGTTTGGAGGAATATATGGGGGAAATTATTTGGTTTATTATTATTGGTAAATATAATTAATTGATTTGTAAGAAATTGGATTGCATGGAAATAATTGGAATATTCATGTTCATATTGATTAATATACAAAAAAGGTAGTTATATAACTAATTGATTTATATTAAAATGTTGAATTCATATTAAACAACTATAATATTACATAATTAACCAATGTGAGGATGGATATAAAAATAGATGACAATGGGAAGGGGTATAATATAGAATAGAAGGGAAAAATTGAATTTGATTAAGATTAGAGATGAGGATGAAGGGTAATATTGGTTTTTTACAAAAATAGATGAGGAATAAATATGGCAAAAAGGAAATATAGAAATTGTAAATTTAATTGAAATGACTAAACACTGTTTAAATTTCTGAACCGGCCAAATACTCTGTTCAAAGAAAATACATTGTATGTTTGTATGTGTGTTTCTAATTATTGTTATTTATTCATATTTGTTCTCTTTTATTCTTTAAAGTTTAACAATTCATTCTTTATCTTAATATCTTTATATTTGTTTGGGGTTGGCTTTCTTCCCTTTCATCTTTTTTATTGTACAGCAATCTTTCTCCTCAAACCTACCACCTCTCTCTTTTCTTTCCTTCTTACTTTCTCTTCCTCACCCTCTTCTTCTCCTCCCTACTTCCTCTTCCTTTCTCCTTCTCCTCCTCTCTTCCTCCCTCTCTTACCCTCACTCCTACTCTAATTTCCCTTCCCTTCCTTCATCCCTCTCTATTGCTGTATTCTTTTATGCATATGGACTACTCAGAGGGCTGAAAAAGTTATTTCTGACTGGTCCTCGCACTTTTGACCAGTCTTCGAACTTATGACTGTCCTCACATTTTATGTTTTTGCCCTATCTTGTCACCATGGTGAAGAGAAGCAGTAGTGAAATGAGTGACATGGTTGTTAAGAATGCTGCACGGGCATAAATGTGAGGATGGTCATAAATGTGAGGACCAGTCAAAAGTGCGAGGACCTGTCAGAAATGACTTTTTTCAGCCCTCTGAGTAGTCCCTATACACATAGCCATGGCCACCCGGTCACATGACCAGCTAGCCACACCCACCCAGTCACATGACCTCCAAGCCACGCCCACAAAATAAGCCATGCCCACAGAACCGGTAGTAAAAAAATTTAGAACCCACCCCTGGTTGGGGATCACCACAACATGAGGAACTGTATTAAAGGGTCGCGGATTAGGAAGGTTGAGAACCACTGCTCTAGAACACATCTTATCATGGTTTGGAGTACGCCGTTTTTTCGTTCTACTACTCCATTTTGAAAAGCTGAGAAAGGTGATGAAGTAAAATGTAATATGCCTCGTTCTCTTACCCAACTCGTGAATTCTCTAGCCATGAATTCTGAACCTCGATCAGTCATTAATTGTTTGATTTTTGTATTGTGTTCTAATTCGATTCTTTTGTAAAATTCCTTAAACTTTTGTAATGCTTCATTCTTGTGTCTGAGTGAGTATACATAACCATATCGACTGTAGTCATCTATAATGGTTAGGAAGAATCTTTCTCTATACCTAATGGATGGTCTCAGGGGTCCTACCAGGTCCATGTGTACCAGTTGGAATATAGAATCAGTGGTTCACTCTGATTTCTTTGGTCTTGCTTTGACCTTAATTTTAGAACATTTGCAAACAGAACACTCCGAGTAATTTTCACATTTTTTTACTTTTAGACCCTCGGCGCATTCCAACATTTTTTTTGACAATTGGGAAACTAATATGCCCTAATTTTCTATGGAGAAGGTGAGCACAATTGTCATGCAAGGGTTTGCCTACAGACATTTTACTTTTACTTGGTGAATTACACTTGTCCATTCCTTCTGTTTCTTTGTTTTCTTCTGCCTTATCAGCAGAGTTTATGTTAATGCTTCCCTCCCTGTTTTCTTTGGGTGTAAAGTAAGGTAGTCCGTCGTGTATGATTACTTCCCCAATGTTTGTCCCCGGATTTGATACATATACTTTGCCTTTCTTAAACATCACTTCGATGTTTGTGTCTTGTGTGAGTTTTACTGTTGCTAGCACGTTGTATGGAATATCTGGCACATGCAATACCCCCTCTATTTCTCCTATTCCTGGGATATGCACACTTCCTTTACCTATTACTTTAACCTTACTCTGGTTGGCTACTTTGATCTCAAAATTTGTTTTCATGAGTGAGGTGAATAATCTTGGGTCATGTGAGGTATGGTTAGTGGCTCCCGAGTCTAGGAGCCACATGTTCTCGTATGTTTCTAGTTTGGTGTTTGAGTTCTCATGTTTAAAACCATACATTGATTCAGAGTATCTATCTCATGAGCTGTTTCTATGCTCGTAATTTCTCCTAGTGCTGGGAGACCAACCACGCTCTCTCTCTCTAAAAGTTCTGTTATCTGGTGAGCTTCCCCTTATGTGCCTTCTTCCGTGCTCGGGTCTCTCCCTACGATCAGTGTATCCTTTGTTTTTGTAGTTCCTGGGACAATCTCTTTTTAAATGGTTTCTAGAACCGCAAGAAAAACATTCCTGTGAATTGCTTACTCTATCCTGGAATTCAACTCTCCTTATAGGTTTGGGTTCCCTTCTAGATATATGGCGGTCCCTTCTCAGGTTGTCTTCTTCAATTAATCGATTTGTGAGTGTGCTCAGGGATATCTGCTCTAAGTTTAGGCTATCTAATTGTGTTACAAAGTTGTCCCAGCTAGAGTCCAATGAATTAATAATAATACTCATCATGCTTTCTTGAGTTATTATTTCCCCCCTTTGTAATAGTTCTGCTCTTGTGGCATTAAGTTTCAATAGGTGTTCGCTCATGGGGACCCCTGGCTTGAGTTTTGCAGAGTGAAATTCCCTGGATATTCTAGTGGTGGTTGCTCTGCTTTGACTGTAGAATAAACTATATAATTTTTGCATAACTTCATACCCAGTTAGGTTGTTATCTATGCTAGGGTACATAGTGGGTGGTATACTTGTTGACAATAGACAAAATGCTTTGTGGTGGATACAATCAATTTCAAATGACCAGGGGTTTTTTGGAGGTTTAGAAATTAAGAAAAGTACATTTTCTCTCATAAAAATAATTTGTAACTGTTGACTCCATTCTAAAAGGTTTCCTCCATCTAATTGTAATTTTGGAAAATTAATAGGCAGTGTTCCAGAATTATTAGAATAATTACTTACTGGGGGTAGCTGTCCATGGTCTGGGATGTGACTGAATTCACAGTAGGGCAATGGTATGCTTGGGCTAATGGAAAAAAAACTGTCAGTAAATTTTTTTTTTCTATCATTGCAGGTGAGTACTGCGCATGCGCAAAGCCCATTTCGAGCTGGGAGCAGTCGGGTGAGGAGCTCGCGGCTGTTGCTCCTAGGCCTAGGCCCAGGCCTGCCAATGGAATGCTGGGATCACCTCCTGCACACCTGGATTCTACGCTGGATGCATGGATCTGTCACTGGGTGGCTGGATCCCCGGCGATGACAGGCAGAAGACGCGGCGGCAAGGCGGTCGTAAGACGAGGATCATCGGGGTTCAAAGTCTCTGCGGCAGCGATGGCAGCAGCGGCGAGTCTCGGCCCATGGATGATGGTCCCTGGATGATCAGAAAAACCTGGTGGAGGTCGTAGGATAGGTGAGTTGTTGGTTTGATTTTCTTTTCTTGGGTCCCGTTCCGGCAGTAGCATGGGTGGTGAGTTCGAATCTTGCCATGTAATTGATTTGTAGGCGGTTGGTGTTTTTTGTTTGTCACGGTAGTTTATTTCTTCTCTGGCTGGTATTAGGGTTGGTATTTTATTGCTTGTAGTCATGTTGGTTTGTATTTGATTTTCGGGTTTTTCTTCGTTTGTTTTAGAGTTTTGGTTAATTTGCTGTGTTAAATTTCAATATTGGCTTTCTATTGGTTGTTGGCCATTCCAAGATGGCCGTCGGAGCGGGAGCGCAGGAACAGATTCGGCTATTTCTGGGTTGTCCAACTGAGGTGGCTTATCTTTTTCTGAGGTGATGATTTCTCTAATCATTGCTGATGCTTTGGTAGTTGTTTCACGGCTTATTAAGAGGTTTTGGAGTTTAGCGATAAGACTTTCTTCGCGGTCCGGCATCTCCATTAACGTCATTATGGATAGTCTTAGCTCATCACCTCTTTGTGATTTTTCTTCTTGTTGGTCCTCGTTCCGGAGCAGCGAGGTTTGATTGTTGTCTTGCTCACCCTCAGTTAAAGTAGTTCTTGTAGTGGCATCTTTGGTTGTCAGCTGTGCAGCCATTTTCTTGGTGAAGGCTCTTGTGTTTACTCTGTTTATATTTTCAGAGTAAGCATTTGTTTCAGTCATTTTACAGAGTTATGGGCAACCATCCTCTAGCTACCATTTTGTTAAAGTTGAGGGTTCTAGCCCAATAACTCACTAATCAAAATGTATTTTATTTTCAAGCTTTTATTTTAGACCTGGATAGATCCTAGCCCTCTTTAATCATTAAACCTTTAACGTTACGTTTCTCTCTTTTAGATACACAACTGGAACTGCACAGATTTACCTCAGAGAGACCTTTTTATACCCGAGGGGAGGAGTCAGGAATCAGGTAGGATTATGGAAATGAGGGGGGCGTGTATTATTGTTAACCCTTGCAGAAATGTAAGAAGGTAGAGATACAGACAAGATATAAACAAGTTAGACATTTTACATAACAAGCACATTAAAAAATGCAAGTAGAAAAATAGGGACCAGCTTTGGTGGGAAGGTAACAGTGTTCCGTGCACCTTTGGCATTTAGTCATGCCGGCCACATGACCACGGAGACGTCTTTGGACAGTGCTGGTTCTTCAGCTTTGAAATGGAGATGAGCACCGCCCCCTAGAGTCGGGAACGACTAGCACATATGTGCAAGGGGAACCTTTACCTTTAAATGAATCACACAATCGTTAAATGCTGAGCATATTGTAAGCCGCCCTGAGTCTTCGGAGAAGGGCGGCATATAAATCAAATCAAAAAAAAAAAAATGAATCCAGCTTCCCCCATTGACTTTGGTTGTCAGAAACCAGAAAGGATGAGTTCAGACAATGATCATGTGACCCTAGGATGCTGCAATCGTCATAAATACATGCAGGGTGTCAAGAGCCGGAAATCTGATGATGCCTGAGGGGGAGACCCTGACACAATGGTCCTAAGTGCAGATCTTAAGGCATGTTTGTCAGAGCCACCGTGACTTGGAACAGCTGGTAAAAGAATGGTTGTTAAGACAAGAATTACCTGCGCAGGTGCCTTGCAAGGAGAGGCGGAGAATGGGTTGAAAGATGGGACTTTGTGGTGCTTGATCCCCATCAAGGTGCCTGTGGGTTTATCTATGCAGGATTTTAAATGCAACCTCTCTAGATGACTTTTGCTAAATCTACTGTGGAATTCTAAGTGTGTCAATCGCAGCCTATTTGCAATTGACATTTCTGTTAATGCAGCACTGTACGTTTATTTTAAAGTTTTTACTCACTTAGTAAAACTTACCAAAGGCTTTTTTTGCCCCTAAAATGGATAGCTGGGCTCCTACAGAATAAAAAAAATCACATCAGAGCTTAGTGTCTGTGGAGATTCACAATCATCCAGGTCGTGGTTGTCACAAAAACTCTGCCAGAAATTTGCATTACAGGTGGTCCTTGAATTGCAACTGTTCGTTTAGTGACCATTCAAAATTATAATGGCACCGAAAAAAATTGTCTCAAACCTGGTCCTCACATTTAAAACTTGTTTCAGCACACACACACCCATAAATCACATGATCGAAATTCAGCTTATGCAAAGCTCTCTCCCTTCACAGGCCAGGCTTTGCTGAGCTCACCAGGGGGACCCTGAGTCTGTCTAAGGGGTCTGGAGGAGCCAGGAGGATTGGGGGAGGGGGTTCAGTGGGTTACAGCCCAGGAGACAGAGTAGAGACAAGACTCTCTTTAAAATAGCTGCTCTCCAACTGCAAAAGTGTCCCAAGCATGGGAAGCAGTGGTGGCAGAGGTGGGTTTCAGCAGGTTCTGATCAGTTCTGGAGAACCGGTAGTGGAAATTTTGAGTAGTTCGGAGAACCAGTAGTAAAAATTCTGACTGGCCCCGCCCCCATCTATTCTCTGTCTCCCAAGTCCCAGCTGATTGGGAGGAAATGGGGACTTTGCAGTATCCTTCCCCTGGACTGGGGTGGGAATGGATATTTTACAGTATCCTTCCCCTGCCACACCCACCAAACCACACCCACCAAGCCTTGCCACGTCCACTAAGCCATACCCACAGAACCTGTAGTAAAAAAATTTGAAACCCACCACTGAGGAGTGGGCTACTGGGGATTCACAGGAGTTCGGGAGAACCTCTAGCTAAGATTCTGTCCAGTTCGGGGAACCCCCAAATCCCACTCCTGGCTAGCCCTGCCCACCCTGCCCCTCCCCTCCCCTCCCCTCCCAGGAGTCCCCATGTGGTCCGTTTTGGATGCAGGTAAGTGCAGGGTGCGCATGGAGGCTCAGGGTGGGGGGGGGGGGCAAAAAACAGGCCTACCGGAAGTTCGGGAAGGCTGGAAACGGGCCCATTTCCGGCTTCCCAGAGCCTGGGGAGGCTGTTTTCGCCCTCCCGGAGGCTCGAAGAAAGCCTCCAGAGCCCAGGGAGGGCAAAAACGCCCCCACCCCCAGCCGTGGTGCAGGATTCCGACTAGGCCACAGGGCAGAGAACCACTTACTAAAGTTTTTGAAGAGCACCCCTGTGCTTTAGGCTTGCCCAGAAGTTGGTAACTAGGCTTTAGGTAGCCTGGCTGATCACGGTAAACCGGTAGTAAACCGGTTCAGATTTCACCACCGACAGGCACCTTGTGTGAAGGCAGCCTGGAAATTGTGGTTTGGCAAAGGTGTTGCTGCTTTGGGGGTCCTCTCATTTCTGGGTGAGCTGCTTTCCCTTCAGATGGCTGAAACTCATCAGCATATGTTCCAGATCCCGCTGAAACTTGGCCAGTCCATCTGGATCTTCTTGTTCTGTCCAGAGAGTTGCTCCAGCTCAGCTGGCACTGATGGGCCTGTCCTGGAATTGGCCCAGAATCTGGCCCAAGTATCTGACTTGGTGCGCACTGGTGCTGCCTGGTAGCCATTCTTCTCCAGCCCTCCAAGATGGCTGAAGGAAGCCCCAGACAATGCAGACCAGTTGTTCTACTGGCCCAAGAAACAGGGGTGAAGGATCCCTAGTCTTTTGTCCATCCCTTTCCTCACCCCACAAAGTTCACGGCCTGAGCGAGAGGGAGTAAATTTATTTATTTATTTATTTATTTATTTATTTATTTATTTATTTTTGAATTTGTATACCGCCAGGAGAAATGGACTTCCTGAGTGTCACATTCGGGGCCATCGGTTCCAGGACAGGCCAGGGGTGGGGGTGAGGCAAGGGGATCCTGTGGCTTTTTATGGCAACGTGCTGGGCAGATGACCGTTTCTCTGGCTTTTGCTCTCTCATACTTCTTTTGCTTTACTCTTTTGAAGCAACATCACGTAGGCCACCTTGGAGGTGATTGGCCCCTCTCATAGATTTACCCCAGTGATTGTGTTGGGGCACAATAACAACCAGGAAACAAGCCCTCACACACACACACACACACACACACACACACACACAGCTTAGAAGAAGCCAGGGTTGCACCAGTTCAGATCAGCTGCATCCTTGCAAAGCTTTATATTTTCAAGACAAACACCTGGAAGAGGTATTTTTTCCCACCCCCCTCAGAGATCCTGGCCCCGGGTGGGGTGCAGAGAAGGGGACCGTGCAGTCGGGGGTGAAATGCTCCCGGTTCGGACCGGGTCTGGTAGCGATGGAGGCGGGTGGTTTGGAGAACTGGTAGCAAAAATAGGAAAAAAAGTAGGCCCAAAGAACTGGACAGTAGGAAAAAAAGCTTCTGCCAATCAGGCAAGTCAGCTGGGATCGTTAGAGGCTTAAAAAAAAAAGCCTCTGCCGATCAGGCAAGTCAGCTGGGATCATCAGAGGCTTTAGCATTTTTTTAACAACCTCTTCTGCCGAAGAGATTGTAGAAAAAATGCTTTTAAAAGAAAAAAAAAGCCTCTGATGATGGCGCGGCTTAGCTGGGATCATCAGAGGCTTTTAAAAGCATTTTTTCTACAACCTCTTCTGCCGAAGAGATTGTAGAAAAAATGATTTTAAAACAAACAAAAAAAAAAGTTGGCTATGCCCACTCAGTCGTATTACATCCCCACCAAGCCACGCCCACATCACTAGTAGTAACACATTTTACATTTCACCACTGCGTGCAGCTCTTGCTGAAAGCCCAGCTGGTGCAAAAGCACAGGAGTCCAGAGGCAGGGCACACTCGCCCGCCCGCATGGCTCCCTCCTCTCAGCGGGGGATGACCGAGAGCTCGTACAGGGGCGGGATGGTGGCAAAGCCGAATTCCTGGGGTGTCAGGTCGATGTCCTTGGGCTCCACCACGGGCTTCAGCCGGAACCGCTGCAGGATGGTGGTGAAGAAGAGGAAGAGCTCCATCCGGGCCAGGCCTTCCCCCAGGCAGATGCGCTTCCCTGCGAGGAGAGACCGGGAGAAGTGGCTTAGAGCCTCTGGGCAGGTCCAAGCCATTTCCTGGCCGGAAGCTGGATGGCCAGGAACTGCTCAGCACACTCTGGGAAAGGCAGAGCCGCTGCCTAGAGGGCCACCTGGGTTCCTGAGTTGCCAGCGGGGCCAAAGGGGCGTCCAGCATGCTTAAGAAATGCCAAGGAAGCCCCCAATGCCAGCTTGGTATGGAAACCGGAAAAGCCGGCTGTAAAAGAAAAATGCCAAGGGCAGCCAAGAAGCCTGGCCCGGGAGGGTGTGATGGGGGGAAGGTGGGCTCGGTGTGGCTGTACCTGCGGAGAAGGGGACAAAGGCATCATTCCTCTTCAGGCACCCCTTCTCATCCAGGAAGTTCTCCGGGTGGAACCCTTCAGGGCTTTTAAATTTGGTGCCGTCATGCAAGACGGTGCTGAGCACGGGATAGACTTCTGTGCCCTGAGGAAGAGAAGGGGCAGAGGTTCTTTCGCCCAGCTGGCACAAAACGCCCAAGTGATCTGGGGAAGGCAGCCAAGAGACGATCTCCCTTTTTGCAGAGACAGAGCGGGGGCCGGTTTGGACACGTACCGAATACCTTCTGTCCTGCGGTTCCTTTAGGACCCCATCGACACCCTCCTCTCATCGCACCTGGCCGGCTGGGTGGGAGGAGAGGGGGCACTGCCTTTGGGCCATTAGAACTCTCCAGCCAGGGTTCCTGCCTCCTGGCCAGCCCTCCTCAGCCCCTTGATCTCTCTGCCCAATCCTGCTGGGCAGTCCAGCCAGTGCCCAGGGTTTTGTTGTGGCCCATCAGTGGCCAGCGGAGCTGGCAGCAGAGTCGGACAGTGAGGAGGTTGGGGAGGAACATGGGCCAGTCCTGGGGGCTGGGGAAAGCTCGGATGAGGGCTCTGCATCGGAGGCAGAGAGGGAGTTAGCAGTGAGGCAGAGGAACAGCTGGAGCCTGTTCCCTGGGTGCGTATGCACAGAGATGCCAGAAGACAAGAACAACTCAGAAAGCAGAGTCGACTCGGGACTAAAGCCACACCTTGGAGGTGATTGGCCCCTCCCATAGGAAACAAAAGAGGAGTGAACAGGGAGGGGGCTTTCGCAGGAAACAATTTGTTCGTTCCGTGACTCTGAGAGACACTGTGCCAAGTTTTGTCTTGTACTGTGGTTGGAAACAAGTTACGTGGCAGCTTGTCAAGAGATTAGGTGTGTTGAGAAATATTCCTTTGAAAAACTATTTGGACAAAACTTGCTGACACTGAATGAACGTAATTCACAGTCATGTAAATAAAAGAGGCTTTGCCAATAATTCCTGCCTCCAGCTTATTAAGGGAGCCTAGGTCAGAACAGGTGGCAACATGCCAGCCCGATGCCCCTGGGCCAGTCTCCCCCTCCCCAAGGCTCTGACCTTTGGAATAAGGTAGCCTCTGAATTTCGTGTCACGGGTGACTGCATGGGCCACGTTCATGGGAAGGAGGTCACTGAACCGCTGTACTTCATGGATGACCGCGTCCACGTAGGGCATCTGGCTCCGGTCTTCAATGTTGGGGATCTGGTTCTGGCCAATCACACGGTCGATTTCTTCCTGCATCTTTGCTGGTAAAATGTGGCCTTAAAGTTAGTGGCTTCAACTGCACACTCTCTGATGCACCTGGAACAGCGGCTGGGGGGGCCCAAAGAACCGGACAGGAGGGGTCTCCACCTACTGAGGGGGCTGTTCTCAAGGGCCGTGGGGCTGGCATCCCTCCCCTTCACCCAACAGCTTCTGGCCTGACCTCTTCCATGGGTGGCTCTCAGGCTGAATCCGGGCATTTGTGCAGCTCACAGCAACTTCTTGCTGGCCTAGTGATCCCGGGGGCACTCAGGGGATGTGGGGGGGCTGCTTCCTGGCCTAGAGACATATGCTGTGTTGGGGCTGAATCACACACACACCCAAAATACCTTGCACTTCAGGGTACTTCATCAGCAACAGAAATCCGTATCGCAGGGTGGAGCTGACCATCTCCGTCCCAGCAAAAAACAGGCTCAGTGTGGTCAACTCCAGGTTCTTCTGGTTGAATTCGCTGTCCAGATTGTCCTTCTCCTGAAGGCAAAGTAGAACCCAAGTGCATGAGAAGCTCGGGGGGGGGCTCGAAGGAAGCTTTCCAGCTGGGTTGGGAGGGAGCACACCAGGCGAGACAAGCCCTGATTGGAGGCTGACTAAGCGCCCGGTTTCAGGGGTGGGTTCTACTTACCTTTACTACCGGTTTGCAACACATGCGGAGAAGCGTTCTGATGATGTCGGGGTCGGTGGGCGGAGCCTCCCGCCAGGTTTACTACCGGTTCTATAGAACTGGTGCAAACCGGGGGCAACCCACTACTGCCCGGTTTCCCCAAAACAAAAATGGCCCCTTGGTCCTAGAGAGTGCCTGGACTGGCCAAGGGATTTCCAGGGGACGGGCTGTCTCTGATGCCAGACCCTTTCCTGCTTCACCTGTCTCTGTCCCCATCTCCACCAGTGCCCCAGTGCCCTCTGCAGGAAAGGAGCCGCATCTTTTGCCCCGTGGCAAAGCCCCCTGTGCCAGGGGTGCTATTCAGCAGGTTCTGGAGAACCGGTAGTGGAAATTTTTAGTAGTTCAGAGAACCTGCAAATAGCAACTCTGGCTGGCCCCAGAGTGGGGAGGGAATGGAGATTTTGCAATATCCTTCCCCAAGAGTGGGGAGGAAATGGGGAGTTTGCAGTATCCTTCCCCTGCTACACCCACCAAGCCACATCCACCAAGCCACGCCACACCACACCACACCACACCCACCAAGCCACGCAGAACCGGTAATAAAAAAAATTGAATTCCACCACTGCCCTGTGCCCACCCACAGCTTTGTAGCTGGGGATATCATCCTGGGCTCCATCCCCATCTCCTACCTTCTCCATCTGGATGAGAAAGCAGTCGATGTAATCCCGGGGAGAGTTGGGGTCCAGGGTCTCCTTGTTCTTCTTCACCCTCCTGGCAATGAAGAGCCTCATGTCCTCCAGGATGTCAGAGATCTTGGTGTGGGGCCCTGGGAAGTATTTCAGGAGGTTGGCGTAGATATCGTAGAACTGCAGAAAACGAGAGGAAAAGAATATGGCTCAGTGGCTAAGACACTGAGCTTGTCGATCAGAAAGGTCGGCAGTTCGGCAGTTCGAATCCCTAGTACCGGTCTCCTGCGTGAGCAGGGGGTTGGACTAGATGACCTCCAAGGTCCCTTCCAACTCTGTTATTCTATTCTAATCTTGGAGATTTTTTCTTTCAAGGGCCCTTTCCTCCCTCCTGGCTGCCCCTTGGGTCTTGGACCAGAGTTCTCATCCTCCCAAGCCATGGCAGCTGCCCAGTGTTTTCAGATAGTGCCAGATTGTCCGAGGGAGGAGCAGTCTCGGATCCTCCCATTTTGCTGAAGAGAGGCGAGGACCTGTGTGGACGTACCTGAGCCCAGCTGTTGCTCATCTGCCGAAAGCTGTCGTTCATCATCTTCATGAGAGCCAGAAATTCCTTGTCTTTGTAATCGAAGCGATCACCGAAGACGATTGAACAGATGACGTTGGACACAGCGCAGCTGAGGAAGAAGATGGGGTTGAAGGGCTTCTCTGGTGTGGAGGGAGAAAGAGAAAAGGAAGGGGGGGTCAACGTGTTGTAGGAACCGCTTAGGCCAGTGATGGCGAACCTTTTTGGCGCCAAGTGCCAGAAAGGGAGCATGCGCGTATCTGGACCGCAACCCAGAAGACGAGCTGCCCAGGGCACATGCGCGCGCCCAAAAATGAACTTCTGGTTTCAGCTGCTAAACTTCCGGTTTCAGACAGCTACTCTTCCGAGTTTCTGGGCCGCATGCACTCTCAACGATCACCTGGCTGGTGCGCATGCTCACACAGGAAAACAGAAGACCAAATCTTCCAGTTTCTGCCACTGCCTCATGCAAAAAGGCCAAGTGATCGTCGCGCTCACATGGGCACCAGAAACCCGGAAGAGGAACAGGTGATGCTGCGCATGCCAGGCAACATGGCTCTGCGTGCCACTTCAGGCCCACGTGCTATAGGTTCACCATCACGGGCTTAGGCCAAAGAGGTGAACAATTTTCTCCAGATTTGTTTTAGGAGGGGTGTGGGGCAGTGGTAGGTTGCTACCGGTTCTCCCCAGTTCTTGCGAACCAGTAGTAGAAATTTTGAGTAGTTCGGAGAACCAGTAAATACCACCTCTGCCTGCCACCCCCACCCCCAATCTATTCACTGCCTCCCAAATCCCAGCTGATCAGCTAGAAGGAAAAAAACTGTTTAAACTCTTGCCGCGGCGTTTCAAAGGGCCGCCCTACAGCTGATCAGCGGTAAAAGGCAGTGTGGTGGTAGATCAGTGCGCTCCAAAAACAAATGGGTGGACTGGCTCTGCAAGCAGTTTAAAGCCTGGTAGACCAGTACCTCTGCTAAATCCTAAAGCCGTGATGGCGAACTTATGGCATGCGTGCGACAGGGGGCACACGGAACCATATCTGTGGACACGTGAGCATTGCCCTAGATCAGCTCCAGCGTGCTTGCACGTGCCAGCCAGCTGATTTTCAGCCTTCTAGGCCCACTGGAAGTCGGGGAAACCGGCTGTTTCTGGCCTCTGGAGGGCCTCCAGGGGGTGGGGAAGGCAGTTTTTGCCCTCCCCAGGCTCCAAGAAAGCCTCTGGAGCCTGAGAAGGGCAAAAAACAGGCCTACTTGACCCCACCATGTCATCGCATGCCAAAAGCGGGGGTCGCGTGAGGGGGTCACGCGTACATGCGCAGGGGAGCAGGGCACATTGAGTTATGGGTGTAGGCACACATGCGCGCGACCCCCCCCCACTCCCCCTGCTTTTGGCACGCGACGGCAAAAAGGTTCGCCATCCCTGTCCTAAAGAATTGTCACATGACTATCAAACCACGCCCACAAAATAAGCCATGCCCATGGAACCAGTAATAAAAAATTTTAGAACCCACCCCTGGTGTGGGGTGATTCCTCTCTTCTCCTGTACGCAATTATTTAGAGAGGAAATGATGCCTGATGCGTGTTTGAGTCAGTGTTATGTATGTATCTATTTTGTGTGGGAAATTCAAATGTTCAGTGAATTCTGATTGGTTCATGGTTGCCTCTGAAAAGTATATAAAGAGGACTGTTGCCTGTGTTTCTTTGCTGAAGTCTCACCCTGAATTAAAGAGCTGTTGTCACTAGCTTGCTTGTACCTCTCGTTATTCACGCGCTACAACATTGGCAACAAATGTGGGATTGAGGCCACAAGAAGCAAACTAAAAGAGCTCGGACTTCCAGCTAGGGTGACGAGTGGACTATAGAGACATACTGCGATGTCTGCCTACGTCCCGCCCAAACCTTTCGATCCGACCCGAGAGAAGTGGGGATCGTATCTGACCAGGTTCGAGTGCTCCCTGGAAGCAAGCAAAATTCAAGGGCTCTCAGCGAACCGGAAAAGTGCCCTGTTCCTAAGCCACAGCGGGCCAGACATTTTTGAGATGGCCGAGTCCCTCTGTGAGCCAACCCCAGTCCAGACGGTCTCCTGGGATGTCCTTCAAGCAAACCTGAGAGCCCACTACGCTCCAGTTCCTTCTAAATCGGTACAGCGCTACGAACTCCGGCAACGTGTACAAAAAGAAGGAGAACCAGTCAGTGCATATGTGGCCACACTTCGAAAAGCCGCAACGCATTGTGACTACAGAGACTTAGACGACGCGCTACTTGAGCAATTGATTTGCGGTGTTAGAGACACTCGGTTACAGAGGCGCCTTCTGGCCAAGCCAGACCTAACGCTAGCCGGCGCGTTGGACGAAGCCCGAGCACACGAAGCATCAACAAAGGCTTCTGAAGTGCTGCAGTGACCACTACCAAGCAAAGACGGGCCGAAAACAGCCCCCGTCCACAGACAGGAGGCGCGAACCAGCACGGAGGAAGAGTCAGACAAGGACATCTTACATACTGAGAAGAAAAAGAGCGAGCAAAGCTGCCGCCACGAGAACTGTTCTAGCTGTGGTGGGGATCACGAGAGAAAATCGTGTAAATATAGAGACGCCATTTGCAGGCGTTGCAATAGGAAAGGCCACCTAGCACGAGTTTGCAGAGCTCAATTTCCGCGTAGTCACAAGCCACGTGACTACCGCGACCAACCAGAACCGGCTCGTTCAAAACAGCCAATCAAAGATGAAGGTGCGAGAAAACGGCACGAATCTCAAAAGCGAGAGACCTACACCACGAGAATTGGCCAAGCCAGCACAACCGACGATGAGAAAGTTTACACAAAAGTAGAAATCGAAGGCAGACCATGTGAAATGGAAATCGACACCGGGTCCACACTGTCGATCATGTCCTGGACCACACTCAAAGCGCTCCTGCCCAAGTTCCAGAAAGCCCAGATGTCCCGACAGAAAGTTCGCCTCCTCGACTACCAGGGAAACCGGGTTCCCGTAGAAGGCATGGGCACGTTCTGGGTCACCTACGGCGAGTTTCAGAAAGAGCTGCCCCTGACCATCGTAAGCAAGCCACTACCGAGTCTCCTGGGCATGGCGAGGTTCCGAGCCCTCGGCATGGGCTTCACGGGCGTTCACAGCATCGGAGGGCCATCCCTCAAAGAAACCCTTCTTCACGAGTTTTGGGACGTTTTTGAAGAGACTCTAGGCAAGTACGTGGGGACCCCTATCTCCTTTAATTTAGACCCCAACGTAGCGCCAATCAGGCTAAAAGCAAGACGGGTTCCATTTGCTTTAAAGCCCAAAATTGATGCAGAGCTCAACAAGCTCATTAAGCAAGGGGTGTTAGTTCCCGTAGATCACGCTAAGTGGGAAACCCCGATAGTCACGGCAGTTAAATCGGACAGGTCAATTAGAATTTGCACTGACTATAAGTGTTCAATCAAGGTGTTGCAGCAGAGCGCCTATCCCGTTCCGATCGTCCACCATCTACTACACTCCCTGGGGCATGGCAAGCTATTCACAAAAATAGACCTTGCGCAGGCATACCAGCAGCTGCCAGTAGATGACGCTACGGCAGAATCGCAGACCATAGTAACTCACAGAGGTGCCTTTAAATGCACTAGACTACAGTTTGGGGTTAGCATTGCCCCAGGACTCTTCCAGAGTACCATGGAGCACCTTCTAAAAGGCCTCCCAGGTGTCGTCCCTTATTTCGACGATGTCCTAATTAGTGGCCAAGATGAGACGCAGTTAGGACATAGGGTTAGACAAGTCCTGACCAGATTCAGAGAAGCGGGACTCAAACTCAAATGAACAAAATGCAAAATAGCGGTTCCATCAGTGGAATTCTTAGGTTACCGAATCGACCGCACAGGCATTTCACCCCACAGAAAGCAAAGTCAGGGCCATCCAGAACGCGCCCACCCCTAAATTGAAGCCCGAACTACAGGCCTTCTTGGGGCTTCTTAATTTCTACACCATGTTTTTAAAACACAAAGCCACCATTGAGGAGCCACTACACAGGCTCCTTGGAAAAAACGTCCCCTGGGTGTGGGGCAAATGAGAAGTGGCTGCATTCAACGCAGTAAAGAAACTTTTGTCTGAGGACAGTTTCCTCATCCAATACAATTCAGAACTACCGCTAGTGTTGGTGTGTGATGCTTCCCCCTTTGGCGTAGGCGCAATCTTAAGCCATAGACTGCCAAACGGGTTAGAGGCGCCCATCGCCTATTACTCTCGCACTTTATCTAGTGCTGAAAGGAACTATAGCCAGCTGGACAGGGAGGCATTAGCGGCTGTAGCTGGGGTCAAAAAATTTCACGAGTACTTGTTTGGCCGTACTTTTGAACTCATTAAGGACCACCAGTCTCTTTTGGGACTTTTGGCTGGAAATAAACCGACCCCGGCTACTGTTTCTCCCCGGATGACCAGATGGTCCATTTTCTTAGCTGCCTATTCCTACAGACTGCTCCACTGGCCGGGCAGAACTCTGGGACATGCTGACGCCCTCAGCCAATGCCCCTTGCCTGAACTGTTGGACAACCCGACTCCGGAAGTCCCAGTTTTGCTCATTGACGTTGTATCCCCAGGCCCCATTTCTTCAAGCGAGGTGGCAAAGGCTTCTGCCAGGGACTCTGTTTTGTGCACTGTAATGGGCTGGGTAATGCGGTGTTGGCCTACCAAGGTGGACAGTGGGGATTTTCAATTGTACTTTAACAAGAAAAATGAACTGTCAGTGTTGGGGGGTTGCTTATTGTGGGGTGACAGGGTGGTCATTCCTTCACGGTTAAGGCACAGAGTTTTAGAAATGCTGCATGAGGGACACCCTGGTATTGTCCACATGAAAGGCCTAGCTCGTAGCTATGTTTGGTGGCCACATCTCGACCAAGACGTCACTGAGTGGGTGGGGAAGTGCAGGCCCTGCCAGGAATCCTGCCCAGATCCTCCTGTAGCTCCCGTATGGGAATGGGAAAAACCAAAGGTACCGTGGGGGAGGATTCACATCGATTTCGCTGGCCCGTTCCACGGCCAGAACTTCTTAATCATTGTAGATGCATATTCTAAGTGGCTTGAGATTGCCTTAATGTCATCTACTACTTCTGAGGCCGTAATCAAAGTACTCAGAAAACTGTTTGTAACACACAGGGTGCCGGACACCCTGGTATCTGACAATGGGTCCCAATTCATGGCAACTCAATTTGAGGGCTACCTAGCCGAGTTAGGCATAAGACATGCATTATCTGCTCCTTTTCATCTGGCTTCGAATGGCCTTGCAGAGAGATTTGTGAGAACGGCCAAAGAAGCTTTGTCCCGGCTCGATGCAGGGGACTGGCAGGCTAGAATAGATGAGTTCTTAGCTGTACAGCACGCCACCCTGTGCCCCACCTCGGGCCGCATCCCAGCCGAGCTCTTAATGGGCCGAAAGCTAAGGTGCATTCTCAATCAATTGCATCCCAATTACTCCCCCGGTAACTTCAAGGGGGAAGGGGGAGGACTAAGACAATTCCAAGTGGGAACACCAGTATTTGCCAGAAACTACACCAACGGGCCCTTGTGGGTAGAGGGAACCATCGTAGGAATTACCGGTCCAAAGTCATACACAGTTGATATAGGGCATGGTAAAATTTGGAGGAGACATATAGATCAATTGCGTAAACGATTACAACACGAAAACTCATTTACTGTGAGTCCTAACTATCAAAGTCTTCCTGACACAGCTACCTCAAGCCCGAGTAAGCCGGAATACTCATCTGGCAACCCAGAGTTCCAGCGCCGCCCCAGCGAGTCGACACTCCCAGCCGGGGATAGCCACACCTCTGGAGAAATCCAGGAGGTTCCACTGGCGGAGCCGGGAGAGACGGGAGGTCCCTCCGACTGGCTCAACGCCTCACCAACAACTGAACTGCACAGGTCAACCAGAACTAAGACACGCCCTGGTCACCTGTGTGATTTTGTATGTAAATATGTAAATAGATAGGATAAGTGCCTTCTGGGAGTGGAGGGGTGTTATGTATGTATCTATTTTGTGTGGGAAATTCAAATGTTCAGTGAATTCTGATTGGTTCATGGTTGCCTCTGAAAAGTATATAAAGAGGACTGTTGCCTGTGTTTCTTTGCTGAAGTCTCACCCTGAATTAAAGAGCTGTTGTCACTAGCTTGCTTGTGCCTCTCGTTATTCCTGCGCTACAACAGTCAGCAAAGAAAGAAACCACATTCCGTGATGCTTTTTTTCAGCCCAAGCATCTCCTGGACCAGAGGTTTCCTAGTCCAAGCCCCTCCTCAAGGACTCCTGCCTCTCAGGTCCCCTCCGGCCCTGTGATTCTATGTTTATGTTCTGGACATCTTAAGTCTGCCCCAGACAGACTTTTGGAACCTTAAGATGTATTAATTCGCTGATCTCTTCGCACTGCGAGACTCCCCCCTCTCGCAGGCCTGGCCCTCCATGTTATCGAGGGCCTATCTTGATGACAGGTCTTGGAACCCCGAGAGATGGCATGCAGCGAAGAGGGGGTTGAGGGGTTTTCTACATAAATTTTTAATGAAATTTTTAAGGGGTGGGAATAATGATTTTTTAAGGGGAACCGGGAGGAAGACCAAGGGGTTTGGGGGGACGAACTCACTAGAGTCAGAGCCAAGCCCGGCACAGGGGGACGGTTTGGAGGGTGCAGGTTGAGGGATTGGGGAGGGGCTGGAAGGCTATCTGGAGGAGGAATTTGCCATCAGCACGGTGAATGGGAGGGGCAGATATGGCGGGAGCAGGGGACCATATCATGTGTCGGGGGCTCGCACTTGCTATCTGAGAGCAATTGCTTGCCCCGGTCCCCAAGGCGCCACTCGGACACTAGGTGGCTTAGATACTCAGGATCTGGGTCTTCGGCTGATGCTGTGCAACGCCAGGTCCTGGTAAATAAGGCCCCCCTCATTCACGAACTTATTCAAGAGGGAGGAGCGGACCTGGCGGGTATTACGGAGACCTGGTTGGGCCCGGAGGGCGGCGTCCCTCTGGTCGAAATGTGCCCACCAGGCTTCAGAGCATTCCATCAGCCGAGGGCCTAGGGGAGGGGCGGGGGGGGTGGCGGTTATTATTAATGAGGATCTGGGTCCGAGGGAGACCACTGTGCCTCAGATAGCCGGATGTGAGTCCCTCCTTGTGAGGTGGGGTCATGGGGTTCAGATGGACTTGTTGCTTACGTACCTGGCTCCCTGCCGCGTGGCAACAGCCCTACCTGAGCTACTCGACGTGATAGCCATGGTGGCAGTAGATACACCCAGGCTTTTAGTCATGGGTGATTTCAACTTGCCATCCGCTGGTGAAATGTCTGAGGTGGCTCGGGAGTTCATGGCTTCCATGACGGCCATGGACCTGACCCAGTTAGTTCATGGCCCTACTCACAGGGGAGGTCACACTCTGGACCTGATTTTTGTCTCTGGCCAGTGGTTGAGTGGTCTTGTTATTGGGGATATAGATATGGAATCCTTGTCATGGACAGACCACTCACTCCTTCGCCTGGATCTTCAAACCGCTGCCCCCCACCGCAGGGAGGCGGATCCAATTAGATGGATCTGCCCCAGGTGCCTGATGGATCCTGAGAGGTTCCAGATGGAGCTTGGGCCATTTCCTGAGGTTCTAGCACATGACTCGGCCGAGGACCTGGTAGCCGCCTGGGATCGGGCGGCTGGTGGGGCCTTGGACCGAGTTGTGCCTTTGCGGCCTCTGACCCGGTGACGATCCCGTGCGGCTCCTTGGTTCACCGAGGAGCTGAGGGAAATGAAGCGCCGGAAAAGATGCCTGGAGAGCGGTTGGAGGGCCAGTCTCGCTGAGTCTGATCGAGCACTGGTAAGGTCGCATATTAAGACCTACCTGGTGGCGATTAAGACGGCAAAGTTTAATTACTTTTCCGCCTCTATTGTGTCATCAGGGAATCGTCCGGCCGCCCTGTTTAGGGTGACCCGCTCCCTGCTCCATCCGGGAGTGCGGGAGGATCCCTTGGAAGGCAGGGCGGAGGATTTTGGACAATACCTGTATGACAAAATCGCTCAGATCCGGCGGGATTTGGACTGACTGGGTAGATCAGGGAATAGTGACGAGGAATAGTCTTGAGAATGTTATCTGGGAGGAGTTTGACGCTGTGACTCCCGATGATGTGGACAGGATTTTGGGGAGACTTAGTGCGGCCACATGTTTACTGGACCCGTGTCCCTCCTGGTTGGTACTGGCTTCCCGGGAGGTTACACGAGGCTGGCTCCAGGGTGTTATCAACGCTTCGCTGAGTGAGGGCCACTTTCCCGCTGCCTTGAAAGAGGCGGTGGTGAGGCCTCTCCTCAAGAAGTCGTCCCTGGATCCGGCAATATTGGCCAACTATCGTCCTGTCTCCAACCTTCGCTTTATGGCGAAGGTTGTTGAGAGTGTGGTCGCGCGACAGTTCCCACAATTCCTGGAGGAAACATCTTATCTAGATCCATTCCAGTCGGGTTTCAGGTCTGGGCACAGCACGGAAACGGCATTGGTCGCGTTGGTTGATGATCTCTGGAGGGCTCGGGACAGGGGTTGCTCCTCTGTTCTGGTCCTGTTAGATCTCTCAGTGGCTTTTGATACCATCGACCATGGTATCATGCTGCACCGGCTGGAAGAGTTGGGGGTGGGAGGCACCGTGTTGCGGTGGTTCTCCTCCTTTCTCTCCGACCGGTCGCAGTTTGTGTTGGCAGGGGGGCGGAGGTCGACCTCGAGGCCTCTTATCTGTGGAGTGCTGCAGGGATCGGTCCTCTCGCCCCTTCTGTTCAACATTTATGTAAAGCCGCTGGGCGAGATCATCCGTGGCTTTGGGTGAGATACCACCAGTACGCTGATGACACCCAGCTGTACATCTCCACCCCAGGCCACCCCAGTGATGCCCTTGAAGTGATGTCCCAGTGCCTGGAGGCTGTGCGGATCTGGATGGGGAGGAACAGGCTCAAGCTCAACCCTTCCAAGACTGAGTGGCTGTGGCTCCCGGCATCCCGATATAGTCAGTTGACTCCATCACTGACTATTGGGGGAGAGTCTTTGGTCCCCACAGAAGGGGCTCGCAATCTGGGAGTCCTCCTGGATAGGCAGCTGTCCTTGGAGGAACATCTGACAGCTGTAACCAGGGGAACCTTTTGTCAGGTTCGCCTGATCCGCCAGTTGCGGCCCTTTCTTGATCGGGATTCCCTGTGCACAGTCACTCATGCCCTCGTCACCTCTCGCCTTGACTACTGCAACGCTCTCTACATGGGGCTCCCCTTGAAGAGCACCCGGAGGCTCCAACTGGTCCAGAATGCAGCAGCGCAGGTAGTGATGGGAGCAGCATGGCGCTCCCATGTAACACCGCTCCTGCACGAGCTGCACTGGCTCCCAGTGGTCTTCCGGGTGCACTTCAAGGTGCTGGTTATCACCTTTAAAGCGCTCCATGGCATCGGGCCTAGCTATCTTCGAGACCGCCTGCTGCTACCAATGACCTCCCATCGTCCCGTGCGCTCCCACAGAGAGGGCCTCCTCAGGGTGCCATCAGCCAATCAATGCAGGCTGGTGACCCCCAGGGGGAGGGCCTTCTCTGTGGGGGCACCTACCCTCTGGAATCAGTTGCCCCCAGAGATAAGGAGAATCCAAGACCTTAGCACCTTCCACCGTGCCCTTAAAACCCACTTTTTCCAGCAAGCCGGGCTGGCTTAAGAAGAAATTTTAAATGTTTTAATTGGTTTGTATTTTTAATTTTGGGCCAAATTTATATATATTTTAATTGTTTTTAATATTTGTATTTCATGTTTTTTTAATTCTGGCTGTACACCGCCCTGAGTCCTCAGGGAGAAGGGTGGTATATAAATTTAAAATAAAATAAAAAATAAAATAAAATAAAATAAAAATATCTGACCTCAGCATTGCTGCAATGGGTTGGATCCATGGTGGGATTCAGCTGGTTTGGGCAGTTTGGGCAAACCCGTAGTTAAATTGTTGGCTGGCCTGCCCCTTTCCACCCCACCCCTTCCAGGAGTCCCCACGCAGCCCATTTTCGGTCTTGGGAAGCCTCCTAGGCCCAAAATAGGACGTGGGCTGTTTTCATTCCCAGGGGGCTTCAGGAGGCCGAGTGCTGCCTGTCACACCCCCTGGCCACGCCCACCATGGCCACGCCCACCCAGCTGGTCATTAGGGCAGAGAACCGGTTGCTAAATTATTTGAATCCCACCACTGGGTTGGATGGTCGGTCAATCGGTCCAGCGGCCTTTCAAACCGTCCCCTCCCCTCCCCTCTCTCCTTCCCGCAGCCTCACTTTGGGTCTTCTGAAATTCCTCCAGCAGGAACTGGACCTCCTCTTGAATCCTCTCCTCGATGGATTTCTTCCCCATTCCAAAATTCCTCAGGATGGTTAGGGAGAACCGGCGCAGCTGCTTCCAGCGCTCCTCATTGGCAAAGACCACCCCTGGGAACAGAGGAGAGCAATGGGCCCCGTGACCAGGAAAGGGGGGGAGGCAGCCTGGCCTGCTCCTGCCCCACCAGCCTGGGGCCCTCACCGTAATCCTGGAAGGTCTTCTGCAGGGTTGGGTTTGTTTTCCTCCCGGAGAATTCTTCCGCTTTGTCAATCAGGGCCTCCTTCACTGCTTCGTAGCCACACAAGACCACAATCGGGCGGTTTCCAAAGTAGACCGTGAAGACGGGGCCGTATTTTTCCCGCAGCTGCACAGGAACCAAAAGGAGAGATGGAAATACAACTTGCAACTACAATTGAGCCCAACATTTCGGTTGTTAAGTGAGATATTTGTGAAGTGAGTTTTGGTCTCTTTTACGATTTTTTTCTTGCCACGGTTCTTCAGTGAATCGCTGCAGTCGTTAGTAAGTTAAGTTGTTAAGTGAATCTGGCTTCCCCATTGACTTTGCTTGTCAGGTCACAAAAGGGGATGATGGGACCCAGGGACGCTGCAGCCATCAGAAATATGAGACTGCGGCCAACAGTCCGAATTTTGATCACGTGACATGGGGATGCTGCAAAGATCATAACTGTGAAAAAGAGTCATAAGCAGGGGTGAAATCCAGCAGGTTCTGACAGGTTCCGGAGAACCGGTAGGGAAATTTTGAGTAGTTCGGAGAACTGGCAAATACCACCTCTGGTTGGTCCCAGAGTGGGGTGGGAATGGAGATTTTGCAATATCCTTCCCCCACTCTTGGGGGAAGGATACTGCAAAATCCCCATTCCCTCCCTCTCCTGGGGAAGGATACTGCAAAATCCCCATTCCCTCCCCACTCCTGGGAGAAGGATACTACAAAATCCCCATTCCCTCCACTTTCCTGGGGGAAGGATACTGCAAAATCTCCATTCCCTTCCCTCTCCTGGGCGAAGGATACTGCAAAATCTCCATTCCCTCCCCTCTCCTGGGGGAAGGATACTGCAAAATCCCCATTCACTCCCCTCTCCTGGGAGAAGGATACTACAAAATCCCCATTCCCTCCCCTTTCCTGGGGGAAGGATACTGCAAAATCTCCATTCCCTTCCCTCTCCTGTGCGAAGGATACTGCAAAATCTCCATTCCCTCCCCACTCCTGGAAGAAGGATACTACAAAATCCCCATTCCCTCCCCTTTCCTGGGGGAAAGATACTGCAAAATCTCCATTCCCTCCCCTCTCCTGGGGGAAAGGATACTGCAAAATTCCCATTCCCTTCCCAAAGAGAGGGGTAGGAAACCCCCACACACACATACACACACCTAAAATATTGGAAACAAAGCTTCCACAATTCTACAAATTGGCTCTGGGGGATCTTTTTGGCATCCTTCAGGCGTGTAGTTTAGGAAAGGAGATATTTGCATTTCCTGATGTTTCCTTGTTAATATTCCAGACCCTAGACTCATTAAAGATGGGTGGTAGGGCTGGCGACTACTCTAGGTTATAGAATTGCTCCCCAAAACAACTTTGTGTGCCATGCGTTTTTTTGGGGGGGGGGCGCTGGACATGCTTCCCTCTGCCAGCCTGTCAGCCAATAGTCTTGACAAAGTTCCCCAAGGAAAGCAAACCATTTTCCCAGCCCCATCAAGGCTTCTTTTAGCCTAGAAAAGTGTTCTCTAATCTTGGTTTGTGTGGCTCCTTGGGAAACACGCAATCTGCTTGATCAGAAGGTGATTCTGCCAAATCCGAGATACGATGGCCAAGGGGGGAAAATTCCTTTCCCTAAATGGAAGCCGAAGAAGAAGAAGAAGAAAGGAAAGACCCAGATTGGATCCCGAAAGAAGACATAACCCGGAGAATCTAGTCTAACAGTAACAGAGTTGGAAGGGACTTTGGCCACTCAGTGAATTGGCCACTGAGCCACCTAGTCAGGCGTCTTATCAAGCCACTGAGCCACCTAGTCATCTCATGGAAGCTACAAGGAAGGTGGTGCTGGAAAGAGACGGCTGGGAACGTTTGGGATGATGGAGAAGGAAAATCCAGGTCGCTGGTTGAGGAGACCCAAGAAGCCAGATGGAAGTGGACAACGGAAGAACATCTCTGGGGCTTCCACTGGGCAAGAGAGGTGGACTTACCTTGAGGAGGGAGGACAAGGTTTTGAATGCCTTCATCTGCAGGCAGTTCCCAACCAGAGGCAGAGGAAAGGGTCCAGGAGGCAGCCGGCCCCTGGCAGAGGACTTCCTACGGACGAACATCAGGACGAGGCAGGAGACGGAGGCGACCAAGAAGAGGGAGACTGCACTTGCCAGCTCCATGGTGTCAGCTTCTATGCAGGCTCAGTGGGGTTGCGGGCATTTAACTGTGGCTGGGTTTGGCACCACTTCTGGGTTATGTAAGAGCACCAGGTAAATATATCAAATTCTTAATCACTGAAACCAGTGCCAAATCAGAAAGAAAGTTTTTATAGTTGTTTTTTGTAACATATGACCTAGAATGCATGAGTTGTATCTCTGCAAAGTGCTGATGCCATGCCTTATTGCCTGGTGCCCACAGGCATGGCTGCATTCCTACCCAGGGACGGTCCTGGCATTGGGAGCCTCCTTCTCCCACTCCATTCCAGGTGCTCAGAGGGCCACCAGAAGACTCGGGAGCCATCGCCTCCTAGGCCAGCTCAAGCTAGGGCACATTGGGGGCTCCAGCAGCTGCACCTGGAGACCCGGGAGGAGAGGGAGAAGGCCTGGGGATGGGGACCAGGCAGTTCCTCTGGGCAGTGCAAGATTTGCTGGGGATTGATTGATATTGATTGATTTAAGACACCCATCTTCATGACTTTGGGCAACTCAAGTTTAAGTGAACAGTTGTGCCCAGCTTGGTGGGAAAATCTGCATCTGGCCAAAGTTAGCTGGCACAGCTGCAGGGAGGGGCAGCTGCTTCCAGCTGTTTTCAACCAAATCAGAAAGAAAGTGTTCGTTGTTGTTTTTTGTAACATATGACCTAGAATTCATGAGTTGTATCTCTGCAAAGTGCTGATGCCCTGCCTTATTGCCTAGTGCCCACAGGCATGGCTGCATTCCTACCCAGGGACGGTCCTGGCATTGGGAGCCTCCTTCTCCCACTCCATTCCCGGTACTCAGAGGGCCACCAGAAGACTCGGGAGCCATCGCCTCCTAGGCCAACTCAAGCTAGGGCACACTGGGGGCTCCAGCAGCTGCACCTGGAGACCCGGGAGGAGAGGGAGAAGGCCTGGGGATGGGGACCAGGCAGTTCCTCTGGGCAGTGCAAGATTTGCTGGGGATTGATTGATATTGATTGAATTAAGACACCCATCTTCAACATGACTTTGGGCAACTCAAGTTTAAGTGAACAGTTGTGCCCAGCTTGGTGGGAAAATCTGCATCTGGCCAAAGTTAGCTGGCATAGCTGCAGGGAGGGGCAGCTACTTCCAGCTGTTTTCAAGCCTCGACTTGCGGAGCAAGAGCCCAGAGGCTCCTCTTTAGGACCAGATGGGACTGAACCAAGAAAACGGGAGTTGAAACAACAAATAGATACAATCAAACATAAATGGAATATTATTGAAATGGAAAGTACGGCACAACAAATAAAAAGTATTAAACAAAAATTTTTTGAGAATGCAAATAAGCCCGGATGCTGGTTGCTGGTTTCAATTAAAAAAATGAAAGGAAAAAAGTCGGATTAGTCAACTATATTGTGATGGGGGAGAATTAATATGCCAAAATGAGGGGAGAGAAAGATAGCCTATGAGTTTTTTAAAAATCTGTATGAGGATAAAGAAAAGATAGAGGAAGGTAAAATATTCCAATATCTGCAAAAAATAGGACTGCCAAAAATCCCAGCGGAATGTAAAGATGTATTAAATAATGAGATAACAACATTTGAGATATCCGAGGCACTCAAAAAACAAAAAAGTAACAAAGCACCAGGTCCTGATGGTCTGCCGTCAGAAATCTATAAAAATCACCAGGAGATACTAAGTCCATTGTTATTAGAGGTATATAATGATGTGTTGAATGAAGCCAAGATCCCAGCATTGTGGAAAGAAGCAAAAATCACACTGATCCCTAAGGAAAATTCCAATTTGACTTATATTAAAAATTATAGGCCGATATCTCTACTAAATTCGGATTATAAAATTTTTATGACAATCATGGCAGACAGATTAAAGAAATTTTTAGAGAATTTTATTCATTCTGACCAAAATGGCTTCCTGCCCAGAAGGCATATAAGGAACAGCATCAGGACGATTATAGATACCATAGAATATTATGAAGTCCATAATGAAAAATAGATGGCACTGATATTTATCGATACGCAAAAAGCTTTTGATAACATTAAATGGGACTTTATATTAGAACAATTAACCTATATGGATTTTGGGGGAAAATTTATAAAGCAATCTATTCTACGCAGGAGGCCAAAGTGGTAATCAATGGGGAAATGACAAAGAATTTTCCAATACAAAAAGGAACAAGACAAGGTATCACCATTACTGTTTATTTTATCATTAGAGATCTTAATTAGGATAATTCAAGAAGACAAACAGATCAAAGGTTTAAAAATAAGGAAAGAGAATTTTAAAGTACAGGCATTTGCAGACAATCTTGTCTTTATTATTGAAGAGCCTGTGTTAGGCTGATGGAGTTAGGCTGATGGAAGTGCTGGAGGAATATGGAAAAATAGCAGGCCTAAAAATAAATAAGGAAAAAATGAAAATGATAGCCAAAATTTGACTGAAGAGCAAAAAAAAAAAAAAAGAATTGGAGGGAAAGATAAATATTCAGATTACGAAATAATTTAGATATTTAGGAATTCAATTGACTTGCAAGATGCATCACACTCAAAGAAGACAATTACGTTAAATTAATGGCACAAATTAGGTCCAATTTGGAAAAATGGGGGAAAATAACAGCTATCTTTAATGGGCAGGATAGCCATCCTTAAGATGAATGTCTTATCAAAAATGATGTCTCTATTTCAGTGCATACTAATTCGGCTCAAAAATGATGTTTTTACAAATTTGGATAGACATATTTCAAAATTAATCTGGCAAGGGAAAAAACGAGAATTAGATTAAAGTCATTACAAGATGCTAGAGAAAGAGGGGGATTTGGCTTGCCAGATTGGGGAAAATACTATCAGGCAGCAGCTTTGGTATGGATAAGGGAGTGGATGCATCTCAAAAATACAAGATTATTGGCACTAGAAGGCCACGATCTACAGACAGGGTGGCATTATATTAGGAGGGCTCTATTAGATATTTGGATTAAGACAAAAAGAAGTAACTATATGGAAATTCCCAACTGGGTATCAACATTGGAAATGTATACCCATCCAAATTTTACTAAATTAGGCAAGGGGCTGTCACCTATAAAGATATTCTGAATGAGAGAGGAGAATTGAAAGTGAGAAATATTTTAAAGGAAGAAGGGATTGAATTGGAATGGTGGGCATACCTTCAAATACAATCTAAATTTAGCAAAGACAAAAAGGAATGGGGCATAAAGCAAGAATTATCAGAATTAGATAAGTTTAGTTTAGTTTAGTTTAGTTTATTTGATTTGTATACCGCCCTACTCCCGAAGGACTCAGGGCGGTGAACAGCCAAACAATAAAATAACATAGATACAAAAATTTAAAAAACCAGATAAAATCAAATTAAATCATTTTGGCCCGGACAGAATTAAAACACCCCAATAATTTAAAAACAGATTAAAATTTACATATTTAAAAAAGGGAAGAGATTAGGCCAGGCCCGCCTGATGGAATAAAAAGGTCTTCACAGCGCGGCGGAAGGTGCGCAGATCCGGGATCCTCCGTATCTCCGGGGGGAGCTCATTCCAGACGGTAGGTGCCCCCACAGAGAAGGCTCTTCCCCTAGGGGTCGCCAGCCTACACTGTTTGGCTGACGGTACCCGGAGGAGTCCCTCTCTATGAGAGCGTACTGGCCGGTGGGAGGCTATTGGTGGTAGTAGGCGGTCCCGTAGATAACCAGGTCCTAAGCCATGGAGCGCTTTAAAGGTGGTAACCAAAACCTTGAAGCGCACCCGAAAGACCACCGGGAGCCAGTGCAGATAAGATTCTATTAAGTAGGGAGGGCAAGACCATAAGTAAATTATATTGCTATTTATTGGAACAAGATACGATCGAGGAACAAGTCAAAGAAACGATGATAATTTGGAGTCAATATTTTGGTCATGTATTGATTTGGACAATTGGCAGATTCTATGGGAAAAAAACTTTAAAATCACATTAGCAACTTCATATAAGGAAAATGTATATAAGATGTTTTATAGGTGGCACCTCCCCCCCCCCACAAGATTAGCATGAATTAATAAGGGAAATTCTTTGGCATGCTGGAAATGTGAGGTGGCCTCGGGGAATTTCTACCATATGTGGTGGGAATGCCCAAAGGCAAAAAAATATTAGAATCTAATAAAGAATTGGTTGGAAGAAATTTTGTTAATAAATATAGAAGTCAAACTGGAACTTTTCCTTTTGGGAATGACAGAGGGTAAATACAAGAAGGACATAAATTATCTACTGCATACACTTATAGCGGCACCAATAACTTTTGCTCAGAAGTGGAAGGAGAAAGATACCCCAACTGAAGAGGAAATACTACTAAGAATTTTCAACTGCGCAGAAATGGATAGACTCACCTTGGAACTCAAGGATAAAAGCGAAACATCATGCTATAAAATCTGGATAAAATTCTACGAATGGTTAGACAAAAGGAGGATAGCCAAGAAAAATGTTTAGTGTTAAACTAGAAATATATACGTTATTATAGTTAAATGTGTATGTGAATTGTATGGATAGGTACATATATGTATAGATATGTATAATTGTATAGAAATAAGGTATGAATTATTATTATATTATGTTTAAATAACGTATAAGGTTTAAGAAACATATTAGCATATTATTATGAGTATATTATGTTTTAGTTTAAAGTGTTGGAAGATGCTTGGGACCAGTGATGTCATATCTTTGTCCAATGTTTTTAGTTTTGAATTATTAATGAAAAACGTTTTAAAAAATGGGTGGTAGGGATGGTGGCTACTCTAGGTTATAGAATTGCTTCCCAAAACAACTTTGTGTGCCATGCTTTTTGGGGAAGGGGTGCTGGACAGGCTTCCCTCTGCCAGCCGAAGAGTCTTGGCAACGTTCCCCAAGGAAAGCAAACCATTTTCCCAGCCCCATCAAGGCTTCTTTTAGCTTAGAAAACTGTTCTCTAATCTCGGTTTGTGTGGCTCCTCGGGAAACACACGATCTGCTTGATCAGAAGGCGATTCTGCCAAATCCGAGATAAGATGCCCAAGAGGGGAAAATTCCTTTCCCAGGCTTCACGTAGGTGTGAATGCCTAAATGGAAGCCGAAGAAGAAGAAGAAGAAAGGAAAGACCCAGATTGGATCCCGAAAGAAGACATAACCCGGAGAATCTAGTCTAACAGTAACAAAGTTGGAAGGGACTTTGGCCACTCAGTGAATTGGCCACTGAGCCACCTAGTCAGACGACTTATCAAGCCACTGAGCCACCAAGTCATCTCACGGAAGCTACAAGGAAGGTGGTGCTGGAAAGAGACGGCTGGGAACGTTTGGGATCATGGAGAAGGAAAATCCAGGGCGCTGGTTGAGGAGACCCAAGAGCAGTGGTGGGATTCTGCCAGTTCTAGGCGGTTCGGCCGTTTGTTAAATTGCTAGCTCGCCCCGCCCCTTGCCCCGCCCCTCGGCACCACTGGGCGAGGGTTGGGCGAGCCAGCAATTTAACCAATGGTTCGGTGTTTTTTTATAATTTTATTGGCCTCACAGCTGCCGCGGGGCTTCAAAGGGCCGCCCTACAGCTGATCAGTGTTAAAAGAAAACAAATGAGTAGATCGGTGCCTGAAAATATAAATGGGTAAACCCAGTGGTGGGATTCTACTTTGGTAGAACCGGTTATTAAGTAGTTAAGCCAGTGGTTGCCAAAGTGGGCGGTACCGCCCCCTGGGGGGCGGTGGGATGCCTTAGGGGGGCGGTAAGCGGCAAGGGGGGCAGCAGAGGGACGCTAGAGGCAAAGGGGGTTAACAGAGGGGCTAAGTGACAAGGAGGGTGACCCCCCCTTTGACCTGTGCCTCGCAGCACTTACCTCCTTGCAAGCAAACAGCAAGAAAAAAACAGCCTCTTTCAGCTTCAGCATAGGTTAATTAGCATGATTAGATAGGCCTTCGACTCTCAGCTGATTCGCTCTCAACTGTTTTGCAAGCTCGTTTGCAAGCTCTTGTTTTGCAAGCTCTTTGTTTGCTGCAAAGAGTGCTGGAGCAGATTTTTTTTTTCCGTAGCTAAAAGGAAACTGAAAGTAAAGCAGGCTCTGCTGCAACGTGACAAAATAAGGCAGGGAGAGAGATTTCTTTTTCTTTTTCTTTCTCCTCACCAAAAAAGGTAGGTGCAAACAATGGGAACATTAGGGCAAAAGAGGATAGTTCAAGATTTTAAAACACAAAAGAAAAAAAGCTCTATTTAACTAGGGAATTGTAATAATTGAGATACTATTAATTGTATATTGTGCTGAAAGCAGAAATGGTTAAGTTGTGGTTTGGAGGAATATATGGGGGAAATTATTTGGTTTATTATTATTGGTAAATATAATTAATTGATTTGTAAGAAATTGGATTGCATGGAAATAATTGGAATATTCATGTTCATATTGATTAATATACAAAAAAGGTAGTTATATAACTAATTGATTTATATTAAAATGTTGAATTCATATTAAACAACTGTAATATTACATAATTAACCAATGTGAGGATGGATATAAAAATAGATGACAATGGGAAGGGGTATAATATAGAATAGAAGGGAAAAATTGAATTTGATTAAGATTAGAGATGAGGATGAAGGGTAATATTGGTTTTTTACAAAAATAGATGAGGAATAAACATGGCAAAAAGGAAATATAGAAATTGTAAATTTAATTGAAATGACTAAACACTGTTTAAATTTCTGAACCGGCCAAATACTCTGTTCAAAGAAAATACATTGTATGTTTGTATGTGTGTTTCTAATTATTGTTATTTACTCATATTTGTTCTTTTATTCTTTAAAGTTTAACAATTCATTCTTTATCTTAATATTTTTATATTTGTTTGGGGTTGGCTTTCTTCCCTTTCATTTTTTTTATTGTACAGCAATCTTTCTCCTCAAACCTACCACCTCTCTCTTTTCTTTCCTTCTTTTTTTTTTTTTTAATTTGATTTATATGCCGCCCTTCTCCGGAGACTCAGGGCGGCTTACAATGCATTAAGCAATAGCCTTCATTCTTTTGTATATTTTATACAAAGTCAGCTTATTGCCCCCACAAATTGGGTCCTCATTTCACCTACCTTAGAAAGGATGGAAGGCTGAGTCAACCTTGAGCCTTGGAGAGATTCGAACCAGCAGAAATTGCAGGCAGCTGTGTTAATACTTTCTCTTCCTCACCCTCTTCTTCTCCTCCCTACTTCCTCTTCCTTTCTCCTTCTCCTCCTCTCTTCCTCCCTCTCTTACCCTCACTCCTACTCTAATTTCCCTTCCCTTCCTTCATCCCTCTCTATTGCTGTATTCTTTTATGCATATGGACTACTCAGAGGGCCGAAAAAGTTATTTCTGACTGGTCCTTGCACTTTTGACCAGTCTTCAAACTTATGACTGTCCTCACATTTAACGTTTTTGCCCTATCTTGTCACCATGGTGAAGAGAAGCAGTTGTGAAATGAGTGACATGGTTGTTAAGAATGCTGCACGGGCATAAATGTGAGGATAGTCATAAATGTGAGGACCAGTCAAAAGTGCGAGGACCTGTCAGAAATAACTTTTTTCAGCCCTCTGATAGTCCCTATACACATAGCCATGGCCACCCAGTCACATGACCAGCTAGCCACACCCACCCAGTCACATGACCTCCAAGCCACGCCCACAAAATAAGCCACGCCCACAGAACCGGTAGTAAAAAAATTTAGAACCCACCCCTGGTTGAGGGTCACCACAACATGAGGAACTGTATTAAAGAGTCGCGGCATTAGGAAGGTTGAGAACCACTGCTCTACACAATAGCAACAGAAACTCACCACATGTGACCTGGGAAACACATGTGACCATCAGCCAGCAAGGCCCCCACCCACTGGGAGTCTGACAACCAATCAGGATACTCTTTCGGGGCCCCAAGAAATGCAGAGCCAGAGAGAGCATAAAAACCCGTGGACTCGCTGTATCAGCCCTTTTGTGTTCAGGAACTCAAGCCATGTGATCCTGTCCACCATTAAACCATCTTTCCAAGCAGCCTCCATGTTTCCAGTGTCTGTTTCCCCACTTGGAGCAGAACCTAGAAGGATGTTTCTTCCAACAACTCCATGGGAAAATCATTCATATTTTCATCAAAATGCAAAATCTTTGGCAAAACAGTTTCATATTCCTTTGGCACAGGCTCAGAATATTGTATGAGCATGTCTCTCCTGCCAACAGTCAGCTATTCCGTTCCCCAGTGGGATCAACCCTAGAGGTACCTCTGCCAATTTGCTTGGAATTATTTAACTCTTGTAGATTCTTTTTCAGATGTTCCTGTTAATGTTCATTTTCATGCAATAGAACCACTGACAAGACCGCTAGTAAAATATCGTCTTGCTCCTTATTCTGAGTAACAACCTTCGCCAATCACATGGGAGCAAGTGAAGGCCACAACATACCAAGCTCAACAACAATTGAGTCAAGCTAACCTACCTCAGACTCCTGAAAATCTACTTGCTGCTGTTTTTGCTATTATTACAGCTAATTCTGTCACAATTCTTTTTTTGTCTTCTCTTGTCTTCTCTTAGTTGTTACTGCTTTGAATAATACTCAACATACAACTTAATCCTAAACTTAATTCTGTTCGATGGTGTTATCTTCGTACTAATCAATATACTAGGGGCTTATGTTTTTGCTGTTATGCTCGCCATACTTGGCTTAACAATTGGAATGATTATGCTAAGTGTGAGAAAAATAAGAATTATTCCTGTAAAAGCATAACCTGAGTTACGCCATTTTAAAATCATGTTAAGGCTTTGTTTTACCTTGTATAACCTGATTATATAATTTAGCTGACATTTAAGAACATGAGAAAGGAAGCGTGTAATTCCTGTGTTCTTGAGGAAGTTGTGTTCTTGAGAAAGTGTTTAATATGCTCTTGGGTCAACTTGCCCTCATTAATTAAAGGAAGTACGCAATTGATGTTTTTGAGGGGTATTTCTGTTGGGAATTGGGGAATTTCCAGGGTGGAATTATGTACTACATATGTTATATAAGATGTTATGTAAGATCTGAAACTGATTCCCAAGGTACTTTATTGACATGTATTCTGATGTTCCTGAAGACTATAAAAACTCATGTAAATCGTTTTATTTCCGTCTTTCTCTACTTCTGAGAGAGAGGCCCTTTGCAAAGAATAAACTCTGTTCCAGGATTATTTTGGTCTTTGTCTCTTTAAAACGATAATGGGATTTACCTGTCGACCACAATTGGCGCCCGAACAGGGACTGAAAACATTTTGTCTGGAAGGGGACTCCCTGATACGTGCGCACAAACACTGATTTCAGTGAGATGGGGTTATTTCCTTTCCAGCCGGAATTGCTTTTCTATGAACCTTGAGGCAGAGACCTGAATGCCTCGACAGAGAGGAACGTTCCTGAAGACTTCGGTGCACTAGGAGTGAGTATATGTTTTCTCTTTGGTGGTTTGGATTGGTGTATGTTTGTGTGTGTATGGCCTGTATGATTTGTGTGTATAATTAGTGTAATACAGGTTGTAATACATATCTCCATTAGGGAAATTGTTAATACAGTGGTCAGAGGATTGATTGAAGGCTTGTACAAAGGTATTAGATAAGGTGACTATGATTAATTATTGTAAGGAGGTTTGTGTTGATACAGCCTAATTATAGGTGGAGTAGGTTTGGGGAGTCAGACCCATATTGGATTAATGCTTTGAAGAACATTTTGGTGAAAAAAGAGGTTGAAAGCTCAATTGTTATATGTTGAACCTCAGTTCCATGTTTAGTAGTTTAACCCCTCTTCCCCGAGAATTTCTAGAGTTTTGTATGGGAAGGAAGAAGAAGAGGAAGGTTGGAATCCTTTAGCTTATGCTACATGCCCACCTCCCCCTCCTTTGTATAATCCAAGTTGTGGATGAAATTGATGTTGCTGCTGGGAGCAGAGAGGAAGAGACTTCAGCAGGGCAGTAATATGGATAGCTGGAGAAGGAGTTGGGTGAATTATTAGTAATTGTGAAACAGAATCCATCCACTTCTCCTCATGTTACATGTTCACTAACTAAAGGAATGAGATGCTGCCAAGTACACTGTAACTTGAAAGTAACAAACTATATAATGTCACTATGTAAGACAATAAAGTTACCCCCACATACATCCTCAACCTTTGTGTGTGTGTGGTCTCTACAGTCCTTGACTTACAACCAGGACTGGGACCAGAATTTGTTCTTTAGCAAAGCGGTTAAGTGTGTCATGCCCCATTTTATAACCTTTTTTTTTTTTGCCATGCTTAAGTGAATCACTTAAGTGAATCACACAGGGACACAATGGCTCTGTGGTTAAGACGCTGAGCTTGTCGCTCGAAAGATCGGCAGTTCAGAGGTTTGAATCCCTAGTGCTGCGTAATGGGGTGAACTCCTGTTGTTTGTCCCAGCTTCTGCCAACCTAGCAGTTCGAAAGCACGTTAAAAAATGCAAGTAGAAAAATAGGGACCACCTTTGGTGGGAAGATAACAGTGTTCCATGCACCTTTGGCATTTAGTCATGCCGGCTACATGACCACGGAGACGTCATTGGACAGTGCTGGTTCTTCGGCTTTGAAATGGAGATGAGCACCACCCCCTAGAGTCGGGAACGACTAGCACATATGTGCAAGGGGAACCTTTACCTTTAAGTGAATCACACAATTGTTAAATGAATCCAGCTTCCCCCATTGACTTTGGTTGTCAGAAACCAGAAAGGATGAGTTCAGGCAATGATCATGTGACCCTAGGATGCTGCAATCGTCATAAATACATGCAGGTTGTCAAGAGCCGGAAATCTGATGATGTGCCTGAGGGGGAGACCCTGACACAATGGTCCTAAGTGCAGATCTTAAGGCACGTTTGTCAGAGCCACTGTGACTTGGAACAGCTGGTAAAAGAATGGTTGTTAAGACAAGAATTACCTGCGCAGGTGCCTTGCAAGGAGAGGCGGAGAATGGGTTGAAAGATGGGACTTTGTGGTGCTTCATCCCCATCAAAGTGCCTGTGGGTTTATCTAGGCAGGATTTTAAATGCAGCCCCTCTAGATGACTTTTGCTAAATCTACTGTGGAATTCTAAGGGTGTCAATCGCAGCCTATTTGCAATTGACATTTCTGTTAATGCAGCACTGTTCATTTATTTTAAAGTTTTTACTCACTTAGTAAAACTTACCAAAGGTTTTTTTTTGCCCCTAAAATGGACAGCTGGGCTCCTACAGAAAAAAAAAAATCACATCATGGCTTAGTGTCCGTGGAGATTCACAATCATCCAGGTCGTGGTTGTCACAAAAATGCTTTTTCAAAAGGCAACCGGATTTTGTTTTTCCTTGAAGACCTTTCGCTTCTCATCCAAGAAGCTCCTTCAGTTCTGCAAACTCTGCCAGAAATTTGCATTACAGGTGGTCCTTGAATTGCAGCCGTTCATTTAGTGACCATTCAAAATTAGAATGGCACCGAAAAAAATTGTCTCAAACCTGGTCCTCACGTTTAAAACTTGTTTCAGCAACCCTCCCCATAAGTCACATGATCGAAATTCAGCTTATGCAAAGCTCTCTCCCTTCACAGGCCAGGCTTTGCTGAGCTCACCAGGGGGACCCTGAGTCTGTCTAAGGGGTCTGGAGGAGCCAGGAGGATTGGTGGAGGGGGTTCAGTGGGTCACAGCCCAGGAGACAGAGTAGAGACAAGACTCTCTTTAAAATAGCTGCTCTCCAACTGCAAAAGTGTCCCAAGCATGGGAAGCAGGGGTGGCAGAGGTGGGTTTCAGCAGGTTCTGACCAGTTCTGGAGAACCAGTAGTGGAAATTTTGAGTAGTTCAGAGAACTGGTAGTAAAAATTCTGACTGGCCCCGCCCCCATCTATTCTCTGCCTCCCAAGTCCCAGCTGATTGGGAGGAAATGGGGACTTTGCAGTATCCTTCCCATGCCACACCCACTAAGCCACGCCCACCAAGCCTTGCCATGCCCACTTAGCACACCCACAGAACCGGTAGTAAAAAAATTTGAAACCCACCACTGAGGAGTGGGCTGTTGGGGATTCGTAGGAGTCTGGGAGAACCTCTAGCTAAGATTCTGTCCAGTTCGAGGAGCCCCCAAATTCCACTCCTGGCTAGCCCTGCCCACCCTGCCCCTCCCCTCCCCTCCCAGGAGTCCCCATGCGGTCCGTTTTGGATGCAGGTAAGTGCAGGGCATATGCTGCGGAGGCTCGGGGAGGGTGAAAAACGGGCCTACCGGAAGTTCGGGAAGGCTTGAAATGGGCCCGTTTCTGGCCTCCAGAGCCTGGAGAGGCCATTTTCACCCTCACAGAGGTTTGAGGAAAGCCTCCGAAACCTGGGGAGGGCAAAAATGTCCCCCATCCCTGTGGTGCAGGAAACCAAATAGGCCACTCCCACAATGGCCACGCCCACCCAGCAACCGGGCAGAGAACCCCTTGCTAAAATTTTTGAAGCCCACCCCTGGTGGGAAGTGTACGAAAAGAGCATCCAGAAGAGCTCCATCCAGGTCAGGGGTCGAGGAGGCCCAGGGCACTCGACCCCCTGCTCCCTGCCCCCATCATGCCACTTCTCAAGCTTTGCTCCAAACCAGAGTTTTGAACAACCTGTTGACACCTGATGTAACTGGATTGCCCAAACAGGTGGCAGTCAAGAGCTTTGAAGTGTTTATGCTATGCAACCAACATTCCTCTGGCTGATGATTCCTTCAGATAAAAACTCAACAGGTGAAGCAATAGATGGCAGAATGCCCCCAGGCATTTGACACGTTGTTTATCGCTTGTTGCGTTAATTGCGGTTGTGTTTCTATTTGTTGAGCCCTGTTTGTGCCTGCAGGACAGGAGGACAGTAGTTATACCTTCAGAGGCTGGCAGCACCCTGGGGCTGGCATGCCTCCTGGCCTCAGCCAGGTGCTTAGGCAGGGGTGGGGCTGCCGGGGGTTCGCAGGGGTTCGGGAGAACCTCTAGCAAAGATTCTGTGCAGTTCGGGGAACCCCCAAATCCCACTCCTGGCTGGCTCTACCCACCCCCGCCCGTCCCTTCCCAGGAGTCCCCACGCGGCCCGTTTTGGATGCAGGTAAGTGCAGGGCGTGCATGGAGGCTTGGCGGGGGGCAAAAAAAAAGCCTACCGGAAGTTCGGGAAGGCCGGCAACGGGCCCATTTCCGGCTTCCCAGAGCCTGGGGAAGCTGTTTTCGCCCTCCCGGAGGCTCGAAGAAAGCCTCCAGAGCCCAGGGAGGGCAAAAACGCCCCCACCCCCAGCCATGGTGCAGGATTCTGACTAGGCCACAGGGCAGAGAACCACTTACTAAAGTTTTTGAAGAGCACCCTTGTGCTTTAGGCTTACCCAGAAGTTGGCAACTGGGCTTCAGCTAGCCTGGCTGACCACAGTAAACTGGTAGTAAACCGGTTCAGATTTCACCACCGACAGGCACCTTGTGTGAAGGCAGCCTGGAAATTGTGGTTTGGCAAAGGTGTTGCTGCTTTGGGGTTCCTCTCATTTCTGGGTGAGCTGCTTTCCCTTCAGATGGCTGAAACCCATCAGCATATGTTCCAGATCCTGATGAATTTTGGCCAGTCCATCTGGATCTTCTTGTTCTGCCCAGAGAGTTGCTCCAGCTCAGCTGGCACTGATGGGCCTGTCCTGGAATTGGCCCAGAATCTGGCCCAAGTATCTGACTTGGTGCACACTGGAGCTGCCTGGTAGCCATTCTTCTCCAGCCCTCCAAGATGGCTGAAGGAAGCCCCGGACAATGCAGACCAGTTGTTCTACTGGCCCAAGAAACAGGGGTGAAGGATCCCTGGTCTTTTGTCCAGCCCTTTCCTCACCCCACAAAGCTCATGGCCTGAGCGAGAGGGAGTCCACTTACCCTCTGTTGGGGCACAATAACAACCAGGAAACAAGCCCTGACACACACACACACACACACACACACACACACACACACACACACACAGCTTAGAAGAAACCAGGGCTGCACCAGTTCAGATCAGCTGCATCCTCACAAAGCTTTATATTTTCAAGACAAACACCTGGAAGAGGTATTTTTTCCCATCCCCCTCAGAGATCCTGGCCCCAGGTGGGGTGCAGAGAAGGGGACCGTGCAGTCAGGGGTGAAATGCTCCCGGTTCGGACCGGGTCGCCCGATCTGGTAGCGATGGAGGCGGGTGGTTCGGAGAACCAGTAGCAAAAATTCCTCTCCCCACCCCCCATTGCCCAGCTGAGCCACACAATCGTCAGAGGCTTTTTTTTAATTTTTAAAAGCATTTTTTCTACAACCTCTTCGGCCAAAGAGGTTATAGAAAAAATGTTTTTGAAAGGAAAAAAATCTTCTGCCAATCAGGCAAGTCAGCTGGGATCATCAGAGGCTTTAAAAGCAGATTGTAGAAAAAATGATTTTAAAAGTAAAAGCCCACTCAGTCATATTACATCCCCACCAAGCCACGCCCACATCACTAGTAGTAACACATTTTACATTTCACCACTGCGTGCAGCTCTTGCTGAAAGCCCAGCTGGTGCAAAAGCACAGGAGTCCAGAGGCAGGGCACACTTGCCCGCCCGCACGGCTCCCTCCTTGTTAAGTTGGGTGAATGAGGACGCAGCAAGCCAGAGTAGTGAGTGACAACAGCACTTTATTATAGGGTGAGACTCCAGCAACTGACCTGGGGAGCCAGCTCCCTTTATATACCTTGCAGCTGTGGTGGTCAGCCAATCAGCTGAGGGTCAGTTAATTCGAACTTCCCGCCAAACAAACCTATTTACATAACACTCCTCCCCTCCCAGAAATCACTTGGGTGTTATTTGCATATATAGTCTCTCAGGTGACTAGGGCGTGTGCGAGTCCTAGCTGACCTGCGCAGTTCAGTCGGAGGGGCGGCATTGAGCAGGTCGGAGGGACTTTCTGTTTCTCCCTGCTCCGCCAATGAGGCCTCCGGGACCTCCTCGTGGGCGGCGACTTCTCCGGCCGTTGGGACTCCCTCGATGGGGCGGCGCTGGATACCAGAGTCCTCAGCTAAGTCCTCCGCTCTACTCGGGCTAGTGGTTTGTGCTTCTGGTTGGTAGTCGTGGTCAGAGATGGGGTCGTCTAATGTATCTTCGGTGTCTGTGGTTACTCTTTTTCTTAATTGGTCAATGTGCCTGCGCCAAACTCTCCCGTCCCCCATGTCTACCCTGTATGACTTGGGGCCTGTGATTTCTGTGATTGTTCCGGCCTCCCAGAGTGGGCCCTGTCTTCAGCCTTCCCCCATTTCCAAGTGGCTTTTTTGGTTAACAGTCTATGTAGGAGTTCTGCCACTGTTGCCTTGTCTTTGAGGAAGATGGCATAAAAATTTAATAGTCCCAGGAAGGCCTGTAACTCTGCCATGTCCTTGGGGGTGGGTGCTTCTCTGATTGCCCTGATCTTGCTCTCTGTGGGGTGTATGCCGGTGCCATCTACTCTGTATCCCAGGAATTCGACTGAGGGGACTGCGATCATGCATTTATTGCGTTTTACTCTGAGTCCCGCGTCCCTGAATTTCCTTAGGACCTCCCTCAGCCTTTCTCTTAGCTGCTGCTCATTGTCCGCGGTGATGAGCACGTCATCAAAATAGGGCACCACCCCAGGGATCCCTTGTAGAAGCCATTCCATGGTACTTTGGAACAGTCCGGGGGCCACGCTTACTCCGAATTGCAAACGGGTGCACTTGAAGGCCCCTCTGTGGGTTATGATAGTCTGTGCCTCTGCGGTAGCGCCATCTACTGGCAGCTGCTGGTACGCCTGCGCCAGATCGAGTTTTGCGAATATCTTGCCGGGGCCCAGGGAATGCAGTAAGTGGTGAACGACTGGCACTGGATAGGCGCTCTGCTGCAGGGCCTTATTAATTGTGCATTTATAATCAGCACATATGCGCATTGACCCGTCCGGCTTGACCGGTGTCACAATTGGGGTCTCCCATTTGGCGTGGTCGACTGGAACGAGCACCCCTTGTTTGATCAATTTATCCAGCTCAATGTCTATTTTGGGCTTCAGGGCAAATGGTACCCGCCTGGGCTTTAAACGGATGGGTGCGATGTTGGGGTCTAGATTAAATGAAATCAGGGTCCCCACATACTTGCCAAGCCTTTCGTCGAACACGTCCTGGAACTCCTGCATCAGGTCTTCCTTCAGGGTGCTTCGAACGTTCCTTACTCCGGTGAATCCCATGCCTAGGGCTCTAAACCAGTCCATGCCCAGGAGGCTGGGAAGGTTGTCGCTGACGATGGTGAGGGGCAGTTTCTCGGTAAACTCCCCGTACTGGACTTGGAACTCGCCTCTGCCTTTGACAGGTATGCGGTTCCCTTGGTAATCCTTCAGTCTGCGAAGCTGTGGCTGGAGCTGTCGCTTGTGTGCGCTGGGGATGACTCTCTTTAGGTTTTCCCAAGACATGATGGATATCGACGATCCCGTGTCTATCTCCATCTGGCACTCCCGTCCCTCGATCTCGACTGTGGTGTAGGTCTTTTCTCTGGGCGAGGTGCAGGTCCGTGCGATGCGAATGGTGTAGGCCCCAGCGTCTTCAAATTTCGCGCCCTTCCGGTTTCCGCCATCCCTGTTGGGCCTTCGGTGTGGCGCCGTCTCGGATTGGGCCGTTTGGCCACGTGGTCTGTAGCTCTGGTGTGTTTTCGACCTACAGACTCTAGCGATGTGGCCCCTCTTCTCACAGGAACGGCAAACGGCGTCCCTGAACTTACAGTTTTGTCGTGAGTGGGACCCTCCGCAGCTGGCGCATCTGTCTCTGGGCTCTCTGCGGGCTGTGCGGGGCTGCTCGGTGCGGTAGACCTCTTCTTCAGACTCCCCCTCGCTGGCGGTGCTTACGGCCTCTCGGTGCACAGGCGCCGTCTTCTGCGTTGTTCTGGTGAGGCGGGAGCTCTTTAGTTTCTCTGCGGCCTTTACTGACAACTCTTGTGCCCTGGCCTCATCTAGCGCGATGTGTAGGGTCAGGTTTGACCTCGCAAGCAGTCTTCTCTGGAGCCAGCTATCTCTCACTCCGCAAATTAGTTGCTCTAGGAGCATCTCATCCAGGTCTCGGTACTCACATTGGGTTGCGGCCTTACGCAGGGCGGCGACGTACTCGCTGATCGATTCGCCCTCCTGCTGTAGCCGTTGCCTGAAGTCGTAGCGCTGGACGTACTTCGATGGCGTTGGCGCATAGTGGTCTTTCAGCAGGGTCTGCAGCGTCGACCAGGAGATGTTGTGGACCGAATTTGGCTCCGACAATGCTTCGGCTGTGTCGAAGACCCTTGGCCCGCAGTGACTCAGGAACAGGGCTTTCTTCCGAACGTCCGGTAGCCCTTGCATGTCGTTTGCCACCATGAAGCACTCGAACCGGGACATGTAGGATCCCCACTTCTCTTCCTTGGGGTCGAAAGGCGCTGGCGGGGTGTAGGCAGACATCGTTTCGGGATTCTCCTGTGTTCCGCTCGCTCGCCTGGCTGGATTCGGATGCGGTCTCGGGTCCCCTTCTCTGAACGTGGCTTCAGCTCTCCTCTGCTTCTGGCCTCAAAATCCCACCTTCGTCGCCAATGTTAAGTTGGGTGAATGAGGACGCAGCAAGCCAGAGTAGTGAGTGACAACAGCTCTTTATTATAGGGTGAGACTCCAGCAACTGACCTGGGGAGCCAGCTCCCTTTATATACCTTGCAGCTGTGGTGGTCAGCCAATCAGCTGAGGGTCAGTTAATTCGAACTTCCCGCCAAACAAACCTATTTACATAACACTCCTCTCAGCGGGGGATGACCGAGAGCTCGTACAGGGGCGGGATGGTGGCAAAGCCAACTTCCTGGGGTGTCAGGTCGATGTCCTTGGGCTCCACCACGGGCTTCAGCCGGAACCGCTGTAGGATGGTGGTGAAGAAGAGGAAGAGCTCCATCCGGGCCAGGCCTTCCCCCAGGCAGATGCGCTTCCCTGCGAGGAGAGACCAGGAGAAGTGGCTTAGAGCCTCTGGGCAGGTCCAAGCCATTTCCTGGCCGGAAGCTGGATGGCCAGGAACTGCTCAGCACACTCTGGGAAAGGCAGGGCCGCTGCCTAGAGGGCCACCTGGGTTCCTGAGTTGCCAGCAGGGGCAAAGGGGCGTCCAGCATGCGTAAGAAATGCCAAGGAAGCCCCCAATGCCAGCTTGGTATGGAAACCGGAAAAGCCGGCTGTAAAAGAAAAATGCCAAGGGCAGCCAAGAAGCCTGGCCCGGGAGGGTGTGGTGGGGGGAAGGTGGGCTCGGTGTGGCTGTACCTGCGGAGAAGGGGACAAAGGCATCATTCCTCTTCAGGCACCCCTTCTCATCCAGGAAGTTCTCCGGGTGGAACCCTTCAGGGCTTTTAAATTTGGTGCCGTCATGCAAAACGGTGCTGAGCACGGGATAGACTTCTGTGCCCTGAGGAAGAGAAGGGGCAGAGGTTCTTTCGCCCAGCTGGCACAAAACGCCCAAGTGATCTGGGGAAGGCAGCCAAGAGACGATCTCCCTTTTTGCAGAGACAGAGCGGGGGCCGGTTTGGACACGTACCGAATACCTTCTGTCCTGCGGTTCCTTTAGGACCCCATCGACACCCTCCTCTCATCGCACCTGGCCGGCTGGGTGGGAGGAGAGGGGGCACTGCCTTTGGGCCATTAGAACTCTCCAGCCAGGGTTCCTGCCTCCTGGCCAGCCCTCCTCAGCCCCTTGATCTCTCTGCCCGATCCTGCTGGGCAGTCCAGCCAGTGCCCAGGGTGGTGTTATGGCCCATCAGTGGCCAGCGGAGCTGGCAGCAGAGTTGAACAGTGAGAAAGTTGGGGAGGAACATGGGCCAGTCCTGGGGGTTGGGGAAACCTCGGATGAGGGCTCTGCGTCAGAGGCAGAGAGGGAGTTAGCAGAGAGGCAGAGGAACAGCTGGAGCCTGTTCCCAGTGTGCTTATGCACAGAGCTGCCAGAAGACAAGAACAACTCAGAAAGCAGGATCGACTCGGGACTAAAGCCACACCTTGGAGGTGATTGGCCCCTCCCATAGGAAACAAAAGAGGAGTGAACAGGGAGGGGGCTTTCGCAGGAAATAATTTGTTCGTTCCGTGACTCTGAGAGACTCTGTGCCAAGTTTTGTCTTGTACTGCGGTTGGAAACAAGTTACGTGGCAGCTTGTCAAACGAGATTAGGTGTGTTGAGAAATATTCCTTTGAAAAACTATTTGGACAAAACTTGCTGACTGTGAATGAACGTAATTCACAGTCATGTAAATAAAAGAGGCTTTGCCAGTAATTCCTGCCTCCAGCTTCTTAAGGGAGCCTAGGTCAGAACAGGTGGCAACATGCCAGCCCGATGCCCCTGGGCCAGTCTCCCCCTCCCCAAGGCTCTGACCTTCAGAATAAGGTAGCCTCTGAATTCCGTGTCACGGGTGACCGCATGGGCCAAGTTCATGGGGATGAGGTCACTGAACCGCTGTACTTCATGGATAACCGCGTCCACATAGGGCATCTGGCTCCGGTCTTCAATGTTGGGGATCCGGTTCTGGCCAATCACACGGTCGATTTCTTCCTGCATCTTTGCTGGTAAAATGTGGCCTTAAAGTTAATGGCTTCAACTGCACGCTCTCTGATGCATCTGGATCAGCGGCTGGGGGGGTCCAAAGAACTGGACAGGAGGGGGCTCCACCTACTGAGGGGGCTGTTCTCAAGGGCCGTGGGGCTGGCATACCTCCCCTTCACCCAACAGCTTCTGGCCTGACCTCTTCCATGGGTGGCTCTCAGGCTGAATCCGGGCATTTGTGCAGCTCACAGCAACTTCTCGAGGGCCTAGTGATCCCGGTGGCACTCAGGGGATGTGGGGGGGGGTCTGCTTCCTGGCCTAGAGACATATGCTGCATTGGGGCTGAATCACCCCCCCCCCAAAATACCTTGCACTTCAGGGTACTTCATCAGCAACAGAAATCCGTATCGCAGGGTGGAGCTGATCGTCTCCGTCCCACCAAAAAACAGGTTCAGCGTGGTCATCTCCAGGTTCTTCTGGTTGAATTCGCTGTCCGGATTGTCCTTCTCCTGAAGGCAAAGTAGAACCAAAGTGCGTGAGAAGCTCGAGGGCGGGGGCTCGAAGGAAGCTTTCCAGCTGGATCGGGAGGAGAGCACACCAGGCGAGACAAGTCCTGATTGGAGGCTGACTAAGCGCCCGGATTCAGGGGTGGGTTCTACTTACCTTTACTACCAGTTTGCAACACATGCGGAGAAGCGTTCTGATGATGTCGGGGTCGGTGGGCAGAGCCTCCTGCCGGGTTTACTACTGGTTTTATAGAACCGGTGCAAATCGGGGGCAACCCACCACTGCCCGGTTTCCCCAAAACAGAAATGGCCCCTTAGTCCTAGAGAGTGGCTGGACTGGCCAAGGGATTCCCAGGGGACGGACTGTCTCTGCTGCCAGACCCTTTCCTGCTTCACCTGTCTCTGTCCCCATCTCCACCAGTGCCCCAGTGCCCTTTGCAGGAAAGGAGCAGCATCTTTTGCCCCGTGGCAAAGCCCCCTGTGCCACAGGTGCTATTCAGCAGGTTCTGGAGAACCGGTAGCGGAAATTTTGTGTAGTTCAAAGAACCAGCAAATACCACCACTGGCTGGCCCCAGAGTGGGGTGGGAATGGAGATTTTGCAATATCCTTCCTCCTGGAGTGGGGAGGAAATGGGGATTTTGCAATATCTTTCCCCAGGAGTGGGGAGGGAATGGAAATTTTGCAGTATCCTTCCCCAGGAGTGGGGAGAAATGGGGATTTTGCAGTTTCCTACCCCTGCCACACCCACAAAGCCATGCCCATAGAACCGGTAATAAAAAAAATTGAATTCCACCACTGCCCTGTGCCCACCGACAGCCTTGTAGGTGGGGAAATCATCCTGGGCTCCATCCCCATCTCCTACCTTCTCCATCTGGATGAGAAAGCAGTCGATTTAATCCCGGGGAGAGTTGGGGTCCAGGGTCTCCTTGTTCTTCTTCACCCTCCTGGCAATGAAGAGCCTCATGTCCTCCAGGATGTCAGAGATCTTGGTGTGGGGCCCTGGAAAGTATTTCAGGAGGTTGGCATAGATATCGTAGAACTGCAGAAAACGAGAGGAAAAGAATATGGCTCAGTGGCTAAGACACTGAGCTTGTCGATCAGAAAGGTCGGCAGTTCAGCAGTTCGAATCCCTAGTACAGGTCTCCTGCGTGAGCAGGGGGTTGGACTAGATGACATCCAACTCTGTTACCAATACATATGACATGTTACAAAAGAGCTCATTCCAGTGTTGTGGCTGCATAGCCGAAGGTACTCAATGAAATCGATTAATCAGTTAATGAATGCAGCATTTCAAGAATAAATCAGCAGATGCATTTGCAGAATAAAGCTGATATGAGAGGAAATTAAATAATCATATGAACTTAAATAATCAAATAAACATATGAAGAACGGTTGCAGGAACTGGGTATGTCTAGTCTGATGAAAAGAAGGACCAGGGGAGACATGATAGCAGTCTTCCAATATCTCAGGGGTTGCCACAAAGAAGAGGGAGTCAAACTATTCTCCAAAGCACCTGAGGGCAGGACAAGAAGCAATGGGTGGAAACTAATCAAGGAGAGAAGCAATCTAGAACTAAGGAGAAATTTGCTGACATTTAGAACAATTAATCAGCGGAACAGCTTCCCTCCAGAAGTTCCAACACTGGAAGTTTTTAAGAAGAGATTGAACAACCATTTGTCTGAAGTGGTGTAGGGTTTCCTGCGTGAGCAGGGGGTTGGACTAGATGACCTCCAAGGTCCCTTCCAACTCTGTTATTCTATTCTAATCTTGGAGATTTTTTCTTTCAAGGGCCCTTTCCTCCCTCCTGGCTGCCCCTTGGGTCTTGGACCAGAGTTCTCATCCTCCCAAGCCATGGCAGCTGCCCAGTGTTTTCGGATAGTGCCAGATTGTCCGAGGGAGGAGCAGTCTCGGATCCTCCCATTTTGCTGAAGAGAGGCGAGGACCTGTGTGGACCTACCTGAGCCCAGCTGTTGCTCATCTGCCGAAAGCTGTCGTTCATCATCTTCATGAGAGCCAGAAATTCCTTGTCTTTGTAATCGAAGCGATCGCCGAAGACAATCGAACAGATGACGTTGGACACGGCGCAGCTGAGGAAGAAGATGGGGTTGAAGGGCTTCTCTGGTGTGGAGGGAGAAAGAGAAAAGGAAGGGGGGGTCAACGTGCTGTAGGAACCGCTTAGGCCAGTGATGGCGAACCTTTTTGGTGCCAAGTGCCAAAAAGGGAGCATGCGCATATCTGGACTGCAACCCGGAAGACGAGCTGCCCAGGGCACATGCGTGCGCCCAAAAATGAACTTCCGGTTTCAGCTGCTAAACTTCCGGTTTCAGCCAGCTACTCTTCCAAGTTTCTGGGCCGCATGCACTCTCAACGATCACCTGGCTGGTGCGCATGCTCACGCAGGAAAACAGGAGACCATGTCTTCCAGTTTCTGCCACTGCCGCATGCAAAAAGGCTAAGTGATCGTCGCGCTCACATGTGTGCCAGAAACCCAGAAGAGGAACAGGTGATGCCGCGCATGCCAGGCAACATGGCTCTGCGTGCCACTTCGGGCCCACGTGCTATAGGTTCACCATCACGGGCTTAGGCCAAAGAGGTGAACAATTTTCTCCAGATTTGTTTTAGGAGGGGTGTGGGGCAATGGTGGGTTGCTACCTAGTTCTCCCCAGTTCTTGCGAACCGGTAGTGGAAATTTTGAGTAGTTCCGAGAACCAGTAAATACCACCTCTGCCTGCCACCCCCACCCCCCCACCCCAATCTATTCGCTGCCTCCCGAGTCCCAGCTGATCGGCTAGAAAGAAAAAAACTGTTTAAACTCTTGCCGAGGGGCTTCAAAGGGCCGCCCTACAGCTGATCAGCGGTAAAAGGCAGAGTGATGGTAGACCAGTGCGCTCCAAAAACAAATGGGTGGACCGGCTCTGCAAGCAGTTAAAAGCCTGGTAGACTAGTACCTCTGCTAAATCCTAAAGCCATGATGGCGAACCTATGGCATGCGTGCCACAGGGGACACACAGAGCCATATCTGTGGGCACGTGAGCGTTGCCCTAGCTCAGCTCCAGCGTGCTTGCACGTGCCAGCCAGCTGATTTTCAGCCTTCTAGGCCCACTGGAAGTTGGGAAACGGGCTGTTTCTGGCCTCTGGAGGGCCTCGGTTACAGAGGCGCCTTCTGGCCAAGCCAGACCTAACGCTAGCCGGCGCGTTGGACGAAGCCCGAGCACACAAAGCATCAATGAAGGTTTCTGAAGTGCTGCAGTGACCACTACCAAGCAAAGACGGGCCGAAAAAAGCCCCCGTCCACAGAGAGGAGGCGCGAACCAGCACGGAGGAAGAGTCAGACAAGGACGTCTTCCATAATGAGAAGAAAAAGAGCGAGCAAAGCCGCCGCCACGAGAACTGTTCTAGCTGTGGCGGGGATCACGAGAGACAATCGTGTAAATATAGAGATGCCATTTGCAGGCGTTGCGATAGGAAAGGCCACCTAGCACGAGTTTGCAGAGCTCAATTTCCACGTAGTCGAAAGCCACATGACTACCGTGACCAACCAGAACCGGCTCGTTCAAAACAGCCAATCAAAAATGAGGGCGCGAGAAAACAGCACGAATCTCAAAAGCAAGAGACCTACACCACGAGAATTGGCCAAGCCAGCACAACCGACGATGAGAAAGCCTACCCAAAAGTAGAAATCGAAGGCAGACCGTGCGAAATGGAAATCGACACCGGGTCCACACTGTCGATCATGTCCTGGACAACACTCAAAGCGCTCCTGCCCAAGTTCCAGAAAGCCCAGCTGTCCCGACAGAAAGTTCGCCCCCTCGACTACCAGGGAAACCGAGTTCCCGTAGAAGGCGTGGGCACAGGTCACCTATGGCGAGTTTCAGAAAGAGCTGCCCCTGACCATCGTAAGCAAGCCGCTACCGAGTCTCCTGGTCATGGCGAGGTTCCGAGCCCTCGGCATGGGCTTCACGGGTGTTCACAGCATCGGAGGGCCATCCCTCAAAGAAACCCTTCTTCACGAGTTTCGGGATGTTTTTGAAGAGACTCTAGGCAAGTACGTGGGGACCCCTATCTCCTTTAATTTAGACCCCAATGCAGCGCCAATCAGGCTAAAAGCAAGACAGGTTCCATTTGCTTTAAAGCCCAAAATTGATGCAGAGCTTGACAAGCTCATTAAGGAAGGGGTGTTAGTTACCGTAGATCACGCTAAGTGGGAAACCCCGATAGTCACGGCAGTTAAATCGGACAGATCAATTAGAATTTGCACTGACTATAAGTGTTCAATCAATAAGGCGTTGCAGCAGAGCGCCTATCCCGTTCCGATCGTCCACCATCTACTACACTCCCTGAGGCCTGGCAAGCTATTCGCAAAACTAGACCTTGCGCAGGTGTACCAGCAGCTGCCAGTAGATGACACTACGGCAGAATTGCAGACCATAGTAACTCACAGAGGTGCCTTTAAATGCACTAGACTACAGTTTGGGGTTAGCATCGCCCCAGGACTCTTCCAGAGTACCATGGAGCATCTTCTAAAAGGCCTCCCAGGTGTCATCCCTTATTTCGACGACGTCCTAATTAGTGGCCAAGACGAGACGCAGTTAGGACATAGGGTTAGACAAGTCCTGACCAGATTCAGAGAAGTGGGACTCAAATTCAAACGAGCAAAATGCAAAATAGCAGTTCCATCAGTGGAATTCTTAGGTTACCGAATCGATGGCACAGGCATTCACCCCGCAGAAAGCAAAGTCAGGGCCATCCAGAACGTGCCCACCCCTAAATTGAAGCCCAAACTACAGGCCTTCTTGGGGCTTCTTAATTTCTACACCATGTTTTTAAAACACAAAGCTACCATTGCGGAGCCACTACACAGGCTCCTTGGAAAAAACGTCCCCTGGGTGTGGGGCAAACAAGAAGCAGCTGCATTCAATGCAGTAAAGAAACTTTTGTCTGAGGACAGTTTCCTCATCCAATACAATTCAGAACTACCGCTAGTGTTGGTGTGTGATGCTTCCCCCTTTGGCGTAGGCGCAATCTTAAGCCATAGACTGCCGAACGGGTTAGAGGCGCCCATCGCCTATTACTCTCGCACTTTATCTAGTGCTGAAAGGAACTATAGCCAGCTGGACAGGGAGGCATTAGCGGCTGTAGCTGGGGTCAAAAAATTTCACGAGTACTTGTTTGGCCGTACTTTTGAACTCATTACGGACCACCAGTCTCTTTTGGGACTTTTGGCTGGAGATAAACCGACCCCGGCTACTGTTTCTCCCCGGATGACCAGATGGTCCATTTTCTTAGCCGCCTATTCCTACAGACTGCTCCACCAGCCGGGCAGAACTCTGGGACATGCTGACGCCCTCAGCCAATGCCCCTTGCCCGAACTGTTGGACAACCCGACTCCGGAAGCCCCAATTTTGCTCATTGACGTTGTATCCCCGAGCCCCATTTGTTCAAGCGAGGTGGCAAAGGCTTCTGCCAGGGACTCTGTTTTGCGCACTGTAATGGGCTGGGTAATGCGGGGTTGGCCTACCAAGGTGGAGAGTGGGGATTTTCAATTGTACTTTAATAAGAAAAATGAACTGTCAGTGTTGAGGGGTTGCTTATTGTGGGGTGACAGCGTGGTTATTCCTTCACGGTTAAGGCACAGAGTTTTAGAAATGCTGCATGAGGGACACCCTGGTATTGTCCGCATGAAAGGCCTAGCTCGTAGCTATGTTTGGTGGCCACATCTCGACCAAGACGTCACTGAGTGGGTGGGGAAGTGCAGGCCCTGCCAGGAATCCTGCCCAGATCCTCCTGTAGCTCCCGTATGGGAATGGGAAAAACCAAAGGGACCGTGGGGGAGGATTCACATCGATTTCACTGGCCCGTTCCACGGCCAGAACTTCTTAATCATTGTAGATGCATATTCTAAGTGACTCGAGATTGCCTTACTGCCATCTACCACTTCTGAGGCCGTAATCAAAGTACTCAGAAAACTGTTTGTAACACACGGGTTGCCGGACACCCTGGTATCTGACAATGGGCCCCAATTCACGGCAACTCAATTTGAGGGCTACCTAGCCGAGTTAGGCATAAGACATGCATTATCCGCTCCTTTTCATCCGGCTTTGAATGGCCTTGTAGAGAGATTTGTGAGAACGGCCAAAGAAGCTTTGTCCCGGCTCGATGCAGGGGACTGGCAGGCTAGAATAGATGAGTTCTTAGCTGTACAGCACGCCACCCCGTGCCCCACCTCGGGCCGCAGCCCAGCCGAGCTCTTAATGGGCCAAAAGCTAAGGTGCATTCTCAATCAATTGCATCCCAATTACTCCCCCAATAACTTCAAGGGGGAAGGGGGAGGACTAAGACAATTACAAGTGGGAACACCAGTATTTGCCAGAAACTTCACCAACGGGCCCTTGTGGGTAGAGGGAACCATCGTAGGAATTACCGGTCGAAAGTCATACACAGTTGATATAGAGCATGGTAAAATTTGGAGGAGACATATAGGTCAATTGCGTAAACGATTACAACACGAAAACTCATTTACTGTGAGTCCTAACTATCAAAGTCTTCCTGACACAGCTACCTCAAGCCCGAGTAAGCCGGAATACTCATCTGGCAACCCAGAGTTCCAGCGCCGCCCCAGCGAGTCGACACTCCCAGCCGGTAATAGCCACACCTCTGGAGAAATCCAGGAGGTTCCACTGGCGGAGCCGGGAGAGACGGGAGGTCCCTCCGACCGGCTCAACACCTCACCAACAACTGAACTGTGCAGGTCAACCAGAACTAAGACATGCCCTGGTCACCTGCGTGATTTTGTATGTAAATATGTAAATAGATAGGATAAGTGCCTTCTGGGAGTGGAGGGGTGTTATGTATGTATCTATTTTGTGTGGGAAATTCAAATGTTCAGTGAATTCTGATTGGTTCATGGTTGCCTCTGAAAAGTATATAAAGAGGACTGTTGCCTGTGTTTCTTTGCTGAAGTCTCACCCTGAATTAAAGAGCTGTTGTCACTAGCTTGCTTGTGCCTCTCGTTATTCCTGCGCTACAACAGTCAGCAAAGAAAGAAACCACATTCCGTGATGCTTTTTTTCAGCCCAAGCATCTCCTGGACCAGAGGTTTCCTAGTCCGAGCCCCTCCTCAAGGTCTCCTGCCTCTCAGGTCCCCTCCGGCCCTGTGATTCTATGTTTATGTTCTGGACATCTTAATATCTGACCTCAGCATTGCTGCAATGGGTTGGATCCATGGTGGGATTCAGCCGGTTCGAGCCAGTTTGGGCAAACCCATAGTTAAATTGTTGGCTGGCCCGCCCCTTCCCGCCCCACCCTTCCAGGAGTTCCCACGCACCCCATTTTGGCTCGCAGGTAAGTACAGGGAGGCCTATTAGGCCCAAAATGGGGCATGGGGGGCATGGTGTGTTCCCCCAACCCTTGCAGCACATTTTCGCTCCTGGGAAGCCTCCTAGGCCCAAAATAGGACATGGGGGTGCAGCGCACCCCTCGTGGCCTGTTTTCATTCCCAGGGGGCTGCAGGAGGCCGAGTGCTGCCTGTCACACCCCCTGGCCATGCCCACCATGGCCACACCCACCTAGCCGGTCATTAGGGCAGAGAACCGGTTGCTAAATTATTTGAATCCCACCACTGGGTTGGATGGTCGGTCAATCGGTCCAGCGGCCTTTCAAACCATCCCCTCCCCTCCCCTCTCCCCCTCCCGCAGCCTCACTTTGGGTCTTCTGAAATTCCTCCAGCAGGAACTGGGCCTCCTCTTGAATCCTCTCCTCGATGGATTTCTTCCCCATTCCAAACTTCCTCAGGATGGTTAGGGAGAACCGGCGCAGCTGCTTCCAGCGCTCCCCATTGGCAAAGGCCACCCCTGGGAACAGAGGAGAGCAATGGGCGCTGTGACCAGGAAAGGGGGGGCAGCCTGGCCTGCTTCTGCCCCACCAGCCTGGGGCCCTCACCGTATTCCTGGAAGGTCTTCTGCAGGGTAGGGTTGGTTTTCCTCCCGGAGAATTCTTCCGCCTTGTCAATCAGGGCCTCCTTCACTGCTTCGTAGCCACACAAGACCACAATCGGGCGGTTTCCAAAGTAGACCGTGAAGACGGGGCCGTATTTTTCCCGCAGCTGCACAGGAACCAAAAGGAGAGATGGAAATACAACTTGCAACTACAATTGAGCCCAACATTTCGGTTGTTAAGTGAGATATTTGTGAAGTGAGTTTTGGTCTCTTTTACGATTTTTTTCTTGCCATGGTTCTTCAGTGAATCGCTGCAGTCATTAGTAACCCGGTTGTTAAGTGAATCTGGCTTCCCCATTGACTTTGCTTGTCAGGTCACAAAAGGGGATGATGGGACCCAGGGACGCTGCAGCCATCAGAATTATGAGACTGCTGCCAACAGTCCGAATTTTGATCATGTGATCATGAGGATGCTGCAAAGATCGTAACTGTGAAAAAGAGTCATAAGCGGGGTGAAATCCAGCAGGTTCTGACAGGTTCCGGAGAACCGGTAGGGAAATTTTGAGTAATTCGGAGAACCGGCAAATACCACCTCTGGCTGGTCCCAGAGTGGGGTGGGAATGGAGATTTTGCAATATCCTTCCCCCACATGGGGAAGGATACTGCAAAATCCCCATTCCCTCCCCTCTCCTGGGAGAAGGATACTACAAAATCCCCATTTCCTCCCCACTCCTGGGGAAAGGATACTGCAAAATCCCCATTCCCTCCCCACTCCTGGGGGAAGGATACTACAAAATCCCCATTCCCTACCCTCTCCTGGGGGAAGGATACTGCAAAATCTCCATTCTCTCCCCACTCCTGGGAGGAGGATACTGCAAAACTCCAATTCCCAGCCCACTCTGGGGCCAGACAGAGGTGGTATTTGCCGATTCTCCGAACTACTCAAAATTTCCACTACCAAATGTAATTATGGAGTTGAATGTATATACTGAGAAAAAAGAAAATAATTGGAGGTATGATGCTAAATTGTATAAAAATGAAGAAGACAAAAAAAGAATGATTGAAATTTGGGAAGAAAATTGGAAATGGAATGATAATGATGAAGTGAATTATAATGTGGTATGGGATACAATGAAGGCGATTTTTCGGGGTGAAAGTATAAAATTGTCATGTAAAAAATATAAAGATTATAAAAAAATGGAAATGGAAGGGGAAAATTGGGGAAGAATTGAGACAAAAGATAAGCAGGTAATTGAAGATATTGAAGTTGTTAAAAAGAATTTGATGTATTTGAAAAGAGAATTTTTTGAATTTGGTAATAAGAACTCTAAATTATTGGCAAGGATGGCTAAAGATAAGAAATGTAGAAGAGAAATTGGAATATTAACAGATGAAAAAGGTAAAAGATGTAATAAGAAAAAAGATAAATGTGAGATTGTTAGAAATTTTTTTCAAAAACTTTACTCTAAAAAGGAAATAGATAGTAAGAAATTGAAGGACTTTTTGAAAAAATATGAACATAGAAAAATAGAAATGGAATATAAGGAAAAAATGGGGGGAAGTGTAACCCAGCAAGAAATTATAGAAACGATCCAAAAATTAAAATTGGGGAAGGCACCAGGTGAGGATGGGTTGCTGGCAGAATTTTATAAGGAATTTAAAGGCATAATGGCTTAGGACCTGGTTATCTACGGAACCGCCTGCTACTACCAATAGCCTCCCACCGGCCAGTACGCTCCCATAGAGAGGGGCTCCTCCGGGTGCCGTCAGCCAAACAATGTTGACTGGCGGCCCCTAGGGGGAGAGCCTTCTCTGTGGGGGCACCTACGATCTGGAACGAGCTCCCCCCGGAGATACGGAGGATACCAGATCTGCGCACCTTCCGCCGCACGCTTAAAATGTTTTTATTTCATCAAGCTGGCCTGGCCTAAATCTTCTCCCTTTTAAAATTTTTAAATTTTAATTTTAAACATTAATTTTAATTTGTTTAATTATGGGATTTTTAAAATTTAGCCAAATTGTTTAATCTGTTTTAATCTATTTTAAATTTTGTATTTCTGTGTTTTATCTTTTGGCTGTTCACCACCCTGAGTGGGCGGGAAGGGCGGTATAGAAATTTAATAAAATAAAATAAATAAATAATAGTGCCAAAATTAGAAAAATTGTATAACAAAATTTTGCATGGTGCGGATATTCCAGCGTCTTGGAATAGATCACTGATTTCTTTGATTCCCAAACCAGGAAAAGATTTAGAATTGGTCGAATCTTATAGACCTATTTCCCTAATAAATCAGGATGCAAAAATATTTACACTATTTTAGCGAATAGATTAAATAGTTTTATAGACAAATATATAAATGGTAATCAAGTAGGTTTTGTGAAAGGTAGATATATGTCAGACATAGTTAGGAGAGTTTTGAATATTATATTGCAGAATATAATAAGGATAGAATAGGAATATTAGCGTTGGATATATTTAAAACATTTGATTCAATTCAATGGGAAATGATTATAGAATTGATTAAGCCTTATGGATTTGGAGATAAATTTACTCAAGTTATTTCAAAATTATATCAAAAAGGGGTTGCCAGAGTAAAAGTGAATGGGATTTTAACAAAAGAGATAATTCTGGAAGGGGGTACAAGTCAAGGGTATCCTTTATCCCCAGCATTGTTTTTACTAGATATGGAGATCTTAGCAGTAAAAATAGAAAAATAGAAGAAGACAAAGATATTATTGGATATAAAGGTGTTAAAATTAATTTGTATGCCGATGACACCTTGATTGTAATGAAAAATCCAGAAAAAGATATTGAAAAGATTAAGATGCATTTAGAGGACCAAACCAAACCAAAAATTTACCCCATGACACCTCGAGAATTGGGGGAATTGCAGAATTTTATCAATAAAAACTTAGAACGGGGATTCATCGAACGAGCCAAACCCAAGGTGGCGGCGCCAGTAATGTTCCGCGAAAAGAAAGATGGATCCTTCCGGTTAGTAGTTGATAATAGAAACATGAACGCCATTTGCGTAGAAAATGTCTATCCCCTCCCACTCATGAAGGACATGTTAGCTACCGAGTGAGAATAAAAGAGGGAGATGAATGGAAGACAGCATTTAATTGCCCACTGGGATGTTTCCAGTTTAGAGTACTCCCTTTTGGACTACAGGGAGCCCCGGCTGCATTCATTCAGTTGATCAACGAAGTGTTGCATGAACACCTGTATAAGGGGGTGTTGGTCTATTTGGACGACATTCTAATTTATTCTGACAACATGGCCGACCATGTAAAACTGGTTCAAGCAGTCTTGAATAAACTCAGAGCAGCTGAACTCTATGCCAAACTTTCTAAATGTGAATTTCACCAAGACAAAATCGACTATCTTGGATATCGTATATCGCATGAGGGAATAGAGATGGACCCGGAAAAGGTCCGGGCAGTGATGGAATGGGCCGCACCACGCACCCGTAAACAGTTACAGAGTTTCTTAGGGTTTGCTAATTTTTATAGACAATTTATCCCCTTTCGCGAAAATCGCACTGCCAATTACAGACTTGCTAAAAACCAAAGGGGAAGTAAAACCCAAACCCTCGAAACCACTAGAATGGACTATGGACTGTCAAGCTGCTTTCGAAAAACTGAAACAACTGTTTGCAGCTGAACCGGTGCTCAAACACCCCGACATGGAACAACCTTTTGTAGTACAAGCTGATGCCAGCGACATCACTGTAGGAGCAATACTCTTGCAAAAGAATGAGAACGGGATATTACAACCCTGTGCTTACACATCCCGCAAACTATCAGACATGGAAAGGAGATGGGCCATATGGGAGAAAGAAGCGTTTGCAGTTAGATGGGCGCTGTTAACATGGAGACAATTTTTAGAAGGGGCGAAACACCCTTTCGAGGTGTGGACTGATCATAAGAATCTAGAAGCATTAAAAACACCACGCAAACTATCACCAAAAGAGGCTCGCTGGGCCCAACACTTCAAGCGTTTCAATTTCACTTTACGTTACCTTCCTGGTGGAAAAAATTTCATGGCGGACGCACTTTCCAGATTGCCACAGTACAACAGCATAAAGAAGGAAGTGGTTCAACCAATGATCCCCTTGACGCAATTGGCAACACCTGTCACTACCAGAGCGCAGAGTAAAACCGAACCAGAACTCTCGGGGGATTTGCTCGAAAAATTACGAGAAGCGCTAAAAACTGACGAGTGGTTTAAGGCCCACTCGAATGAATGCACATTTCGCGACGGATTAGCTTGGGTTGGATTGAAATTGTATGTTCCAGCCACATTAAGAACAACCGTATTGAAATATGCTCATGATGCCAAGGCCACAGGACACTTTGCATTTGTCAAGACTCTACATCTTGTTAAGAGACAATTTTGGTGGCCGGCACTTAAAAAGGACATAGAGACATATGTGGCTAGCTGTCCAGTATGTGCCTCAGCTAAAAGACCTCCAGGAAAATCCCCTGGATTACTGCAAAGTGTGGCTAGACCGAATGCCCCATGGAAAGAAATATCTATGGACTTCATTGTGGACTTACCAGAGAGTGAGGGCTGCACAGTCATTTGGGTAGTAACTGATCTGTTTTCCAAACAAGTACATTTCATCCCTTGCTCAAAGATCCCTTCAGCAAGAACTCTCGCAAAACTGTTTATTCGACAGATTTACCGACTACATGGATCTCCAAAAAGAATAATTTCTGACAGGGGTGTGCAATTTACTTCCAGTTTCTGGAAAGAGTTTTTAAAGTTAATAGGCTCCACCCAGGGGCTAAGCTCCAGTCACCACCCCCAGACAAATGGAGCCTGTGAAAGAACCAATGGGGTGCTAGAACAATACCTGAGGTGTTACATAAATTACCAACAAGACAATTGGGTAGAATTGTTGCCATTTGCAGAAGTGGCATATAATAATTTCGTACACAGTAGCACCGGATTCACTCCTTTTAAGGTCGTGTCAGGCCAGGATTTCGTACCCATTCCCGAGTTACCACAAGATGATCCTCAGAATCCCTCCTTGATGGATTGGATTGAGCAATTAAAAAACACATGGGCAGTGACTCGGAAGGCATTAGATGAGGCACACCGGGCCCATAAGGCGCAAGCTGATAAGAAAAGGTCCCCAGCTCACAAGTATAAAGTGGGTGATAAAGTCTATTTGTCTACTAAATACTTACAGACTACCCAGAAGTCCAAAAAGCTAGGGCCTAAGTACGTGGGACCATTTCGTGTGATTAGATTGATTAATCCAGTAACAGTTGAATTGGAATTGCCAAAAACCTTGAGACGAATACATCCTGTATTTCATGTTAGTTTATTGAAACCTGAACACTCATCTCCCTTAAGGGCTGATCAAAGCACCCCTCCAATTCCCATTCTCATAGAGGGGGAGCAACATTTTGAAGTTAAGGAAATTTTGGACTCTAGAAAACACCATGGTAAAGTTCAATATCTGATTGCCTGGAAACATTTCCCTTTATCTCAGGCTGAATGGGTGAATAAACGAGATGTCCGAGCTCCCAAGAAAGTAAAACAATTCTATACCAAATACCCAGATAAACCATAATTATTGTATATATTCTGTTTCTCTCTCTTTTCTTTCCTTTTATTTAGGAATAATGTCTCTTCTGCAAGGGGGGCTGAATGTCAGCCTCAGCTTTGCCTGCTTCAGCTGCCATAAGAAACGGGGGGAGGGATTAGTTATGGAGCAAAGGGTGGGAAGATGCAGGAGGTGTTTTTTTTTCCTTGTAGGATGTGTCTTCATGAGAAACGAAAGTGGATCTTCAAAAGGGGACGGCTGACCAACTGCCCTACATTCCTGATGAATGACGCTGCCAGACGTGTTGCCACCTGACCTTTGGAAGACCTTTGGATTGGCTGATGATTTATGAACACGAGTGGGGGAGAAGCTTAGTAGATGCATTTCACGCGTTTTGCTCACTTCCAGCTTTACCTGGGTTGCTATCATTTCATATTCAGTAAAAGTACTATATTCTTCAAAATGCTTGAGTTTGGGTTTTTCTTTCCTGGATATTGAAGGAACCATACCTGACATCTCTTTTCTGTCAAGGACAGATAATAGGCATAGGCCCAGGGACTCCCCAATACTACGGATCTGTTGGGCGTCTGTCTTGGTATTTGTTCCTGTATTCACATCTATCCCTTTCCCTAAAGTTCCTGGGGCAATCTCGCTTATAGTGATCTCTGGACCCACAACTATAGCATTCGGTTGAGTCTTGTGGTCCATCTTGGAAAGCCACTCTTTTTGTGTGCTTGTGTTCCCTACGTGTTGGTTGGTGGCTTTTTCTCAGGTTGTCTTCTGCTATGAGCTTGTTGGATAGCCTTTCTATGGATAGTTGGCCTAGGCTGTGGGTATTTAGGTGTGCAATGAATGTGTCCCAGGTAGGGTCTAGAGAGTTGATTATTACGCTTTTCATGGTTTGGTCCAATACCACTTCCCCTCTTAGGTGTAGTTCTGACCTGATTGCGTTCAGTTCTAAGAGATGTTCCCCCATGGGGACCCCGGGCCTAGCTCTGGCAGAGTAGAAATCTTTGGAAATTCTAGTAGTGGTAGCCACGATTTCACTGTAGAAAAGTCTAAACATTTTTTGTGCCAACTCTGATACAGTTAGGTAATGTTCAATGCTGGGATACATGGGTGGTGAAATGCTGGAAATTAATAAATAAAAAGCCCTGTGGTGCATGCAATCCTGCTCAAAAGTCCAGGGCTTTTCCGGGGGGTTAGTTAGGAATAATAATACATTTTCTTTTAAGAATACCACCTGGAGTTGTTGGTACCACTCCAGCAGGTTAGACCCATTCATCTTTAGTTTAGGAAAGCCATTAGCTAAGTTCCCAGAGTTATTGTTCATATTACTCACAGCAGGTGTCTGTCCCTGGTGTTGAACATGTGGATAGCTGCAGTATGGCATGGATATGCTTGTAGGCAATTTAAAAGTCCCTCCATGCATTTTTTTTTCTTCTTCTCTCCACAGGATGTTCTGCACATGTGCGAAGCTCATTCCAGCCATGGAGTCGTTGGTGAAGGATCCTGTTGCTGCTGCTTCGGTGGGGAGGCCTCTCCTGGTCGCGCAGGCCTCCGCTCTGCCTCCGAGGATCCAGTGATGGTCCGGAGAAGTCTGAGGGGTTGCCTTCTCGCTGCGGTGAAGGCTTGGACCTTTCGGGAGCATTCGTGGCGGCTGTGAGTATTGGCTCCACTCCTTGCATTCCGCTGTGCTGGGCCTCGTTCGCGTGCGTTGTCAGGCTTTCGGGATGTGCTGTGGAGTCGCTGGACTGTCGTCGGTGTCCAGGCTGTCGTCGGTGTCCTCCTCGATCGGGTGGCCGGGTGTCTCCTCTTTCTGCCCCTTGCCCTCCTCTTTGCCCCGTTCAATTTTTTTTTTGCATCTCGGGCTTAGGTCCAAATGCGGCAGTGAGCGTCTTTATGGCCTCTTCTATCTGCCGATTGTTTGGGAGTTTTGGGGTATCTGATCTGGTTTCTTCCTCCCCCGAGCTACCCCCTTCATTGCTGCTTTGGGGGCTGCAGCTTTTTCGCGCCGGCCATTTTGAATTTTTGATAGTGATAGGCTGTTGGTCGGCCATCTTGGCGGACCACGTGGTCAAAGATGGCCACCGTTCGAATTCAGGTGCAGCATCGGGTCCCCCAGTTCCTGCATGGGACTCAATTTGGGGGAATTTGCTTACCGGACGGGCGTCTCTTGTCTTCATGGGCGGTCTCTGTCGTCCTTAGCTGCCTCTCGGTCCAGGAACAGCTTCCAGATCTTCATTACGAGGTCTTCATTGGCTGCAGTCGATCCCAGTAAGCTCAGTATGTCACGTCTGAGCTTGTTGCGGTCTGGGTGATCGGCTTCATCGTCGCTTTGGCTTTCGATCCCCTCTTCGCCCTCGGAAGCGGAGATCTCGGGGTCAGCCTTGTTTATGGGCTTTTCTGGCGTCCCCGCCAGGGAATCGCCATCCTGGGGGTGTTGATCTTCCATCCTTTTTGTGTCAGATCTCATGTGTTGTTTCTTCTTTTTTTCGGTGGGCTCTTGTTTTCTGGCCATGTCTTTTAGTTATTGGTCCATTAAACCATCCTCTGCTACCAACTTGTTGTCAAGGATCAAGAGAGGACCCAATAACTTACAAAGACACTATTCAGGGTTAAAACAGAACATCCTTTATTTACAGATGTTTTCTTTGCAGGTATCTGGAACAACCAAGGGAGGGGCAGCATGGGGCGACCTTAAGTACCCCGAAGGTGGAGTTTCAGGTAAGGAGTGTCCAGGGAAAGAGGGGGGGGCAGATGTGTATAGGTTAACCCTTGAGATGCCAGGCTGGGGGAAGTGTGTGAAGCAGGTATGGCATTTACATGTGACAAAGTTAACGTGTGATATAAAATTTAAAAAAGGACTATTGAAAGAAAATATATTTTGGAGGATATGGCAACCATTTGTGGACTACGCAATCGGGAACTTGGAAGAAACAATGCCAGTGCCAATGCAAAGAGAATTTTGGAAGACCTGAAGATGAAGAAAAAATTCCTCCGCTTCTCCCTATTTTGTATTATACAATGGGTGTGTTTTTGTGTTTTGTGTTTTGTCTTTAATTAAAAACTTAATAAAAAAAAAATTTCCACAACCGGTTTCCGGAACCTGCTGAATTTCACCCCTGGAACCACCCATCTCAAATTCACCAATTGGGTAACCACGGAAAGCCAAGGAAGGTCAGTAACAGTAACAGAGTTGGAAGGGACCTTGGGGGTCATCTAGCCCAACGCCCTTGCTCACACAGGAGACCTATACAAGGGATTCGAACTGCCGACCTTTGATCGGCAAGCTCAGCGTCTTAGCCACTGAGCAGCCTGAGGACAAACTCGGCTGGAGAACTGAAAGGTTCCCAGGGCTGCAGGGCAGACGAAGGAGAAGGCGGCTCAAGAGGTGCCCTTGCCAGAGGCTGACCCTCAGTGCCATCCATGTGGAAACTTGAAAGGGTTGGCATGCATCCAAGCTTCCTTGGACTTTGCTTCCAAGCTCTTCCATCCGCCACAAATTGCATAAAATCAACAGGATATCTGGTCACTGGATTAGTAGAAATTTGTGAAACGTAATCAGAGGTTCTCTGCTGTGAAACACATCCTCCACCACCCTTTGAAGGACAGCAACAAGGAGGGGCCGCTTCACTTTTGCCTTGAACTGAATGACCAAGAGTCACTCTGGCTGGCCCCAGAGTGGGGTGGGAATGGATATTTTCCAATATCCTTTTCCCAAGAGAGAGGTGGGAATGAGGATTTTGCAGCATCCTTCCCCCAGGAGAGGGGTGGGAATGGGGATTTTGCAGTATCCTTCCCCCAGGAGAGGGGAGGGAATGGGGATTTTGCAGTATCCTTCCCCCAAGACGGGGTGGGAATGGGGATTTTGCCGTATCCTTCCCCCAGGAGAGGGGTGGAAATGGAGATTTTGCAGTATCCTTTCCCCAGGAGAAGGGAGGGAATGGGGATTTTGCTGTATCCTTCCCCCAGGAGAGGGGTGGGAATGGGGATTTTGTGGTATCCTTCCCCCAAGAGAGGGGTGGGAATGGGGATTTTGCAGTATCCTTCCCCCAGGAGAGGAGTGGGAATGGAGATTTTGCAGTATCCTTCCCCCAGGAGAGGGGTGGGAATGAGGATTTTGCAGTATCCTTCCCCCAGCAGAGGGGAGGGAATGGGGATTTTGCAGTAACCTTTTCCTTCCACGTCCACCAAGCCACCAAGCCACACCCACAGAACCGGTAGTAAAAAAAATGGATTTCACCGCTGTGTGTACCCCTTAGTTGAAAGAAAAATTGCACAATGCCCAGAAGTCACACCAAGGCAGAACCCTAACCCAAACACCCCCACACACACATGCACACACCTAATATACTGGAAACAATTCTAAAAATTGGCTCTGGGGGATCTTTTTGACAATAATGGCAGCCTTGGTATCCTTCAGGCATGTAGCTTAGGAAAGGAGATATTTGCATTTCCTGATGTTTCCTTGTTAATATTCCAGACCCTAGACTCATTAAAGATGGGTGGTAGGGCTGGCGGCTACTCTAGGTTATAGAATTGCTCCCCAAAACAACTTTGTGTGCCATGCTTTTTGGGGGGGGGCGCTGGACATGCTTCCCTCTGCCAGCCTGTCAGCCAATAATCTTGACAAAGTTCCCCAAGGAAAGCAAACCATTTTCCCAGCCCCATCAAGGCTTCCTGTAGCCTAGAAAAGTGTTCTCTAATCTCGGTTTGTGTGGCTCCTTGGGAAACACGCAATCTGCTTGATCAGAAGGTGATTCTGCCAAATCCGAGATACGATGGCCAAGGGGGGGAAATTCCTTTCCCTAAATGGAAGCCGAAGAAGAAGAAGAAGAAAGGAAAGACCCAGATTGGATCCCGAAAGAAGACATAACCCGGAGAATCTAGTCTAACAGTAACAAAGTTGGAAGGGACTTTGGCCACTCATTGAATTGGCCACTGAGCCACCTAGTCAGGCATCTTATCAAGCCACTGAGCCACCTAGTCATCTCACAGAAGCTACAAGGAAGGTGGTGCTGGAAAGAGACGGCGGGGAACGTTTGGGATCATGGAGAAGGAAAATCCAGGGAGCTGGTTGAGGAGACCCAAGAGGCCAGATGGAAGTGGACGAGGGGAGAACATCTCTGGGGCTTCCTCTGGGCAAGAGAGGTGGACTTACCTTGAGGAGGGAGGACAAGGTTTTGAATGCCTTCATCTGCAGGCAGTTCCCAACTAGAGGCAGAGGAGAGGGTCCAGGAGGCAGCCAGCCCCTGGCAGAGGACTTCCTCCGGACGAACATCAGGACGAGGCAGGAGACGGAGGCGACCAAGAAGAGAGAAACTGCACTTGCCAGCTCCATGGTGTCAGCCTCTATGCAGGCTCAGTGGGGTTGCAGGCATTTAACTGCGGCTGAGTATGGCACCACTTCTGGGTTATGTAAGAGCACCATGTAAATATATCAAATTCTTAATCACTGAAACCGGTGCCAAATCAGAAAGAAAGTTTTTATTGTTGTTTTTTGTAACCCATGACCTAGAATTCATGAGTCGTATCTCTGCAAAGTGCTGGTGCCATGCCTTATTGCCTAGTGCCCACAGGCATGGCTGCATTCCTGCCCAGGGATGGTCCTGGCATTGGGAGCCTCCTTCTGCTACTCCATTCCAGGTACTCAGAGGGCCACCAGAAGACTCGGGAGCCATTGCCTCCTAGGCCAGCTCAAGCTAGGGCACACTGGGGGCTCCAGCAGCTGCACCTGGAGACCCGGGAGGAGAGGGAGAAGGCCTGGGGATGGGGACCAGGCAGTTCCTCTGGGCAGTGCAAGATTTGCTGGGGATTGATTGATATTGATTGAATTAAGACACCCATCTTAATTCAACTCAAGTTTAAGTGAACAGTTGTGCCCATCTTGGTGGGAAAATCTGCATCTGGCCAAAGTTATCCAAATCAGAAAGAATTTGTTGTTGTTTTTTGTAACATATGACCTAGAATTCATGAGTCGTATCTCTGCAAAGTGCTGGTGCCATGCCTTATTGCCTAGTGCCCACAGGCATGGCTGCATTCCTGCCCAGGGACGGTCCTGGCATTGGGAGCCTCCTTCTGCCACTCCATTCCAGGTACTCAGAGGGCCACCAGAAGACTCGGGAGCCATCGCCTCCTAGGCTAGCTCAAGCAAGGTTGCACTGGGGGCTCCAGCAGCTGCACCCAGAGACCCAGGAGGAGAGGGAGGCAGTGGCAGGCCTGGGGATGGGGACCAGGCAGTTCCTTCAGGCAGTGCCAGATCTGCTGGGGATTGATTGAATATTGATTGATTTAAAAGATTTATAAGGCCACCCATCTTCATGATTTTCGGCAACTCAAGTTTAAGTGGGTTAACCCTAACCCTAACCCTAACCCTAACCCTGGGGGCCGTCAGTCGACATTGTTTGGCCGACGGCACCTGGAGGAGCCCCTCTCTATGGGAGCGTACTGGTCGGTGGGAGGCTATTGGTGGTAGCAGGCGGTCCCGCTAATAACCAGTTCCTAAGCCATGGAGCGCTCTAAAGGTGATAACCAAGACCTTGAAGCGCACTCGGAAGACCATCGGGAGCCAGTGCAGCTCGCACAGGAGACGTGTTACATGGGAGCGCCATGTCGCTCCCAATACCACCCGCGCGGCCGCACTCTGCGCCAGTTGGAGCCTCCGAGTGCTCCTCAAGGGGAGCCCCATGTAGAGAGCGTTACAATAGTCCAGACGGGAGGTGACGAGGGCATTAGTGACCTTGCGTAGGGAGTCCCGATATAGAAAGGGACGCAACTGGCGGACCAGGCAAACCTGATGAAAAATCCTCCCGGTCACGGCCGTCAAGTGCTCTTCTAAAGACAGCCGTGAATCCAGGAGGACACCCAAGTTGCGAGCCCTTTCCGTGGGGGCCAATGATTCACCCCCAATAGTCAGCGATGGCACCAGCTGACTATATCGGGACGTCGGGAACCACAGCCACTCGGTCTTGGATGGGTTGAGTCTGAGCCTGTTTCTCCCCATCCAGATCCGTACGGTCTCCAGGCACCGGGACATCACTTCAAGGGCATCGTTGGGGTGGTCTGGGGTGGAGATGTACAGTTGGGTGTCGTCAGCGTACTGGTGGTACTCCACCCCGAAACCACGGATGATCTTGCCCAGCGGCTTTACATAAATGTTGAACAAAAAGGGCGAGAGGACCGATCCTTGTGGCACCCCACATATAAGGGGCCTCAGGGTCGACCTCTGCCCCCCTGTCAACACAGACTGCGACCAGTCGGAGAGAAAGGAGGACAACCACCGTAGTACAGTGCCTCCCACCCCCAACTCTTCCAACCGGTGCAGCATGATACCATGGTCGATGGTATCAAAAGCCGCTGTGAGATCTTACAGGACCATGACAGAGGAGCACCCCCTGTCCGGAGCCCTCCAGAGATAATCCACCAATGCGACCAATGCCGTTTCCATGCTGTACCCAGGCCTGAAGCCCGACTGGAATGGATCTAGATACGTCGTTTCATCCAGATACTGGGGAAGCTGTCGCGCAACCACGCTCTCAACAACCTTCGCCACAAAGCGAAGATTGGAGACTGGACGATAATTACCCAATACTGCCGGATCCAGGGAAGGCTTCTTGAAGAGAGGTCTCACCACCGCCTCTTTCAAGGCAGCGGGAAAGACACCCTCACCCAATGAAGCATTTATAATCCCCTGGAGCCAGCCTCACATCACCTCCCGGGAAGCCAGCACTAACCAGGAGGGGCACGGGTCCAACAAACATGTGGTTGCATTCAGTCTACCCACAGCCCTGTCCACCTGTCAGGGGTCACAGGATCAAACTCATCCCAGATAACATTCACAGGACCTGCCTCCGTCATCCCCGCTGGATCTACCCAGTCGGAGTCCAGATCTTCCCGAATCTGAGTGATTTTGTCATATAGATACTGAACAAATTCCTCGGCTCTTCCCTCCAAGGGGTCCTCCCTCACTTCCCGGTGGAGCAGGGAGCAGGTTACCCTAAACAGGGCGGCTGGGTGATTATCTGATGATGCAATAAGAGCAGCGAAATGAGTACATTTTGCTGCTTTTATCGCCACTAGGTAATTCTTAATGAGATCTTACCAGTGTCCGGTCAGATTCAGCACAACTGGCCCTCCAATTACTCCCTAGGCATCTTTTCTGGCGCTTCATCTCCCTCAGCTCCTCGGTGAACCAAGGAGCCAGGTGTGATCGGCGCCGGGTCAGAGGCCGCAAAGGCACAACTCGATCCAGAGCTCCAGCGGCTGCCCTATCCCAGGCAGCCACTAGGTCTCCAGTCGAGGCGTGAGCCAGAACCTCAGGGATTGGCCCAAGCTCCACCTGGAACCTCTCAGGTTCCATCAGGCACCTGGGGCGGTACCATCTTATCAGTTCTGCCTCCCTGCGGCGGGGTGCAGCAGTTCAAAGGTCAAGGCGAAGGAGAGAGTGATCCGACCATGACAAGGACTCGATGACTATATCCCCTATCTCAAGATCACTCAGCCACTGTCCAGAGACAAAAACCAAGTCCAGTGTGTTTCCCCCCATGTGCGTAGGGCCATGAATTAGCTGGGTCAGGTCCATAGCCATCATGGAAGTCATGAACTCCCGAGCCACCTCAGACGCCTCACCCACGGACGGCAGGTTAAAATCCCCCATGACCATAAGTCTGGGGGTATCAACCGCCACCGCGGCGATAACTTTGAGTAGCTCAGGCAGGGCTGCTGCCACGTGGCCAGGAGCCAGGTACGTGATCAGCAAACCCATCTGAACCCCATGTCCCCACTTCACAAGGAGGGTCTCACAACTGGCCGTCTGAGGAACAGTGGCCTCCCTCGGCCTAAGGCCTTCTCTAATAATAACCGCTACTCCCCCGCCCCTCCCGTGACCTCGGCTGATGGAATGCATGGAAGCCTGGTGGGCACATTTCTACCAGAGGGACCCCTCCCTCCAGGCCCAACCAGGTCTCCGTAATACCCGCCAGATCCGCTCCCCCCTCCTGAACAAGATCACAAATGAGGGGGGCTTTATTTACTACGGACCTGGCATTGCACAACATCAGTCGAAGGCCTGGGCCCTGAGGGTCTGTGCAACCTGGAGAACGAGTGGAGACTTGGGGGCCGGAGCACGCTACCGCTTGAAGACAGCGGATGCGCGCTCCCTTAACATGATATGGCCCCCTGCTCCCACCATATCTACCCCTCCCCCTCACAGTACCGATGGTAAAAACACAATCTGGACAAGCTCGACCCCCCCCCATTTTCTCCGGATATCCCCCCCCCGCCGCGCATAGTGGCCAGGCCCGATCTTCCCCTTGGTGGGTTATCCCCCAAACCCACAACCCTAGTTCCAATTTTACCCTCCCCCCCAGGACCCCTTAAAAATTTATCCAAAAATTTACATAAAAAGCCCCTCAACCCCCTCTTCGCCACATGCCACATCTCTGGGTTCCAAGACCCGTCATTGAGGTAGGCCCTCGATAACATGGAGGGCCAGGCTTGCGAGAGGGGGAGTCCAAATTGTCCTGAAAAAAAGGCAGGTTGACCCTAAATGGGAGAGTCTCCACTGTCCTCTCACGGCAGTGGGGGAGTCCAATGTTCCAACCAATTCGAGGATAATCGTCCAACCAGCCTCTCACAATGGTTGGCCAACTAGCCATGGGGGAGATGGTACATCCCATCGGAGGTGAAACAACGATAGAAACCGGCTCCGTTCGTCCTCCCGTAAGCTGCCATTTTCCATATAGCCAGCGTGCTAGATAACAAACAGAGCCAGGTCCAAAGTCTCCAGAAGAAAGTAAGCTGTCCACAATATTCATACAGGCAGCGTACAGATGGATAGTACAGGCAAGCGGATAGATGGAAAATAGGTGGGAACCGCCTCCATCGAACAGAAACCGGCAGGGCAAGCATGTTAGTCATAGGGCCTAATAATGGCCCAACTAGGACGGACATAAATTATCTACTACTGATACACTTACAGCGGCACCGATAACTTTTGCTCCAAAGTGGAAGGAGAAAGATACCCCAACTGAAGAGGAAATACAGAACTACTAAAAATTTTCAACTGCGCAGAAATGGATAGACTCACCTTGGAACTCAAGGATAAAAGCGAAACATCGTGCTATAAAATCTGGATAAAATTCTACGAATGGTTAGACAAAAGGAGGATAGCCGAGACAAATGTTTAGTATTAGACTAGAAATATATGTTATTATAGCTAAATGTGTATGTGAATTGTATGGATAGGTACATATATGTATAGATATGTATAATTGTATAGAAATAAGGTATAAATTATTATTATATTATGTTTAAATAACGTATAAGGTTTAAGAAACAGATTAGCATATTATTATGAGTATATTATGTTTTAGTTTAAAGTGTTGGAAGATGCTTGGTACCAGTGATGTCATATCTTTGTCCAATGTTTTAATTTTGAATTATTAATGAGAAACGTTTTAAAAAATGGGTGGTAGGGATGGTGGCTACTCTAGGTTATAGAATTGCTGCCCAAAACAACTTTGTGTGCCATGCTTTTTGGGGGAGAGGGATGCTGGACAGGCTTCCCTCTGCCAGCCGAAGAGTCTTGACAACGTTCCCCAAGGAAAGCAAACCATTTTCCCAGCCCCATCAAGGCTTCTTTTAGCTTAGAGAAGTGTTCTCTAATCTCGGTTTGTGTGGCTCCTTGGGAAATACGCAATCTGCTTGATCAGAAGGCGATTCTGCCAAATCCGAGATACGATGGCCAAGGGGGGAAAATTCCTTTCCCTAAATGGAAGCCGAAGAAGAAGAAGAAGAAAGGAAAGACCCAGATTGGATCCCGAAAGAAGACATAACCCGGAGAATCTAGTCTAACAGTAACAAAGTTGGAAGGGACTTTGGCCACTCAGTGAATTGGCCACTGAGCCACCTAGTCAGGCGTCTTATCAAGCCACTGAGCCACCTAGTCATCTCACGGAAGCTGCAAGGAAGGTGGTGCTGGAAAGAGACGGCGGGGAACGTTTGGGATCATGGAGAAGGAAAATCCAGGGCGCTGGCTGAGGAGTCCCAAGAGGCCAGATGGAAGTGGAGGAGGGGAGAACATCTCTGGGGCTTCCTCTGGGCAAGAGAGGTGGACTTACCTTGAGGAGGGAGGGCAAGGTTTTGAATGCCTTCATCTGCAGGCAGTTCCCAACCAGAGGCAGAGGAGAGGGTCCAGGGGGCAGCCGGCCCCTGGCAGAGGACTTCCTACGGACGAACATCAGGACGAGGCAGGAGACGGAGGCGACCAAGAAGAGGGAAACTGCACTTGCCAGCTCCATGGTGTCAGCCTCTATGCAGGCTCAGTGGGGTTGCGGGCATTTAACTGCGGCTGGGTTTGGCACCACTTCTGGGTTATGTAAGAGCACCATGTAAATATATCAAATTCTTAATCACTGAAACCGGTGCCAAATCAGAAAGAAAGTTTTTATTGTTGTTTTTTGTAACCCATGACCTAGAATTCATGAGTCGTATCTCTGCAAAGTGCTGATGCCCTGCCTTATTGCCTGGTGCCCACAGGCATGGCTGCATTCCTGCCCAGGGACGGTCCTGGCATTGGGAGCCTCCTTCTGCCACTCCATTCCAGGTGCTCAAGGGCCACCAGAAGACTCGGGAGCCATCACCTCCCAGGCCAGCTCAAGCAAGGGCAAAATGGGGGCTCCAGCAGCTGCACCCAGAGATCCGGGAGGAGAGAGAGACAGTGGCAGGCCTGGGGATAGGGACCAGGCAGTTCCTCTGGGCAGTGCAAGATTTGCTGGGGATTGATTGATATTGATTGATTGAAAAGATTTATAAGGCCACCCATCTTCAACATGACTTTGGGCAACTCACGTTTAAGAGAACAGTTGTGCCCATCTTGGTGGGAAAATCTGCATCTGGCTGAAGTTAGCCGGCACAGCTGTAGGGAGGGGTAGCTGCTTCCAGCTGTTTTCAGGCCTCATACTTGGGGATCAGGAGCCCAGAGGTTTCCCTTTAGGACCAGATGGGTCTGGGCTGCTGCTCCCCGGACTGGCATCTGGTGTGGCCTCTGACTGGTATTTGGCCTTTGCCGTCGGGCGCGCTGCAGGCCAGGAAGCTCCTCTGCAGCCAAGAGCTGGAAATCTCCCCTGCAGAAGAACCCCATCAAGTCCAGGATCTCAAGGTCCCTCAGGACTGTGGGCCAGAAGTGGGACAAGGCTGAAGCTGGACTTTTCCTTTAGTCTCTCCTAGGACAGTAAAGCCCCCTCCCCCCCCAAAATGCTCCCAGCCCTGGGGATTGAAGCAGCCCTTCAGGACCCTTTCGTGGGGATCTTCACTGAGGAGACCCCCTCCGACCAGGGCCCTTCCAGAGGACTCGTCCCCACAGAACGCTCTGGGCTTGGTGGGTTGCAACCCAGTAGGTCTGCCATGGGAGATGGTTGATCCCCAGGGAAGAAATGAGTGGAGAAACAGCACCCCCCTCCCCCACTGGAGCATCTGGACAAGACCAGGCTTGGCAGAAGGCAGTTGTAGGAAATGCTCTGTGCGGTGTCTTCCCCATGACTCTATTTGCATCTTTTTAAGTATTTTCGGGAAAGACCTTGGCTAACAGGGAAAGTCAGTGTTTACACACCTGGCAGAGGTGAGGTGGGGCAATTAACCTGTGGACCAGCGGGACCCTCCCTTTCTCCTTTGTGTTGGCAGCACCCAAAGTTGTGCCATCTTCCCTCACCTTGTGTGGCCTCACCTTGTCTTCCCCATTTGTTTGGCAATGGATGTGAGGCAATATTCATCTTGCCAGTTGTGTGTATTGCTCCCAAATGTAAATGCACGATCAATTTGCAATCATTCCCAGACAACTGTTCTCTCAGTCGTAAGGTCAAGAGCTATCTATAAGCCTGAGCCTTGCAAGCACAAGCCCACAACCCCAAATGTAAGCAGCCAGTTATAGAGCCATCCCAAAGCTGCTTTTTCAGGAGGCAACTGGAGGTTTTTTTTGTTTTTTTTTTTTTGCCTTTGAAGACGGTTCTTTAAAAATAAAACCAAGGAAGACCAGTTGCCTCCTGAAAAAGCACCTTTGGGACAACCATGACCTGGATGACCGAGAATCCCTACAGACGTATAGAGCACTCCTCCTTATAAAGCTGGTACCGACAAATACTGTATTTTTCGGACTATTAAGACACTTTTTTGTCTTCCCAAAGGGGGCGAAAATGTCTGTGCGTCTTATAGACTGGTATAAAAATTTAAATAATAAATTATAGACCGAATATTGCCAAAGCCCTGCCCACCTGCCAGCCATTTTTTTGGCCTCCACACGTCCCGTTTCCTGGCCTTTTTTCAGCCTTTTTCTGGCCTATTTTCTAGGCTTTTTTTGGCCTGCTTTTGAGGGTTTTTTTCAGCCCGTTTTTTTTTTTTTTTGAGAAAAAATGGGCCGAAAAGTACCTCAGAAATGGGCCACAAAAGCCTTGAAAATGAGCCCAAAAAAGGCCTTGAAAACGAGCCCAAAAAAAGCCTCAAAAACGGGCCAAAGAAACCCCCAAAAATGGGCTGCAAAAAGTCCTGGAAACAGGTTGAAAAAAGACTGAAAAAGCCCCCCAAAAAGGTAGACCAAAAACTTCTCTTCTAAATTTAGATGCGTCTTAATAGTCTGAAAAATATGGTAGGCAGCTTCCTGTTTGTAGAAGCAAAATTAAGTCTTATTTGACTATACTCCTTTCCCCCACACCCAAATGGAGAAAAAAAATCATGTTATATTATGGTTTCACTCCTCTTAACTACTACAAGAACAACTGAAAATCCTACAAACTCAAAAGTATGACTGAAGTGAATCGGGGCCCTTCCTAGCCAAAGATGAGACCAGCCGGCTGTTTGGGAAATGTTTTTATTTACACATAAAAATATCCTTCCCCAAAACTCTTCTTATTTCAGAGGAATGAACCGAGATGAGTGAGTGGCCCCGATTCCAGGTCGACCATGTTTCACTGGCTTGTATGTGATGGAAAATTCTCCCAAATAGTGGCCAATCATTTCAGGCTGAAAGAGGAAAATAAAAATTAAATTAAATTACAAAAAAAAAAAAAAAAAAGTCTCCATGACAAATATAATAGAAAGGAATGTAAAGGTGAGTCTTTCAGGAAGGAAATAGGAGAAAAGTAGTTTTATAAATTAGGCAGCAAATAGGTATTATGGATACAAAAGAAATGTCACAGCACATTTTCTGTTAATTAAAAAAACTCATTAGCTCCAAAGCTAAAGTACAGGTAGTCCTCAACTTACAATCATTCTTTTAGTGACTGTTCAACATTACAACAGTATTGAAAAAAGTGACTTATGACCATTGCAGCACTCCCATGGTCACATGATCAAAATTTAGATGCTTGGCAACTGGCATATTTATTTTTTTTTAAATTTGATTTATATGCCGCCCTTCTCCGGAGACTCAGGGCGGCTTACAATGCGTTAAGCAATAGCTGCAATGATGGCTGCAATGTCCCAGGGTCATGTAATCCCCTTTTGTGATTTTCTGACAAGCAAAGTCAAGGGAGAAGCCAGATTCACTTAACAAGTGTTAAAAACCAAGCGGTCATTCACTTAACTGTGGCAAGAAAGGTTGTAAAATGGGACAAAACCCATTTAACAACCGTCTCGCTTAGCAACAGTAAGTTGAGGTCTACCTGTATATAGAGAAACTCCCCCACAATATTCCACAAGATTTATTGTCTAAAGAGGTTTTGCAACACGGGGTGGGTTTGGAGGGGAATTAAGTCATTCAAATAGAACAAACTCTGAATTTTTTTAAAAAATTTGCTGTTATAATCCAGTGGATACATTTCAGAAGTTGTAATAATGACAGCAAATGTGTTAAATCTTGCTGACGTACTTGCTATTCTTGTTTATATATAGTGGGATTGTAAGGAAGTCAGCAACTGAAGCAACCTATGTTTAATAAAATAAATTGATTAAATCAGGCATTCTGTCTTTCCAGGATTTGGTGCAGCTGCCAGTTCGTTTCAAACAGAATTTTGCTTCAACGTAGCTTCTCCCTTTTCCTTGCTCTTATAAAGTTTCAAGGTCTAATCTGGGGTGTCCAAGTCTGGCAATTTTTAAGATTTGTGGATTTCAACTCCCAGAATTCCCCAGCCAACCATGCTGGCTGGGGAATTCTGGGAGTTGAAATCCACAGGATTTAAAAGTTGCTAGGTTGGACACCTGTGGTCTAATCCCCACCACAACTGATGTCCCACTTCCAACAGGGGTAAAGGAATTGTTATTTTATTTATTTTATTTTTATTTAAGGGACGCAGTGGCTCAGTGGCTAAGACATTGTCGATCAAAAGGCTGGCAGTTCAGCGGTTCAAATCTCTAGTGCTCCCATTACCAGCTTTTCCCAACCTAGCAGTTCGAAAGCATGTAAAAAATGCAGATAGAAAAATAGGGGCCACCTTTGGTGGGAAGGTAACAGCGTTCCATGCGCCTTTGACGTTTAGTCATGCCGGCCACATGACCATGGAGACGTCTTCGGACAGCGCTGGCTCTTCGGCTTTGAAACGGAAATGAGCACTACCCCCTAGAGTCGGGAATGACTAGCACATATGTGCGAGGGGAACCTTAACCTTTATCAACTGTTTGTCTTGCCTGCAGAAACATGGCTCATTTGGGGAGATCTAAAATGGATCCCTACCTCCTCTCCCAACCTGTAGTTCCTCACCTTTATCTCCACTTGGTTGAAGGTCTTTCCGTTGTACACGCCCACCATGCTGCCCACCATCTCCGGAAGAATGATCATGTCGCGCAAGTGGGTCTTCACCACTTCTGGCTTTTCCATGGGAGGAGCCTCCTTCTTGGCTTTGCGGAGACGTTTGAGCAATGAGTGCTGTTTGCGGCGCAGACCACGATTCAGCCTCCGGCGCTGGCGGGCGCTGTACAACTGCATCAGCTGCTCACTGGAAAGGAGGAGAGAGGCCCTGTCAAGTCAAAAATGATGCCTACCATCCAACATGGATTAAGTTCAAGGGACCCTGCGGGATAGTGAAAATCGTTTCCAATTGGGTGGATCTTGGAATGAGAGCCAAATTCTAGAAGGGGGAGAGGGATCTGTAGAAGTAGTGCAGTCACAGCTGGGGATGGAGTTAAATATGTCATCAGCTTAGAGTCCCTTACATTGCCACAAGCAATCCAAGTCCAGTGCCTGTCTTGAATTCCCTTGACCTTTATCTAGTGCCAATCCAGATTTGAACTTTAGCTGACCAGATTCTGGCTTGAGCAATAAATCTTTCACATTGCAACTTAACATATGGTTCTGATCCTTCGTGTGTCAACCTTGAAGCTGACCTAACCGAAGCCATCTTGGAGCTTCAGTGTTGCCACATTGGAGCCGAGGGATAGGGAGGGGGGAATTGAGATAGCTGGGACTCTGTAGCCAAAACAAAACAATTTCTCTTGGGAATCAAGGACATCCTCACACCTGGTCAGAGGAAGGAGGGGTGATGTCACCAGGCAACCAGATGGAGCTGTGATTGGACTATGTCACTGATTGTTTTGGGAAAATGAACAAACTTTTACTTTTAATTAGGTGAAAACCATGGGCACCCTCAGAGTCGGTTTTCACCAGATACGTGCCAATAAGGTATTTCCAATAAAGCTACCCTTTGAGGAAACCACCTGCCTCGGAGTTTTACTTGCTATGGATCTATTACTTGGAATCTTGACATTGTGCCTGACAGGATCAGTGTCAACGCCTCCAACTCTTACAAGAAAAGTAAAACTCATCCCAAATTGTCCGTGAGACTTAAAAAAATAACACTATCAATAATGCAATGAGCATTATTCTCTCCAATCAAGCCACTCCAATCAACTTGCAATTCAAGATTTTCAAGCAATAGTATGAAGGCTATTGCTTAACGCATTGTAAACCGCCCTGAGTCTCTGGAGAAGGGAGGTATATAAATCAAAAAAAAATTTTTTTAAATGCTTTTTATCCAGATTGTGCTCCAGAGTTCTACTTCTGGAACAGGTCTATCTTTTAAAGCCCCAACCCCCTTGCTAAACAGGTTCAGACTGAACCTTCATCGTTATGCTGGCTGCCAAATCTGAAGTAAAGGAGCAGAGGTGGTTAAATGAGAGAAGAGAGATCTTACTAAGACATGTCGAGGAGCTGGTCCAGGTCAACACCTCGGTAGGTGAATTTCCTGAAGGTTCGCTTCTTTTTCTGTTCCACTTCCGCCTGTTGCAGAAAGAGAAACACACATGATAATTGCATCCTGAAGTACGGGGAAGCAGTAAGGTAAACTGGACCTCTATGCACTTCTTTGTTTTTAACTCCAACCTATTACATATCTGGTCAAAGATGCCTTATGATTTAATATATTCAGTCAAGTGTGGTTTATTCAAACTAGAACTTTATTCAAAGTAAGAAATTGTAGCTAATCATACTATGTGGGACTGGAGGCCAAAGCATATGAAGAACAGTTGCAGGAACTGGGTATGTCTAGTTTAATGAAAAGAGGGACTAGGGGAGACATGATAGGAGTCTTCCAATATTTCAGGGGCTGCCACAAAGAAGAGGGAGTCAATCTGTTCTCCAAAACACCTGAGGGCAGGACAAGAAGCAATGGGTGGAAACTAATCAAGGAGAGAAGCAACCTAGAACTAAGGAGAAATTTCCTGGCAGAATAATTAATCGGTGGAATAACTTGCCTCCAGAGGTTGTGGGTGCTTCAATACTGGACGTTATTAAGAAGAGATTGGATAATCTTGTCTGAAATGGTGTAAAGTTTCCTGCTTGAGCAGGGAGTTGGACTAGAAGACCTCCAAGGTCCCTTCAAACTGTTATTCTCTTATTCTGTGAACCTATTATCTGGCCATCAACCTTCCCTGCCTACACCTCATTAGCAATATGTTTACAGATAGCTGATTTACAACCATTTTCAACAAACTAAGTAAATGGGGGAAACTGGATTTGCTCACAGGCTGCATGATCTACTTAACGACTCTGGCAATAAAAATCAGGCATGGCTCACTTGATGCCATATCGCTTAGCAAAACAAGTTCTGGTCCTTCACTGTATTCATAATTCTATATTCCTCACCTCCGTCATCCTCTGCTATTCCTCAACCAAAGACCCACTTTCTTGCCTATCCATATAATCAACTTCCAGATTATTTTCTTATCAGTTCTAATGCCTGGTCCAACTCCTGTGCTCAGATTAGCAATGGCAAATCCATCATGTACTTTTCCCATTCAATTTCAATTCAGTTATTGAATTGCAATAACTGAATGTTATTGCAACATTCAGACTGCAGATTGTAACACCACAAAACATAAAAACACTTTTTTCTTAAAACCATTTCACGCCTAACAGCTATGATTTTATTTATTTACAGATTATTAATCTCTCCAATCAAAGCTGATAAGATCTCAGTGGCACATGATTCTCATTTATTGTAAATTCAAATCAAAAACAAATTAAACGATGCCACATAAATAATAAGACACAGAATAAACCAGTAAGGGGGGAAAGGGAAGGGGGGAGAAAAAGGTATCTGTATTAAGTGGACCCAAAATTAAAATACTATTCCTCACCAGAGGGAGCAGTCACAACAACATTGTGGCCTCTGGGGCTGATGGAAGAGTTCTTTTAACAGACTTCCTACAAGCCAGGAAGGCCAACCTGATATTTAGGGGCAAACTATTTAGTATAAAACCTACTTGTAAGCCACCTACAGAGTCACTCTGTAGTTAAGACAGCACACAATTTGGGAAATAAAGAATACTGTAATATTCTAGAAAGAGCGCAAAGAACAACAATAAAGTGACTGGGGTCTGGAGGCTAAAACATATGACGGAACAGTTGCAGGAACTGGGTATGTTGAGTTTAATGAAGGGAAGGATTAGGGGTGACATGATAACAGTCTTCCAATATTTGAAGGGCTGTCGTAGAGAAGAGAGGTTCAAAGGACTTGAGGGCAGGACTAGAAGTAATGGGTGGAAGATTATCCATGAGAGATCCAACCTACAGCTAAGGAGAAATTTCATGTCAATGAGAACAATTAATCAGTGGAACAGGCTGCCACTAAACGTCATAGGTGCTCCATCTCTGGAGGTTTTTAAGAACGGTATAGAGTCCCCTGCTTGAACAGGGGGTTGGATTAGAAGACCTCCAAGGTCCCTTCCAACTCTGGTATTCTGTAGGGGATGTAGAAGGTGCAACTGAGAAGTTTCCCTAAGTTTGTGGTCCTTGAGAGGGAGAATGAAATGAACCCCTCCTAGTGTGTGTGTGTGTGTGCCCACACATGTGCAAATGTGATTGGGGTGAAGAAATCCTACAGGCATTCAGGTCCTGAGCCATGAATAGAATAGGATATAGAACAGAAAATATAATAGAATATAATAGAATGAGAGTTGGAAGGGACCTTGGAGGTCTTCTAGTCTAACCCTCTGCTTAGGCAGGAAACCCTACACCACTTCAGACAATTGGTTATCCAACATCTTCTTAAAAACTTCCAGTGTTGGAGCATCCACAACTTCTGTAGGCAAGTTGTTCCACTGATTAATTGTTCTGTCAGGAAATTTCTCCTTAGTTCTAAGTTGCTTCTCTCCTTGATTAGTTTTCCACCCATTGCTTCTTGTCCTGCTCTTCTTAAAAACCTTCCAGTGTTTGGAATATTCACAACTTCTGAAGGCTACAACACTGGAAGTTTTTAAGAAGAGACTGGACCACCATTTGTCTGAAATGAAATTTACAACCATTGTCCTTCTGCCCACCAAAGCACGCAGGCCATGCTCTCCCATCACTCCAATGGATTCACATTCTGGCTACACTTCCACCCCCCCCAAAGAAACCCCCCACAAATGCAATTTTTTCCCTCTATCTCCCCTTTCCACAAATGCCTGCGCGTTTTAGAACCCCATTATTTCCAATCGGGAAGGAAATCCACAGAATACTCAACACTCAGAGGGCCACAACTTGTGATGGATACACAAAAAAAGGGAATGGATCCCTTTTTGCGATGGACAAACAAAAAGGAAGAAATTCAGAAGGCGAGGCAGGAAACCTCCTTGCTATAACTGTCACACATCCCCCCCCAAAAAAACAACTTCTCCATGGGCCGTCAGCAAGCTGAGAATTCAAGCACTAAAATGCTATTAAAAGGCTCAAGGAATCCAATCCAAACCACGTGCATTGTGAGCGTTTATTTATTCATTGCAACCTTCACCTTCCTTTTCTGGCTTTGGGAAACTCTGACAATGCTCAGAGGCACTGCTTTTCTTTTTTTTTTACGCCTTTTCCAGATCTCTCTAGACATACTGCTTGGAGGCTTTTATGACAGCCCAAACGGTGGTTCTGGCAGGATATGCTAGTCCTAGGCCTACACATAATGCTCGCCAGCCATTCCTCCGGCTTTGGCTAATCTTTCTTCCATTTTCTCCCGATTTTCCCTTCCTTCCCGTCCCCGGCCTTTCTCATCTCCTTCTCCCATCCCTTTTTCACGACTAAAGCGACCCAAAGAGGCCGCCCTTCCTCTCTCTCCAGCCGGATGGATGCAGATTTCAAAGCCCGAGCGGAACCCTCTCCAAACAATACGCACCATCTTTGCCGCAGTCTTCTTCGAGAAAAGGCCGAACTCTCGCGCGACCCAGCTCTTGATATCGCGAGAACCCACCAGTTCCGGTCGCACGAGAATGACGATTTTCCCAGCTTCTTTGTCTCTCTCTCTCTCTCTCTCTCTCTCTCTCTCTTCCCCCCGCCCCACCACTTTCCGAGCTTCGAAGCGATCACTTCCGCCCACAGTTGGGGAAAGGACGTGATGCGCATGCGGAAAAGAAGTTTTAGGTAGAATTAGTATTGTGCTCTTTTTTTTATATATATAAAACCATTTCGATTCCTCCATAAGACAATATTGTCTTAATGGAAAATAAATCATAGTAAATGGGATAAGAGGATGTTTGTTACTGACCATGTGTATAATTTCAAGGCGCCGGAATGCTAATTATAGAAAAGATTCAGGACGATTTTACAAAATCTCTTGGAAGGAGATTTTTAAAACGGTACTACCGGGATTTTTTTAAAAAAAAATTTGGAAGCTGGATTGAGCTGTGGTCTTTTTGAGCCCCTGATGATAGAAACTAAAAAACTAGGGTTTTTCCATTCATGCAAGGGGTGGCAAATTTTATATATATTTATATATATATATATAGAATTTGTCACCCCTTGCATGAATGGAAAAACCCTAGTTTTTTAGTTGATAGATAGATAGATAGATAGATAGATAGATAGATAGATAGATAGATAGATAGATAGATGTTTTTCCTCTAGCCAGGTTTTCCCTACGTAACCAAGGTTTTTCTGCAGCCCTAGCTCAGTAGAATCACATCCACTCGATTCTGGGCCTTTTTCTTTTCTGGCAGCCACCAAGTTCCAGCTGCCTGGTGAGAGACTTATATAGATCTATTTCCAGCTCGTTAGCTTTCATCAGTAAACCACATCTCATGTATCCTCCCTGTAAAGGTATAGTATCTATTTTCTTACTTCTTCGTAGGATTTATGTGTTTTTCCAAACACCGCTTGGGGGGTGGGGGGCGGTGGGGTGAAAGCCCTACTAAGCAGGTATATACAAAAGTATGAAGGCTATTGCTTAACGCATTGTAAGACGCCCTGAGTCTCCGGAAAAGGGCGGCATATAAATCGAACCAATAAATTAATTAATTAATTAAATTGCACCATTGCCTGGTACACATTATTCTTTCTCTGCCTAATTCAAAAGTCTGGTTTTAAAAAAATAATATACGATCTCACCTTGAATACATATAATCTTATTATGTAACAAATCTATGAGGTGGGTTGGAAAGAGACAGGAATGACGCAGCTGTTTTTCATGTCTTTGTCTTTTATGGTGCAAATCACTTCTGTTATCTTCAATGCATAAGGTTTACGTACTGGATGTATATGGCTGATTACAAGCTTAAAACATATAAGTGTGGGGGGGGGCAGTCTCCTTTGATATACCCCCTATGCAGGCAGCATATGAGGATAGCTAGTCATAGACCTACTTATTTTCAATAGCTTCCTTGGTGCACCTCTTATGCCCTTGGTACATAAATTATCACAATAGATCCTTGAGAATTAAGGAAGCCTTAGACACCTGTTGCTTCCTGACTGTAAAATTCCACTTGGATCAGATCAAAATAACTTTGCCCTATATCATTTGCAGGGACGCGGTGGCTCAGTGGCTAAGACGCTGAGTTTGTCGAACAAAAGGTCGGCAGTTCAGCGGTTCGAAGCCCTAGTGCCATGTACCGGGGTAATCTTCCGTTACTTGTTCCAGCTTCTGTCAACCTAGCAGTTCAAAAGCATGTAAAAAAATGCAAGTAGAAAAATAGGGACCACCTTTGGTGGGAAGGTAACTGCGTTCCGTGCGCCTTTGGCACTGAGTCATGCCGGCCACATGACCATGGAGACATCTTTGGACAGCGCTGGCTCTTCGGCTTTGAAACGGAGATGAGCACCGCCCCCTAGAGTCGGGAATGACTAGCACATACGTGCGAGGGGAACCTTTACCTTATATCATTTGCAATAATCCCCAGGGGCATTTCATCCACTAGAAACCGATCTCTGCATCTATATGCCATGAACAAGGAGTAAAAAAGAAATTAAAAATGGCAGAAAAATACAGATCATCTGTGTTTTTTCACCCAGGTTTGATTGAACATATCATAGCAATCTTGCAAAATGTTTATGGTACCTCCAGATTCAGCGGTAGAAAATGATTTTTAGGCAGATAATAGATGGTTAGAACTAATCAGGTTTCTTCTTGTTTTCCTGTGTAAGACGCAAATATAGAATGAACATAGAATAACAAGGTAGGAAGGGATCTCGGATGTCTCCTAGTCCAGTGATGGCTAACTTTTTTGCCATCGCGTGCCATGAGAGGGGAAGGTGGGGGAGGGTCGCGCGTGCACGTGCCCATGCGCATGTGTGCGCAACCCCCTCCCCCCCGCTCCTGGCACAGGATGGCCTGGTAGGCCCGTTTTTCTTTCTTACCTGGCTCCAGATCCTCTCTGTGTATCTGGGAAGGGCGAAAACAGCCTTTCCCACTCCCTTGGAGGCCCTACGGAGGCTGAAAGGGCCCATTTCCCAACTCCCGGTGGGACAGGAAGTGATGTTTTTTGCTGTCCCCAGCCTCCAGAACCTCTCTAGGAGTCTGTAGGAGCCTCTCTAGGAGTCTCTGGAGGCTGGGGACAGGAAAAAAGTCACTTCCTGTCCCACCGGGAGTGGAAAAATGGGCCTTTTCAGCCTCCGTAGGGCCTCCAAGGGAGTGGGAAAGGCTGTTTTCGCCGTTCCCAGATACACAGAGAGGAGCCAGGTAAGAAAAAAAAATGGGCCTTCCCCACACACACACCCAGGCCCTCCAGAGGCAGGAAACAGCCTGTTTCCCTATTTCTGGTGGGCCCAGAAGGCCCGAAAATCAGCTGGCCGGTGCGCACATGCTCCCCAGAGCTGAGCTGGCATGCTCACTAATGTGGCTCCACGTGCCACCTGTGGCACACGTGCCATAGGTTCGCCATCACGGTCCTAGTCCAACCCCTTGCTCAAGGCAGATGACCTTGGATCATCCCGGTCAAATTGTTGTCCAATCTATATTTGAAAACTTTAAGGATCTGCGATTAGACAGACCTTTGGTGTGAAAAAGAAACGTGTGTTTACAATTCAGCAGTATGTCCAGTTGCTTTATGTCAGGGACCTCCAACCTTGGCAACTTTACGACTTGTGGATTTCAACTCCCAGAATTCCTCAGCAAGCGAGTTGAAGTCCACACGTCGTAAAGTTCCCAAGGTTGGAGACCCCTGCTTTAAATGGCAGCAACTAGATTGAGTAGACCAAAACCCGCTTTTAATCGGAGCGGGCGGTATTTTATCTGATGATGGGAGGACGCTGTGATTCATCCATTGCCACACTTAGATCACTTTCTAGTCCACATTAAACTTGGACTGTAGTTGATCTCCACAGGGTGTGGCCATGGGAAAATGATTAGTCAGAGATATATCCATCTGGATTTCAGTGGGCACTTTTGGGATTTTCTCAGCAATCTAGTAGGCAATTCTGCCAGATATCTGGTCAGACTGTGGAAGAAAGGCAACCAAAACTCTTGACAAGATTGTCCATCAGTGACTTCTCTGAGGGGTTATACTAAACTAGCACGGATGTTACGTCAGGCCTAGAAACCATCTTTTGCATTGGGCCTTCAGGACTGCTACATTTACTACTGTGGGAAATTGGGAGGGGGGATTATACGGAGCAGCAATGATATATAGTCATAACAACATTCTTTTCTCAGAGAGTCAAGGACATCTTGCCCTGCACCTGGAGGAGTGTGACTGGGAGGCATCTCCAGTTGGGATGGTGCTTTGATTGGACCTTGTGATGGGCATGTGGGTGCAGTGGGCAGGGACTTGAACTTTCCTTTGGGTGGGGAAAATCTGGAAGCTTTCAGATTCAGATTTTTCCCAGATGTGCCAATATGACATCTCTAATAAAATGAAACTTTGAAGAAACTCAAGCCTCAAGAGTTTTCTTTTGTTGGGGGTGTTACTTGGAACCCTGACAGTTACCTAGTTTGGGTAATGAAACGTCTGCAAGAAAACCACCAAGCTCAGAGAACACCAAGGACTCATGTCAACCCTAAGGTACAAATATTCTCCTTTATTAGTAACTTCTCTCTTCACCAATCCTTGGTTTACCAAGGAGCTCCAGAAAATACAGTAATTGATGATGGAGTACTGAGAGAAATTAGAAAGGAACTTGACCAAAATTCAATAAGAGTGTTAAGAGTAGCAAGAATCAAGACTTCTCTACCTTGATGGCTTCAGATTATGTCCCAGGAACCTAAGAGCTGCCTGCTCTTCAGATCCTGCCTTAGGCAAATTTGAAGGACACCATGGGCTCAAAGTCAACGGAACAATGTTCCTGCTGATCCTTTTAGGAACATTGTTCTGTTGACTTCGAGCCCATGGTGTCCTTCAGATTTGCCTAAGGCAGGATCTGAAGAGATGCCCCGCCCAACATCTCACAATAGGGTCCATTTTGGAAGTACGAAAGAGCCTGAGAACTACCACTTTTGGGCTCTTAGCATTTAATCCCATCATTCATGGTGTTCTTCTGGGCTGCTTTTGAAGGTTCAGAATAGAGACCCTGTGCTATAGCAGTTTCACTTCCTGAAACGGAAGTTCCCCTTGATGGGTGGAAGTGGAAAAAACAACCAGATAGTTGCTTCTTTCCAGAGTACTGGCATAGTTTCTTCTCCCTAGTTTTTCAGCATCTGCATAAAGCCAGTGTGACTGTTGATTTAGGATGTGGTCTTGGTGTATTGCTGACATCCATATATCTCCACCCTATTTTGAGGTAGTTGTTAAACAAGACAGTTGTTATGTGAGTTTTGACCCATTTTATGACCTTTCTTGCCATAGTTCCTAAGTTAGTAGCATGGTCCTTAAGTGAATCTGGCTTCCCCATTGACCTTGTCAGAAGGTGGCAAAGGGGAATCACATGACCCTGGGACACTGCAACAGTCATAAATATGAGTCAGTTGCCAACCATCTGAATTTTAATCATGTGACCATGGGGATGCTGTAATGATTGTGTGAAAATGGTCGTAAGTCGCTTTTTTCAGTGCCATTGTAACTTTGAAAAGTCACTAAACGAACTGTTTTAAGTTGAGGGCTACTGGTGCATTGTGACTTGGAAGTTCTATTTTCACAGGTATTGGTAGGTGGGCAGGTGGAGCTCTTCCTGGAATGGGACACCTGGGCAAAAGTAACCCACACCTTCAGTTCACTCTTCTGGGGTAGTTATTATTCAGAAACTGCCAACAGAGTAAAATGCAGCTGCTCACTTGCTGGAGGGGAAAAAAAATAACACTAGTTATGTGAGCTGCACTGACTGCCAATAAGTTTTAACAATACAATTCAATGTGATTTTTAACATGCGGGTGGGAGGGCTTTATAGCTTGACTCCCTAGGGGCAGGAGATAAGATTTTCTATCATCCTCCCATCCTTTTGGAATAGCTGAGGTTCAGATGATGCTCTCCTTCCTAGTGGTTAGTAGATGGTTAAGATAAGGCTGTTTCACAGATTTTTAAATCTGTAGATTTAAGAATCTTTAAGATTTAAGACACTAGATAAGGTTGGTGGCTTTGTCCCTTTGGAGTAATTGATAATTGACAATGTAAATTTGCTGGAAGTTCTTAAGAACTGGACAATATACGAACAATAAATAACCCGTTAAGTCTGCAAAGATTGACACGAGTGCATCTACCTGCAGATCTTATTGATAAATTTAGAATTTTCTCCTTTACAGCAAATCATTTTAACATGCAACACAAGCCAATTATGTCCTGGTGATTGACATGCTAGGACTGCATGAAAAGGGGAATCCGAGCACTTTCTTAGTGTTTTATCAGAAACAAGATGGAGTCAGGAATGAGGGCCATTTCATACTTATGGCAGAAGTGGCTGTATTTTGAAAAAGTTAGGAATTAGCGGATTTAAAAGTTGCCACATGGCCTCAAGCCTGAAGAGCATTTGGGATATCAGAAATAGCCTTTTTTATATATATATACCAGGTCCCTCTAGTTGTGTTTTATTCTTTGTGTGCAGCACTGAGCAGGAATCGTTTTGGGCAAATAGTTGACAGGCATGTGAACTTCGATGAATCATAGAGCAAAAATTATCCAGTGGCAGAAGAGAGAAATATGAAAATGGCTCCTGACTACCAATACAATCCCAAAAGTAACTTGCAGTTTAGAAGGTCCTATGAGAAATTCAAGCAATTTTTTTTGTAAAAAAAGAAAAAAGTGGAGACAAGTTTGCATTTCTAATCCAAATGTACTTTTCTTTATTCAAACCAGGGGTAATCGCTGGTTAGTGCAAAATGCACCCCCATTTTTTTTTATTTTATTTTTTTTTTGCCTGAGGGAAATCTACATCTTCGCAAGGCTTCCATTAACCCCCTTAAAGAAATTCATATCCCCAAAGAATTTTTTTTAAGAACATGAAGCCTCAATTGAAATGCTGTGCTTCAAGAAGTGATACGGTGATCCCTTGCAAACAACTCTGCTCCTGGACTTTTTAATCAGATCCAAAACCAGTAACAAAATGACAAACGGACATACTTAAAATTCCTTTCCTATTTCCACTTCCCACTTTTTTTCTTTTTTCTTTTTAAATAACTCCCAGTTTCTGGACCAACCACACATTAACAAAAGGAGGTTCAAAACTTGACCCTCTAAGCAGTGCTAATGGAAACCCTGTTTTTTTTTTTCTTTTAAATTAAAAAATAAGCCTGCATACATAGTAGAAAATTTCTCTTAAAAATCTCACAATCTGTAAATGTATATATTTTTCTTCTTCTTTGAACATAAAAGTTTACAATATATGGTAAAACAAAGGCTCAGGAAAAAAAAATAAAATTTTCAACAAAAATAAAGAAACCTGAAGATTTTTTTTTAATTAAAGCTGAAGACATTTTTAAAACCCTGTAGTTTGAACCAGTGACACTCTTTATTTTGTGCTGATGGGTTAAAGAAAAGATTTTTGTTTAAAAAAAAATGCAGTCCAAACACCACTGACAACTTTGCTTTCAAAAGCTGCCTCCTCTTTCTCCCCCAACACCCCTCCAAAAGATGTTACAGTTGTGGTCCCCCCTCCCCCCTCTGGTAAAGTAGGTGATTGTCACAAGTTCATAAGTCTGGGCTTCCTGGGTTTCAGCTGATACCAGATATCCTGCTCTGGACAGAACTCCCTGATTTCTAGGTGGGCACGCTAGCGTCGATAGGGGTGAAAACCTTGAACGTTATGGTTCTGTCCACGGCCAAAACCACTGCCCCCTGCGGGCGGCCCACTTGAGGGTGGTACTGAAGGGCCTCCATAGGAGGGGGGCTGTTGGCTGGGGTCGGCAAAGCCTTGTCCAAAGCCACTCAAGTCTTGTCCATATCCTGGAAGGAAGGGAGAAAATAAAAGGAGAGGGTTGATGAAAAGTCAAGAGATGGAATCCTACCAACAGTCAGCAATTGAACTCCAGAGAAACCAGAATAATAAACTCGAGGCCAAAGGAAGGAAACACCGGGGTGATCTCCAGATTATACAGGTAGTCCTCAACTTACGACCACAACGGAGGCCAAAATTTATGCTGCTGAGTGAGAAATTTGTTGAGTGAATCACAGCAGTTGTTAAATTAGTAACCCAGTTGTTAAGGGAATCTGATTTCCCTTAATTTCCCCACTGACTTAGCTTGTCAGAAGGTTGCAAAAGGGGATCACATGACCCAGGGACGCTGCAACCATCTTAAGTGGCGAATTAGCTGTCAAGCATCCAAATGTAAATCACGTGACCACGGGGATGCTGCAACAGTCGCACGTCTGAAAAATGGTCACCAGCCACTTTTTCCAGTGCCAAATGTCTAAGGAGATTCTCAGTCATCCCGATCATAGTTGTCCCAAAGCAACTGGACTTTCTGGTTTTTCTTTCAAGATGTTTCGCTTCTCATCCAAGAAGCTTCTTCAGCTCTGATTTTTTTTTCAGTGCCGTTGTAACTTCAAACAGTCACTAAGTGAACTGTTGTAAGTCAAGAACTACCTGTGATTGCCATCGACTCTAACCACCAGTCATACTAGCAGGGTTGGCTGATGCTGGTATTGCAGAACACCCTCCTCCAGTGTTATTTACAGGTAGTCCTCGACTTACGATCACAACTGAACCCAAAACTTCTGTTGCTAAATGAGACGGTTATTTTACAACCTTTCTTGCCACAATTGTTAAGTCAATCATTGCAGCAGTTAAGTTAGTAACATGGTTGTTAAATGAATCTGGCTTCTCTGTTGACTTAGTTTGTCAGAAGATCGTAAAAGGTTGATCACATGACCCCGGAACACGTCAACCGTCACAAATATCAGTCCGTTGCCAAAGGCCTGAACTTTGATCATGTGACCGTGGGGGGGGAGCGGTATTGCAACTTTCGTTAAGTGTGGAAAATGGTCATAAATCACTATTGTCAGTCCTGTGGCAACTTCGAACAGTCAATAAATGAATGGTGGTAAACCGAGGATTACCTGTATACAATTCATATGGCCACTCATCTCATTATAGAGATTCTGGGTGACTAACCACATACAATATACATAAGACATTTTAAAAAGCCCAGCGTACATTTAATGATCACCAAAGAAAGACACTAATCTGTAATAATTCAAAATGATTAACTCACAACCCCCAACCCTTCCACTCCTGTACACCCAGGAACAAATGTGCGTTTTTCAACACTTTCTAAAAAGTTGGCAGGGTTAGGGCCAATCCAATCTTGAGATTGGTGCACTCTTCCTGATAAATACCATTGGTTGATTAGGTAATAGTACTTTGCAGTTCTGGGTCTGTGAATAGGTCAGTACTTTAGTATTGAAGAGTAGGGAAAATGGGATGGAAAAAAGGAACCCTTTCCCACCAATTTTATGCTTTTCACAGCCAAGTTACTTCTTGGTCACGTCTAGGTATCTGCCTAGTCTCATTGACAAGGTAGTTTGTTAAGAGGAACAAAACCAGTAAATCACCCAAGACACTGGAGCAGATGCAGCTTGATTTAATTTGCAAATAGACTTCTCGACAAAACCATTCTGACTTAATCTGCAGAAATAGGAATTGGGCTGCTTGTTTCTTTGCTGTAAGCAGGTCTTTTTCCTGAAAATCCCACCTAACTTAAAAATATCATAGAAGAGAAGAAATTGAGGAGCAAGGAGAGCTGAGAAATTCCAATATAGGGAGCTACATTATATCAAGTCTGAACAGTAGTCCATCCAGCTCCCTCCAGTCTGTTCTTACTGGCACTGGGATTCGGTCTTTGGACTGTTTTTCCCCTCATTTCCTTTCCGATGCTGCTCAACAGGGGGTACCAGGGGCTGATTGTAGGACCTTCTGGATGTGGGCATGAATACTAACTTATGCTCCTACTCCCAACTATTAGCATCCTGCTTTCACAATTGCTCAGACTGCAGAGATTGTCAATTGCAGATTTTTTTTCAGTGCCTTCCCCTGTACCCTAATCTATAAATAGGAATCTCCTGTAAATAGGAACATCAATGTCTTTGTTTGCTGAAGGGGAGGAGTGTGTTTTTGTACAATTTTACCTTTCTAATGCCACAGCACACAGACTGTTTATGTGCAAACTTGCACAACTGAGCCAACTGGAGTAACATTTTCAGATTCCGCTTTTTGCTTTCTTTCAAATATTCCTTCCTGAAAAGGACTCCTTGTAACTTGAAATCTGTCATTTGCCTTCTTGATTAAGAAAATTCAGAGAAAGGAGGCATGGAAGTGGAGGCAGATATCTTGAAATAAACAGAGCGTCACTGCAGCTCCTTCTCTAAACTGTATCCAATCCTCTTTGATCATCGAAGAGGTAGAAATATAGGCTACAGGAGCCGAGATAGTCTTGTGTAGTTCTATATTTGCAGTGTCTTCCTTCTTTTAATGTAATTAGTGTTCAAACCTACCAAATAATTGTCAAAAACTTTCACTTAACTGTATCTGAATGCATTCAGAAGTGCTGCACTAGTGCTATCCTTTTGCATTTTAACAAAATAAAAAAAAAAAAAGCCCACCATCTTAAATCTTTCTTCCTCATTCAAATAATTGGGTGTTTTCATTAACTGAAATTTATATGCGGTTCACTTCTCCTGTCACACATTACATGTAGTCCTTGACTTACAACCATAATGCAGCCTGCTAATCACAATTATATGCCGTGACAGTCATAAACTGGATCACCCAGGTGACTGATTTGATTGTGTGACCTTTTTTTTTTTACAGTGGTTGCGGTTGTTAAGTAAACGAACGGTTTGCTATGGGCTAGGATTTGCTGAAAACCACTAAATGCCTTTCTTGCAAAAACACCGTGAAACAAGTAATGTGGCCACGGGATGCAGCAAATGGCCATAAATGCAGGCCAGTTGACAAGCGCCTGACACAAGGTCATGTGACTGCCACACCCCAGTGGTCATAACTGGGTTGTGAGTGCCCTGCAGGGAGGCTGTTGTAACTTCCAATGATCACTAAGCAACCAGTCGTAAGGCGAGGACTACTTGTATGATCTTCTTCAAGCTTGGTCAACAGTTCCCTTCAGAAACGTTAAGACTGCAGCCTGCAAAGTTTTCAATCAGCTTGGTTCCCAGGTGGGAGAGACAGGTTTTTTGTTTATTTTTTTTAATTAGATTTATATGCCGCCCTTCTCCGGAGACTCAGGGTGGCTTACAATGTGCTCAGCAATAGCCTTCATTCTTTTGTATATTTTATACAAAGTCAGTTTATTGCCCCCACAAACTGGGTCCTCAATTTACCTACCTTAGAAAGGATGGAAGGCTGAGTCAACCTTGAGCCTGGGGAGATTCAAACTAGCAGTAATTGCAGACAGCTGAATGTTAATAACAGGCTTTTTTTAGTCTGTTGAGCTATCCAGGTTTAACCAAAGGTACCAAGAATTAAAACTGGGAAGGGGGAGAGAAAAAAGCAGAACTAAAACCCACCCTCTTCTTTAAGGCACTGGCAATTCACTAATGGTAAACTACTAGACTGAAGTATCCCTGATATTTAATAAGATAGAGGATGTGTCTATTTTCTAGAAAAATCTCATTTTTCTTTGTTTGATTGCCAATGGAAAAAGGTATCTAGAATTTCGTTCCAATAGTTAACCTGAGACTTTTTCCACCCCTTCTGGGTGTCTTTAAGTTAGTTTTTGATTCCTGGTGATTGCCTGAACAAATCCCTGAAGTTTTGGGGGCAAGGTTTTGGGGAAGTGTTTTTCCTCCTAAGGCTGAGAGAGAGGATCAACCAAGGTCACCCAGCCATTGCTGTGCCTAAAGTAGGATTTAGAACTCATGGTCTCTTGATCTCTAACCTGATCCCTTTACTACTGCACCAAACTGGCTCTGTAACGTGAAACCTGTGTTACTGAAATTGCAAGGGGGTAAGAAAAGATGAAAGTTTAACCTTTTAAACTTATTTTAAACCCAGTTTAAATTAAAAGTTTTAATTTGTCAGAATGATAAAAAACCTCTTTAGGTTTTTGAAAAACAAGTTCTGATAATTACAGGTAGTCCTTGACTTACGACCACAATGGAGCCCAAAATTTATGTTGCTAAGTGAGACATTTGTTTAGTGAATTTTACTTTTCTTGCCACAGTTGTTAAATTAGTAATACGGTTGTTAAAGTGAATCTGGCTTCCCCACTGACTTTGCTTGTCAGGAGGTTGCAAAGGGGGATCACATGACCCCAAGACATTGCAACTGTCATAAATGTGAGTCACTTGTCAAGCATCCAAATGCAAATCATATGACCATGGAGGTACTTCAACAATCGTAAGTGTGAAAAATTGTCATTAATCACGTTTTTCAGTGCCGTTGTACTTTCCAACGGTAACGAAGTGAACTGTTGTAAGTCAAACACTACCTGTATTACTTCTCCCTCCTTCTGCTATTTTTTTTTATCTTCAGCATGTTTTTGGCTCAATCAACTTTGCAAATTTCGTATTAACCCCCCCCCCAACCTAATTTGTTGAGACCCATAACTCCATGTCACATACAGCTTCTCCACTGTATGTGCACTGTTCTCCACTGCTTCTCACAGGCATTTTATACATTTAATTCCCTTGCACATTAAATTGGACTTGTCGCATTTATTCTAAGAAAAAAAAATCTGGAGTGTGCCCCAAAGTGAAGATGAGATTAAAAGCAAATAATTATTTTTAAATAACCAAGTTAAGTGTGGGAAGAGCAAGTCTCCTTCCACATACAACACACCCAAATTTGTAACTCATTATCATCAATACATTTTTCTAAAATTGAGATGTTCTCTTCTATCCACAAACCTTGATATTTCACCTACCCAAGAGAAAATCCTCTTTAGCCAATTTTAAGAAATGTACGTTAACAAGAACAGAAGGTTACCACACCTAAACCCCAGGGAGCAGATGTGTACAACAGTATTTGTGTGAAAACACAGCAGATTTTTTGGTATTAAATAAGCAATTCAGCAAACTATTTGCGTATGGTAGCAAAACAAGCTTGGGTGAGATGAATGACTTTTTGAAAGGATTTTTCAGTGGAAAGAATGCCTTACCCTCTCCATACATTGAAAGAGGTTACACCCCTGCAATGAAAAAAAAAGGTTACTTGTCTCCCACCACCCCCTTCCCCACAAGAGATTACAAGTAAGAGGATTTGGTGTAAATAGGCTCCACCTACCTACGGTAATTCACTTCTCAGCCTGACCATAAGTGTGAAAACAAAGTATTGGCCCGAAGCCTGAAGGTTCTTGAGAATAGGTACCCAGCCCTGGTAAAAAATGGAAACCAGGGTGACTAAACCCCCAAGAGAGCCCTGCACAAAAGCTACAATTCTCTTGGAAAGGCGGCAAGGACGACTTACCCATATTGGAAACTTAGGATCACTTTTGCATTTGAGATTGGTGCTGAAGAGTCTGGACTAATTCCAGAGGTTTTTTTTTTTTTTTAGCCATAACTATAGACCCCACTACTGCAAGTATCTTAGAAACAGCTATGTATTTTGAAATGGTAACATGCAAAACAGGAAAAAAAAATCCCACCCTTTGGTTATATTGCTTACGTATTTGTGTAGATAGATACATGAAAAAAGAACTTATTTAGTCTTAAACGCATAATCTTTGCTGAGCTCTTAAGTTCGGTAGGGATCTTATCAAGTTCTGGATACATATATTTCATAGAATACTTTGCTATACTGAGATCTAGAATTTTTTTGTTAGAGGAGGTATACCGGGGTTATATTAAAGAATATAACAAGTTTCATAATCTCCCTGTATTTTTCCCTGTCCTTCATTCTCTCAGGTTCCTCTCTTGAAAAATTTAATCGGATGATAGACTTTATGCAAAACTCATGTCAAAATATTAAGAAAATATTCCACATAATTATAAAAGGTGTGTGGGTGTTTATAAGCTTGTTAGAATATGACAAATATCTAATCTGTTCCCTTAGTCTGACTTTTTAAATTCTGTCCTCTGAAATTTAATTCTGGCAAGGATGACCTAAGGATTGTGCAACATAGCATGAGATATTAAGTGTGCTTATCGTAACAATTCAGCTAGCTCTGGCAAAAGGCCATCTGCCCCTTAACAATATTCCTTGAGTGTAACTCAGTGGTTCCCAACTTTTCTGACCTCACGGACTGCTGGTGCTGGGAGGGTTTTTTTTTCACGTGCAACCTAGATCCGGCGCATGCACGAATGAAGCTTTGTGCACTCGCCTGCCATTTGTGCAGACCAGTTCACAACAACCTGCGGATTGATACAGGTCCTACAGACTGAGTGTCAGGGATCCTGATATAACTGAAAAACACTTGATAATTTCCTCAATATAAGAATCTGCCCAGTAGGATATTTAAATAGTGTACATTTGTACTGCTTTCATCTGTCTGATATAAAAAAAAGATGTCAAAACATGAATTCCACATGCGCCATCCATTATGTGCAGACAATTTCAATAAGGCACTTCTAGGCAATGCTCTAACGAAGAAGGCTTCCTGATGGGGGATGGATGACACTTTCATTCAACTTTACTTTTTTCATTCCAAACATTCATTCATTCTTTGTCCTCCTCTACTCAAAAGCCATCTGATAAAAGGAAAAATCTCTTCAAATAGCACAGTGCCACTCTTAATTTAAATAGATGTCTTTAAAATTAGAACAAAAGATGAAGATACTAACGAAGAATATAAACATCCAAAAGCAATTGATGAGAAAATGGTTTTAAGATGGAGAAAAAATTGAAAAACTGGCTATCACTATGACTAATATGAATTGCATGTTATATCAGAATTATGTTATGACATGGAATAAAATTAAGGAGGATATGTTAAGGTGGGAGAAATCACAACTGTCATTGGAATGAATATTTTGCTAAGGAGGATTTTTTTTTGTTTGTTTCATTCTCTATTCTGACATCTGAGGTATCATTTAAACAAAGGCAGAAAGATATTTTTAAGTTTGTATGGCAAGAAAGAAAGAAATGGGTTAAATGTGAAATACTTCCGGATGCAAAGGAACAAAGAGGACTGGGATTGCCCGATTCGAAATTGTATTTCGCAGCCTGCAACTTGGTTTGGATGAAAGTATGGGTTTTGCTGAGAAATAAAATAATTTTAGAATTGGGAAGGCACAATCAGAGGTTTGGATGACATGGTTTTTTATGTTACACTAAAGTCAAGGGAGATTTTAAGAATCCTAATATTAGAAATGCCATATTGAGGAATATGGAACATAATAATCGGGGAGAATGTTTGGAGAAGAAAAAAAAAGAATCACAATCATTGCAGGAGTTTTCTTGATTTCCCCTAGAAACCTAAAAATGGGGAGCAGTATGTCTCTCAATTGTGTCATCAAGGCAAAGAAAGAAAAATTGTGGATCACCAAGAAAATGGAGGGTATGCATGTGTAAGACTGTAGCAGGGGGGGGGGGGGGAATTGCATCAGGGCCAGATTAGTTCAATTGTACCTAGCTGATCTATGAAGATCCAGTGATGAGTATTTCATATCCAGCTAATAAAAGCTTTACAGATAGTCCTCAAATTACAACTATTTGTTCAGCGACTGTTTGAAATTACAACGGCGCTGAAGGTATGGTTGTTATAACTGGACTTCCGCATTTCAGTCATCCAAGCACTGCTGCACTAACATGGTTATGATCTAGGCACCTGGCAACAAGGTTGCATTTATGATCAGTTGTAATGTCCCACGATCACATTTGCAACCACCACCACCCGGCCGGATGGGGTAAGTCTCCCCCACACATCCACCCTTCCTCAGCCCTTCTGCGTTTGTGCCTGGTACTTATGGTACTGCATTTGCACCTGGTACCTGAACCCCTCCCCGAGGGGTCTATGACAACCCACCACGGACAACTCGTCATGGAACAACTTGCCTCTGACAAGTTGCCAAGAGACAAGAGTTACGCTAATATCAATAAATGATGGAATGGAATCATTAAAGGATGCAAAAGAAGGGAAAAAATTAAATATCAATGAGAAAAATTAAAATGATGTTCTAAATTATTTTAAATAATTAAATTGAATTATTAAATTGTCCTTCAAGTTGTCACGTGGTTGAGTTGGCCGAGGCGAGTTGTCCCATTCTGCTCCCCAAGCTTTGCTGCACCTCCTTCCCACGTCCATGCACCCCCACATCCCTGTGTACCCTTCACTGCACTTCCTTTATGCATCCCCTAACACTCTTCTCAACTCAGCAGCATCTACTTACCTGCCCTACCAGCCTGCTTGCCAGCCACCTGGGACTTGCCAATTCCTGCTGGCTTCTCCGTGGACTTGGTTGAGAGAAACCATCAGGAAGTTGCCTCACCTAACAAATGTGGGATTCAGTTAATGATTGAACTGAATCATTCAACCGGGACTGCAGGGATTGCTGTTGCTAAGTGATTGCCTTTGATGACTGCATTGCTTAGCGACAGAAATTCTGGTCCCAAATGCTGTCGTAAATCGAGGACTATATGTATCTTGCTTCTAACAAAGCCTTAGCCTTTATTATAAAATAATTTCTGCTAGATGGGAGGAGAACTTTTTTTCGTAAGTAGATGGAATCCCTGCAATCCCAGAAGGAAGTCAGCCTGGATCTAAGAAGGCAAGGGAAGAATTTTTATGGAATATCTGCTAAGACATTAGGACTTGTTAGAATTAGTTATTAACTTAAAAGCAGCACTAAGGTTACTAAACAAGAATAACTCCGAACAGCGGTGAAACTGTACTATTTAATTCAAAATGTAACATCTGTAACTTCATCCAGTTTTGAATGTTGAAAATTGCAAGTATCTTCCTGAAAGGATTGTGTATTCATGTATATACAATATTTTTTGCAACTAACATTTCAATAAAGAAATATACCTTTATGCGTTGTATAACTTATTTTTCCAAATCCAATTTTTTTCAAATGATTTTTAAGTACCCTTTAATTCAAGAAATATGTTACTTGTGATAAATTCACATTGACCTAGATTCAAAACTACTGCCAGTGCCCCTGTGCAGGGGGTTGGACTAGAAGACCTCCAAGATCCCAGATTATACAGATTAACAGAGTTGGAAGGGACCTTGCAGGTCATCTAGTCCAACCTCCCGCCCAAGCAGACCCTGCACAGTTTTGACATCCCTTTCAACTCTGCTTTTCTGCCACCTCCGTGCCAAGCCATTATTCCTCAAGGCAGCAATGATAGCTACAACTTTAAATGGCAAATGGCTATCCTCTACTAGTCCCTTCCCATGAATGGGCAACATATTCACAGGACATGATTATCCTGTCTGGATCCCAGAGACCAATTACCTTGACAAATGGTGATCCTAAGTTTCTAAAGCTGGCACACTTTTAAAATGTGAAATTGATACCACAGTGACAAAGGGTAGAGGGAGATCCTTTGTCAACCTTACTCACATTACAGCCCCCTAATTCTATTTCCCAATAATATTATTACAAACAAAATGAAAGGTAGCAGAAAGAAAGACAAGCAGCAGGGAAAAGCTGGGGCCCGGAGCAAGGGCCACAGCTCTTGGAACTGTCACTTACCAAACTGGCTATAGGGGAAATCTGGTTGGGCAGCTGGAGGCTTGTTCATGTCCTGAGTAGGCTGAGATGGTGGTGGAGGTGGAGGGAAAGCGAGTGGTGTTGCCCCAGGGGTGGCAGGTGGTGGAGGAACACCGGGAGGAGCAAACTGGTCAGGTGGAGGAGGTGGGGCACCATACCCAAAGCCTAAAGGGAGGAACAGAAACCAGGTAAGCTTTTACAGTACAATTCACGTCCAAGTTCCCCAGCCGTGATGGCGCAGTGGTTAGAATGCAGTACTGCAGGCTACTTCTGCTGACTGCCGCTGACTAATTTCGCAGTTCGAATCTCACCAGGCTCAAGGTTGACTCAGCCTTCCATCCTTTTGAGGTTGGTAAAGTGAGGACCCAGTTTGTTAGGGGCAATAGGCTGACTCAGTAAAACCGCTTAGAGAGGGCTGTAAAGCACTATGAAGCAGTATATAAGTCTAAGTGCTGTTGCTATCTTACTGACTTGAACCAAGGTTAGGGAAACAAAGGGAAATGCCATCTGGCAAGGATTTTTCAAAGACACCTCCTCAAATTAAAATCAAAATAAATTTTTCCTATTAACGACTCTGTAATCCCTTGCATCAGGGTGGAGTCAGGGTGACTGAATGGAGCTGAGCATTTACTGGCCGGATGCCCTTCCTGAAGCCTATATGGAGTTCACAGCAAATATTTTCTTTTTACATCTAGAGAGAAATATCTGCCGCTGCCTAGGATTGACCTCACAGCCTCCTGATTGTGAAGTGACAGCTCCACCTCTAGGCTACGATACTGCTCATCAAATTAAAATCAAGGAATAAAGCTAGGAAAATAATGTTCAATAAGAATTTGCAGTGAGTGGACACCAGCATCAGTCCAAAACATGAAGCCTTAGGCTCAAATTCAAGCTTGGTTTTAATAACATACTCTCAACCTATCCTACCTTACAGGTGGAGGTGTGCCACATATGAGCTATTTCATAAAACCTGGAATTAAAAATGTTACACACAATTAGAGCTGGAAGGAGTACTTACTGAAGGGCGGAGGGGTGCCATATCCCTGTGCGAAACCCTGCGGGGGTGGGAATCCTCCTGGAGGTGTCGAAACAATGTACGAGGTAAAAGGCGGTGGTGGAGGTGGCGCTCCTCTACCTGGTGGAGGGGGACCATACCCACCTGGAGCCAGTAAGAAGTGTGTTGAGAAAATCAAAGGTACTTAACAGATGAGCCAACCCCAAGAAAAAGGGTGTTCCCAATCTATTGCACTAGGCATCATATTTCTCCAAAACTTGGGGGCACTAAAGTCAAGAGGAATTGTGGAATTAGGCATTCAAGCTATTGAGACTGTGGAAAGAATCCAATTTAAATCATTCTCTGGTGTGAATAACTAGCTTCTGCATGAATATTTCTTTCTCCCTTTTTTAGGAATTGGTTCTACAGCACTTGTAGCTAGTAGACTTTAGTATTTAAAATAGTCTCTCTCCAACTTCCATTTCTTACATTCAAATTGAAGAAACCAAATACTCAAATTTTTGGTTTTTTTCAACACTGAGGAAGACAGAATGATTTACTGTGGGGAGAAATCTCTTCTGACTTTTTGGTACTCAGGAGTTCAATGGGAAACAGCCATTCTCACAAAGTACCGTATTTTTCACTCCATAAGATGCACTCCCCTCCCTCCCCCCCTTCTCCCCCCCCCCAAAAGGTAGAAATGTCTATGCATTTTATGGAGCAAATGAAGCTGGTCATTTGGTGAATAGCAGCCAGGCCATGGCAGCAAGGTCCTTTTACAGTGCTGAACCCCGCCTCTTCTGTCTTTGTCATTGCCCACCTCTGTGGTCCTCTCAGGCTCCACCACATGCCCTCACTACCCTGCTGCTCCATATTCGGCACTTCATATTCACCATGAGACAGCGCTCCATATTCATATTTTTTTCTAGTTTTCCTTTTCTAAACCTAGGTGAGTCTTATATGTGAAACATACAGTATTTCATAAGGACCCCAATTCTCTTTAGCTTTAATCAGAGTTGATTAAACTCCGATTACATGCATTTCAGCTCTTTGAAAATAGATCATAGGTCACTCTGTGACTCACCTATTATATATTTTTCATACTACACATTTGAGGATAGTGCAACTAAGGTAACAATAGGCAAAAACCTGTAGTGTGGTAAAAGATTGTTCCAGTGACTTCTGGAACATTCCATTGCCAGACCACCAAATGGTCCACCACACCCCTTTTTAAAATATTTTTTTTTAAAAGCAACCTTAGATAAAGTATAAGAATGCTCCCATTTTTAAAAACTGCCATAGATACAATTCTATTTGCTTTGAAAATGGAGGAGGGGGGAAAAATATCTGAAGGTCAAATCCAACTTCAGGTTGGCAACAAGGCTTGCCAGAACAAAAGCGATTCTTAATTATTATTCAATTCTTAATTATTTTATCCCACTTATATACCATCAAGCTCATATGAACTGGTCTGTTATATTAAGATTAAAAATACAGAAATCAGTTAAGCCTAAACTCAGCAATAGACATAAGTAACAGTAACAAAGCAGCCCATCCATAATGTGTCAAGAAAAATCATACACCAAATGGCCTGTTAAGCAATATTTATCTTGCCTTTTATTATTTTTATAAATAACTCAAGGTGGCAAACATACCTAATGCTCCTTCCTCCTCCTATTTTACCCACAACCACTACCCTTGTGAGGTGTGTTGGGCTGAGTTATTGGCCCAAAGTCACCCAGCTAGCTTTCATGCCTAAGGTGGGACTAGAACTCACAGTCTCTTGGTTTCTAGCCTGGTGCCTTAACCACTAGACCAAACTGGCTCTCGTGGTCTTGATGCCTTGTGAAATAGCTACAGGAAGGGTGCAAGGTGTAGCTCCAGAAGCAGCCTGATCCAAAGCTTGGGGGTTGCTACAGAGAAGGAGTATCAATATAACTTTGGTATTAGATCCCCCTGATTTGATGCAGGGAGGGGGCCCTAAGCCTTCCCATCCCACATGCACACCTGGGCTAGGGCAGATTCCACTTCATCCGGCAGGTATCTAGCAGCCACGCCATGCAGGGCCTTGTAGCCATGCAGCACTTTGTATCAGAAATGTAGTGGTAACCAAGGGAGCAACTGGAGCAGAGGAATTCTATTACAGTAGGGACTCGCACCTGCTAGTATCCTGGCCATTGAATTTTGTACCAATTGCAGTTTCCAGGTCATTTTCAAAGGTAGCCCCATGTAGAGCGCATTCCAGTAATCTAATTATGTGGAGATGAATTACAGCCTACATATGGAGAATCTGTAACTGGAGATTTTATTTCTAAGTACAAAATATATAAATGCACAAATCCTGTGCATAAGGAAACTGGGGTAAGATTAATATATCTATTGTCCTGTTTCTTTCTCCATACATGGAACAACTTCTATGCAGGACTACTGCGATGTCATCAGGTTGAAGCTATTTTTCACATGGCCGTACTAAATTCTACCTTCTGTTTTGGTATTAGAAGAACAGCCTCTTTGTGCACAAACACACCATGTGGGAAGAAAAAGGACTAGGCCAATAGGAAAAAGGGTGATTCCCTGTCTCCTCCAGATCTTCCCAGTTATCTGACAAATGATTAAATGTACACACATACATACACGCTCACACAAGCTTTGATTATCTATGGGATGTTCTAAGGTCCAATTATTGTCTCCCATCTCAAGAAACCTATGAATTCTTGTTCAAAGGGCCCGAATGCTTCAAAACAACAGATGCAAAAAGATCTTTGGAGAACAAAGGCAAAAAATGCGCACAGAATAAGATTTTGCTAAAAATCTGAACCTGCATAATTACAATTTCAATACTGAATATGCACATTTTTAAAATTTTCAGAACATACTTACCAAGTGCTTGTCCAGCAGGTACCCACATACCTAAGGCAGATGGAAGAGAAGTAGGAAAAGACACACAACACACACACACAAAACAAAAACAAGTTACCACAACTGTTTCATCAATTCATTGTCAGTGTTATGCACTTATCATTCTGCAAAGTTTAACATTCTCTATTAAGAAAGTTACTAATACTCTGAAGATGTTCAGGATATCAAAATGGGGAAAATGTTACCGGGAATTCAAGATGCAGATGCTCCAAACTAAGTCCACAATGGAGTAATGAAACTGGATTTGCATAAAAATGGGATTTAATCTTCCCACCTCATGACAAAATTCAAGGAGAGAGACTCTTTTTTATAGAGCTTATGTCCATTTTCAGAAGGCAAGAGTGAATTTCCTTGGAACAAATGAAAAGGCAGAGCTTGGTACTGTCTCACAAAAGCTGCATAAGGTTTCCAACACAGACAGTTCTCAACATGGGAGTCTGCCCACTACAGTGGTAAGTTGTGATGGTCATAAAATGGGCCAGTCACATGACCAATCCAATTGTATAACAGTTTATGCAACAGTCATTAAGCAAACCAATGATTAAGCAAATTGGTTTTCAGCAAAACTGTCACAAATGTGACTTTAGATTGCTGCAAACTGTAAATGTGGCTGTGTGGTTGGGTGCCTGAAGTTCAGTCATCTGACCCCGTCAGAACTTCAGATCCAGGTTGTTAAGTCTGTTCAGGTTCAGGTCTGTTGTGAATTCAATTAGTTGGTAAGTGACTGGTTGTGAATCAAGGACTTTCTATACTCAAATGGATAAGGAATTTGTACTACCCAACAAGATCATGGAAGTCTCACATTATAGCATAATCAGGTGGTACAAGAAATCACATAATTCTGCATCTGACAGGAACCTAAGTTTTTTTTTTATTCAGGGCGTGGTCTGAATAAGCAGACCTGATCCTGATTTGAGTGAACCGATAAATGGGCCTGTGTCAAGGCAGACTGAAATCATCCAGGATCCCAAATCCCAAATGGAAAACTGGTACCTTGAGGTCCGTATCCTTGTTGCCAGGTAGGTGGGGGCTGTCCTGCCCAGCCATTGGCAGCACTTGGCATGATCCGGCTTCCCCACTGGCTAGTGCCTGTTGGCCCTGGAGTCTGGCTCTTGCTATCCCGAGGTTCAGCTCGCTTCACCTCCACCTAAACAAAGAGGACAAATGCTCAGCCCTAGGAGGCAGAAAGACAGCTTGCCCCCCTTTACCCATCACACACACCCTTATCTTTACACTTAAAAACTTTATCTTAGCATGTTATGACTTATTGCTAAGTACTTAAAAGTATTGCAAGCTTATATTTTAAGGCTGCTAATTTAATCAATGTTTCTCAGGTACAATGGATAACAGAGTAAACCATCTTGGAAGTCTTAACTTCATACAGTGCTAGGAGAAAATATGCCTATTCGTGATGTCTCTTCTGTTTTGTTACTTTCTTCCTCATTTTTAAAGCAGCAGTACCATCTCCTCAGCGGGTTTTCACTCTCCGTACGTAAATCTTGATGCCAAGATAGACCAAAATGGTTGTTATAAACAAGGATGAAGAGAACATTATGGAGGAGGTACTAAGGCTTTAGCCGGTCCTTGGGGAGGGATTGTTCTGGATAATGTTGAAAAAAGAAGTTAAATTGATAGCTAAGATCTATCGCAATTAAATTGCTCTTCAGTTTTGTTCATACCTGAGAAACACACGTTGTATTCATGTTGTCTGATGTTTCAAATCCTTTTTATCTTAAAGGTTTTTTAAAATTATTATTTAAAAGTCTAATGGAAGATAGAGACTTACCTTCCCCAGGCTAACGCTTAAAGAACCTCAATTAACTCAAACAATGTCAGAAGGAATGGATGTGATAAGAGAACCTTACATTACATCTAACAAAAAAAGTAAACAAACATGCAGGTAATAAAAAATGGACAGTTGAGTCAATAAGAAGCAAAACCTTCATACTGTGTTCAGTCATGGAAAAACATTCTTTGCAAAGAAGGGGAGGAAAGACCAAAAAGAAAGGGCACTGCTGTACGGTGGGGCTTTAAAAATGGGCCTGGCCTATGTAAAATAAAATGACCTCCCTGCTGAATGCAAACGTCCTGAAGAATTGTCTGGGGTTAATCTAAATACACTCAGCAAAGCTGACTGCAAGATTTAATGGGAAGGATTCAGTTCTGTATCACCGGGGGAACCTGAAAACAGAGCAGGCTTAAGAGTCCAAGTTCTCTCTCCAGCTACATTTCAAGCATTTTTACTTTCAGAGTTTAGTTAAATGGGCACAGGACCTTCCTTAAAACTAAGTGGGCCTTATTGTGGGAGACAATCAAGAATCCTTCACCTTCTCTTGTGAATTAACCTGGCATGTGAATGGCAGAATTAAAATAAAACCACATCTAGTATTCTAGGCTGCGCTTCTATGCTGGAACAAATCAATTTCTGCCTTCAAATGTCCTGGAATCTTCCCAAGGTTTAATATTCTAAAACCAATTTGGTTACCACCTGTATAAGAGGGTGGAGCAGGATGTTGGCTTTCACAATGAGTTTTCAGATCACAGAGAGCACAGGAAGTCTTCAACTTACAACAGTTCATTTAGTGGACTGTTCAAAATTACAACGGCACTGAAAAAACGTGACCTATGAACGTTTTTCACATTTACAACCGTTGCAGCATCCCCATGGTCTGTGATCAAAATTCGGACGCTTGGCAACTAACTCATATTTAAGATGGTTGCAGCATCATATGATCAACATTTGCAACCCTCTGACAAGCAAAGTCAGTGGGGAAGCCAGATTCACTTGGGACAATCGCTATTACTAATTTAGCAGTTGCACTGATTCACTTTAACAACTGTGGCAAGCAAGGCTGTAAAATGGGGCAAAATATACTTAACGGTCTCGCTTAGCAACTCAATTTGCTCACCTCAATTATGAGCTGAGGACTACCTGCAGATGTGTTATTATTTTAAATTTTTTTTCCCACTAAGATTTTAGGACATTTGAACTCCTGCAGTTTTTCCAATAATAATGTTTCAAGACTGAGGAAAAATAGGGTGGGATTTCTCAAGATGTCAGCAATTTGCATTTCACTAGCCAACAAAACCCTTGGCATCTGAACTTTGTTTTGTTCTCGCTTAGCTTGCATTCTTAACTGTCTGTCCCTGTGCTTTAATCTGGTCCATTTGAGATTTTTGTCTCCAGTTTGTGAGGATGTTTCTTCAGGAGGGACCGTGAAGGATGCTACTTTTGAAACTGGTCCAGGAGGTCCTGGAGGTTTGCCTGAACTGCTCTGACACTTGGAAGAGTTGCTCTCCTGGCTTCACCGGACCAACGTTAGCAGCTCCTGGATTTAAACCGAAGATGCAGTAGTTCCAGTTCTTGCTTAGAAATCAACTTCACTAATTGTTTAAATGACATCAATTGCTCATGCATTAGTAAGGATATCCTAGAATACGCTTCCAGGGTCCAGGAAAATTTAATGGATTTTCACAAGAAATAATTTAAACTTGAAAAAAAAAAATTATCGAACAGTTGTAAAAATATAAACCAGAATGCATCAAGAGGATAGGATATCCTGTTTTTCAATAAGCAAGTATTTTTGGAAAAATTATTCCAGTTGAAGGCTTTGCTGTTTTGGCGACACAATCCAGCAAAGTGGCAAGGCTTTCATATATTTATCACTACAACCTATACGCTGCTGTTTCATGTCTGGAGACTTTGAGCAGCTTATAATTTATGTTTGGTATAAGAGCCTTCGATGTTCCCTCTTCACCAGACTTTTCCTACAATGGTCAAAGCTGCACTCTGTAGTTCTTAGTTACTCTTCCTCTGGCTTGGTTCCTAAAGCGAAGCCATGCTCAAAGGCGAGTTCCTTAAATCAGAGTAAGAAGGCAGAAACCTTTTCACTCATAAAACCTCTTCAAAAGTGCTGACAACACAGTATGAAGATAACAACAATCAAAAGGTCACTTAACTGTATTGTGGTTAAAAAGTACTATTAAAAGAATATGTGGATTCATTTCAAAGTCTCACAGTAAGTGACCCATTTTTTTTTTTAATTTCAACCATTCCTTCAGGATGCTCTGTCAATTGGTTGCTTACGTTCAGTTCCCTTCCTGCCCCCCCACCCCCAAATCCCTCCACCCCGAGTTTGAAGGTGAAACAAAGAACACACATCTGAAGGAATAGTAATGGGAAGCTGAGCCTTTGGCAACATAGAGATTTCACTGCCGTTTCAAATGGAAAATAAAGGTTAACTTCCATTCCCTTTTTGTATTCTGTACTTTCAAGGTACAAAATACGTGTGAACAGTAATGACGGTACAACTTAAAATCTAGACAAGCAAATGTAATGGTCTTCAAAATATTAGGACTTCAAACTAGTGCATTCTGTAACTCAATAGTGATCTTAATTATTAAAGTCAAGGTTTTCAGAGACATACTGTAGCTTTTCTCCATGTCGGTTTATTTGAAGTGCTTCATACTTCAAACAGACAAAGCATGTCTGTTTTTCAGTATTTCCTATTCTGTACTTGGAGATGAAGAATATCTAATTCCAAGCATTGCATAGTATGAAGAGGTCCTTGGTGCTCTCTGAGTTTGGTTGTTTTCTTGCAGACATTTCATTGCTCAAACTAGGTAACATCATCAGTGCTAGGGTAATGAAATGTCTGCAAGAAAACAACCAAGCTCAGAGAGTACTAAGAACCCCTTATTTCAATCCTGAGCTACAAATATTCTCCTTTAATTGGCATTGCATGGTATGATGAGCAAGCTGGGTCAGATCAAATGAAGTAATTTCAATCCAATAAGCCGTTCTGCTGCCTATTTGGCTTTTGTTCTCTCACACAAACATCTTGATACGATGTGGTTTTATCAACCCTGAAAGTGTCTTGCGAAGGTGCAGGAGAGAAATGAGTGAGCAGATTGAATGTTTCTTTTTCTGACTCATAAACCTTGGTTTATTGGACTAAGTTCATGATGCCTGAACTCAAATATTAGCTTTTATGGAAGTTGATCTGCCATGATTCGTCTCAAAACAAAACATTCCAAAGGAATCTATAGGCAGCTGTAACATACATTTTTTAAAATCCAAAATGAACTAACTTACAAAATGTGTTTCTGAATGTGGTTTACCCACTCAAAATTGTTATTTTTTTTAAAACCCCTCTACTCTACAACCCAGTTTCTATTCGCCAGCCAAATTGCTAGTTGCCTCAAGACTCAGCTTTGTCTTAAGGTAAAATAAAACTACAACTACACACTTTTTTGCCCATGATGTCGTGAAAATGCATGTTGACAGCCTGGTCCACTGATTGTTCGTCCTCGAAAGTAATAAATCCAAAACCTAGCCAACGACGAAGAGTGAATCAAGGTAGCAGGGTGTTGTGACACAAAACAGGATGATGAACAGTATTAGGGGCGGACCAAGGGTTCAAACAAGGGCTTCAGGTGGACTTGGGCTGAGGGTAGCTCAGTGCTAGTTTGCAATTACCGGACCATCTTGGATCAGGGGAATAAAGTGGTTAGCTCAGCACTCCATGCAAAATTAACTGATGGAGAAAACATGGCTCAGTGCCTACAGACATCCTTTTTTGTCCTGCTAACGAATGCTGGGGAAAAAAAATCTGACTTAGTTCTGTGCAGAACACCTGCATCAAGTTACCATGGACAAGTCAATTCATAACCTCCATTACATGATATTCATAAATTTGTTTTGTTTAAATGACATTTGGCAAATTTAGAAAAGCAACTGAGCAATAGCACAAAGTGACAAAGAGAGAATGGTACTGGACAAAACATTTTGGGACAGGTTGTTTATTGGTTCCCTCCCTCCTCCCCGAAACCCGAGATTTCCCCCTTGGTTTCATTTTGCTTTGCAGCTAGTGCTGACAGCAGCCATTTATTGCTCTAAAGCGTTCAACAGAAAAACAGATACAGTCTCTGTAACAGTTAGTGTCTCTCTAAGCTTATCCAACGTAGTTGGGTAAACCCGTAGAGCCTTATTGTAGAGATTTATACTTAATAAAGACACAAAGATACAGGCCAAGATCAGTTGCAGCAGGTCAAAATTCTGCTGTCAGCAACAAGAGCAAGAAACAAATTTAAGAAATAAATGGGAGTTGAGGAGGCGGAGGAGGCAACTTTTAAAGCATCTCCTGCAGGCAAGTGTTTGCATTATGACCAAACGGGAGTTAAACCAGTGACACATGAGCCTTTAAAGTACAAGGAACCTTTTTAAAAGCCAAAATATGAGTCTGGGAGATTTAAAAAAAAAAAACCTGCAAAAAGGGACATGTCTGCCTCCCAATGAAAACACAATATAAAAATTTAAATATTGATTCTAGAGGAAAATGTAGAATAGGGTGTTATTTTCCTTGCTTGTTGTTAGGAGAAAAGAAAAAGGCTGTGGAACAAAATAAAAAGAAACCAGGACTGCAGCATTAGAAGAGAAGACACAGCAACACCTAAAGAATTTGAGACAGATTTGATGACTAATGTGTTTATGGGATGGCCAAAGTAGAGAAGATACTTGGGTGCTTTGGGCAGAGATGTCATCATACACAAATCTGTGAAATGAAGGGGGAAAAAAATCTCAAGAACCAAAGAGTAAATAAAGGCTGGATGAACGAATGGTGCCACTGCAATGTACTTCATATTCAGAGCAAGACAAAGAGAAAAGTGTCCTTTGAAAATACCCTTAAAGAATATTGATGAAATAATCTGAAGAACTCTTATAAGAGATAAGATTTTAAACCTGATTATGAAGATTTAAATAAATTAAGAGAGGTAGAGCTGGACTCAGACCAACAGCAAAATGGGTTTAAAAAGGACACTGAGAACATATATGCCTCAATTTCTTTCTTACAGGTTTTTGTTGTTTCTTCATAACAAAAACTCTAGGGAGAAAGAAAAAAAAGAACGAAGGCATTTTTTCTGATATCCTCAAAACAATCTCTTCCCAAGATGAGTGTCCAAAAGGCTTATAGCATCCTTCAAATTGTTGTAAGACCCAAATAGGCAAGTGCTGTGCCAACCAGATGTTTTGATTGGTAAAAATCTAAACGTTTGACCACAACTTGCCATCTTGGTAACAGCAATGGGGAATTCTACCTGGAGGGCACCAGGTTGCCTATCTCTGTCGTAAATAGCCAGGTACCTCAATGGAGGGCTCTTCTCTGCCTCTTTTCAATTAGATCCAACTGTCAACTGTCCAATGATAATCACTGAGGCAAGGGAAATCCACCTGGTTCCTCAACAGCTGAGATGAGATGGAGTTGAAAGGTCCAGTCAATGGATGCATGCTCTTTACTGTAAAAAATTCTTTTAACTATATGCATTTCTCACACTGATTAAAAAAAAAATCTTCAGTTTGCTGGGCAAATTATCTATGTTGTCCCTAATGACACAATTAACCTGGCTATTTTTTCAGCTTAATTATTCAGATTTTGTAAACAAAATCTCATGTAAAGCCATGATTAAATGTCAGGTTCATAAAGATGATTTATGAGGGGTGACACTACTGTACTCCAAGTCTAGAGAGCCATTCTTATTTCGAGATGACTTTGTTGTTTCAAGAAACTTAGCTGTGCATCAACCGGTCTTGCAACCAGACTTAGTGCAACCCAATTGGGAAAGATATTAGCCTTGGGGGGAAATTGTGTTTAAGCATTACAGCTCAGATTTGAAAGCACTGGCTGATTTCGCTATGAACAAAGCATAATTAAAAGCAAGAGGACATGTAAGATTCAGACAACTGTTGAAAAAAAAAAAAAACATAGGAAGTAGGCCTAAGTGTTTTACTTGGGAATAAGGAAGTTGTCCTAGCAATCTTATTAGGTTGCCTTTGCAGGTTATCATAGTGCCAAATATATTTGTTTTTACTGGCCTGCTGTCTGATTTTGATCAAACTTATTCAAAAGGGAAGAAGCATAAGACAGTAATGGGAACAGGTAAAAGCAAGTACTATAAGCCACGAGCTCAAAGGAGATTGCTTGTGCCTGGAATGTATGATTCAATTACAGAACTGTAGATGAACATTGAAGAACTAGCTGAACATTGAACACAGTGAGCCAAGGCAGCATTTTAGAGGCCCTTCAGCAATCCTCAAGAGGCACCCTGGTTACAATATGGTGCCCGCAGGCAGAGCTGAAGTCAAGAGGACCAATTTCCTCCACAGCTCCGAGTCTTTCTGAGGGGCAGGAAGCACATTTGACTTGTAGGTCAGAAAAGGGAAAGAACTGAAGATTAGACAGCAAGTGTTTTATAAAGGACTTTATAGGTGAGTTAAAAGTGTTTTTGTGATAGTATGTGGGAAAGTCAAAGAGTTCCAGGGCCATCCATCACAAATGTCTTAGGTTTACATTTTATTTACTGAGAATATGGGGTGGACTGATGCAAAATAAAACAAGATCCTTTGCTCATGTGACTTGCTTCCAAGACTCCTATGTGGGTTTTTTTGTGTTTGTTATTGTTGTTTTGCAATGAAAGAACATTCGGCTAGGCAGAATTCTTAGTTGATTTCTTCTAATATCTTAAGCACATAAGTTCAGATAGAGATAGGTACATAAAGATGCTGCTCTTTGCTGTGTCAGTGAATTTTTCTGTTGAAATAGTGCAAAGCTGTCGCAAAACAAATTAGAGCAACTGCCCCTCGTAGCTCCTCCCACACCACATAGTAAAAACTTTATTTACACTCCATTAAAGACAAAGCCCGGTCCCTCCTCCGTTTGTGGAAATGGCCTGTACCTCTGTGATAATCTATCACCTAGAGAAAAGAAATCTAAAGAGATATTAATCACAAATCAGTTTACAGAAAGAGAAAAAAAGAGAGGGAAAGAAAGAACTTAATGTTTACTGTACTTTTACTATGAAACACTTATATATGTCACTAAAGATGTGTCTAAATTAAAGATAAAACTAATACTTAACAGCTTAATAAATATGAAGTGAAAAATTTATATATATATATATATATCTATATATATTTCTTTAAATAACAGAAACAAGAAGGAGAAGTGGAAAGTCCAGATGGCAAACTGTTTTCCAGCATGTTTCACATGCTATCGTGTGGTTGAAATGCAACTCACACTGATGATATTTTAAAAGTATTGCTTCTTTAAAAAAAAAATTACTGAAAGGTGACTGGTGCAATGAATAGCTGGAGAATACAATGGCCACTTTCTGCTGAGACCAAAAATGAATTATGTAAGTGGCTCAGGTTTGCCAAACTAAGGGAGTTGCTTTCTCCAACATACAACCAGAATCGCAAAATTAAAAGTGCCACATTGACTCCCATTCACAGAATGTTTCAAGCAACAAATGGCTTTTGGCTCCAAATTTCAGCTGTAGCCACTTAAAAGAAAGAAAATGTGAGAAATGTAGCAAGCATTAACATCTGTTCCAGTCTGGCACCTCACAAGGATTCCTGTCCTAAAACCAAAAATAGGCCCTTGGTTCTTAATGGTGCCCACATTTAAAGGTGGAAAAATCAAAGGTATCCAGTTACTCCCTTCTCATGGCTTTGAGTTATTTGAAAGGAGCAGATCAATACAGGTGCCATGCCTTTGTTAAGGAAAACACCTTTTTCAGAGTGGTATAAGTGAACAACATGGCAACATAGTATCTGACTTCTAAAACTATAACATTAGATGAAATAGCATGAAAAGCCTCTGTGAAAGTCTGCTCAGTGAAATAAATTCCTGAGGCAGCTTACAAAAGACATATATACATATATGAGCACACATGTCCATACATATATATGTGGATGTTGTGTAAGTTTGCCATCTGAAATAGGAAGAGGATAAAGAAATTTCAAAGGTTAACTAGATTCTTCTTTACCTCGGGGTCGCTGTTTCTCTGCATCATAGATCATTACCACTTCGGTAACCTGAAAAAAAGATAAAAAGGTAATTCTACTAATGATTTTATCAGACGAAACTTAAGACGAACCTGATTTTATCAGCTGAACCTTTATCAGCAGGATGAAGTGAAATATAAAAATATAATTGAACTTTTCCTGCGGTGCTTTCTGAGTTTTGTTTCCTTGCAGACGTTTCATGACCAAACTAGGTGACATCATCAGTGCTGCACTGATAATGTCACCTAATTTGGTCAAGAAATGTCTGCAAGAAAATAACCAAGCTCTGAGGTCACCAAGAACCCCACAGTTCAACCCTAAATTACAAATATAATCTTCTATCATGAACATTTGCTATGTGGCTAACTATGGATAAACGTCCATAAATCAGGCTCCTTTCTTCAAATGGGGCTTTGATATGGAGGAACACTTCATGGCTTGCCTCCTTATGTATTGACAAAATACAATAATGCCCAGCTTGGCTACTTTGGTTGTCCCTTACCAAGTGTGGGGAAAAAAACCTTGGCTTCAGAGTAACTTCTGCCAATATGAATCAAAGCCACAAATACATAGCAGGAATGTACTGTGGGTATATTAAGGAGACTTTGATTGGTGAAATCCACAGTCTTCCCATTGCTGCCTCCAAACATAGTATACTAGCAACTGGAGCTGCCATCATAATTTCTTATTAGGAAGAAAATCAAAAGGAAATGAACTTCTTCTAGCGTATGTCTTACAGACTGAGGCCAATCCCCTTCTATTTGAATCTTCTCACTTTAACAGAAGGAATATGCTGCCATTACTATTATTACTGGTACTGAATAATTATGAATAATCAGTAATTTAAATACCAACAGGACAAGGCAAGGCCCCTCTTGAGAATCCGGTACATAAACTACTACTCTGAGCCCTTTGAAAGCATTCAACAGATGTGGCCATGGTTAATTGTGCTGAAGCAGCAGAAAAACATCTTATTAAAAAAAGGAAAAAAAGCAGGTAGCTCTGGGGAATGAGGACTGATGCCTTAACCAGATGAAAAAACAAGGAACACTGAGTACAGTATACTTTACAATATGTCTTTGTAATTATTTTAAACAGGTAATTCAACTCCCTAAGGTAACAGAGCCTGTTAGCCTAAGTAGCTGTCATGCAATAACTATCTTTACTCACCTTTGATTTGCTTATGTATTCAAGAGGCAATTTAGAGACTGCTACAGTGTGATGGAGAGCAGGAAAAAATACAGAGCTCCCGATTATAGACTTTCTTCTACCTTGAGACAGCATGCTTCCCTCAACTTTCAGCCCCATTTCCCAAGCAGCCTTTTTTTTCTTTCACACCCTATAAAAAGAAGCTGAACAATGTGCGGAAGAGCCATCGCTCAATCCCAACTTTAAACTTGAGTTTATATGTGATTCTTTAAAATTAGAAAAGGGTTAGGGTTAATCCTTAAACACGAGAGGGGTATTTTTCCCCTATTTAGAAAGAAAACAAAGAGCTTCTGTAAAAAAAACAAACAAAAAAAAACAAGGTATCAATCTAAGATAAAGGAAGTCAGTCAACTCTTCACTGCATCTCAACCAGTATTTGCTACAGCAAGAGGCCCTCTCACATACAGAGGCTCTTTTGTTGAGCACCAAGAAGCTACTTTTCACGAGAGACTGAACCTACGCTGGTGGAAGAACAGCAGCTCAAAAGATCATTGGAAAAAAGGGAACATATTGATCATTCAAGGGCTTTTAAGGATTGTTTGTCCTAAAAGCTACAAATTTCTCCTTAGGGAGGCTTTTTAGACCCAAAGGACAATTACATAATGAAAAGGAATAGGCAGGGTGAGGTTTTAATGTTAATCTGAAGACTGTTTAGTTGCCTAGGTTCAAATTACCAAATGGAAATCCTTCTATTGTAAATTAATTCCCTTTTGGGGCCTACCCAATTATGCCTTGACAACTGTCCTCTTCCAAAAGGAAAGTCAAGTTTCTAATTCAGCTGGGCAAAATAGCCAGTTAAAAACACTCCTTTGATTCCCTTTACTTCTACCTTGCTTTTTCTGTGAGTTCAAGGCAATTTACCTCAGGTCTATCCTAATTTTACATCTAGTACCAATTACTGTACTTTGTGTGAAGCAGGTTAGGTAGAGAGGAAAAAATGAATGGACTGAAGTTATTCAAGAAGTTCCACAATCAAGTGCATACTTGAATCTAGGTCTCTCTAAGCTCAGCATCCTAACCACTATACTAAATTAGCTTTGTCTATGGAGATTCTCAGTCATCTAGGTTATGGTTGTCCCAAAGGTGCTTTTTCAAAAGGCAATTGGATTTTCTTCGTTTTTCCTTGAAGACCTTTTATTTCTGATTCAAGAAGCTTTTTCAGTTTTGACAGTTCTGACTTCTTTAGTCAGAACTGAAGAAGCTTCTTGGATGAGAAGTTAAACGTCCTCAAGGAAAACAAAGAAAGTCCAGTTGGCTTTTGAAAAAGCACTTTTGGTACACTGGCTGTTTTATTTTGCAAACTATTAAAAGCTCACATAAAGCTCAGCGAGATAACTCAATTTATATCTGCCAGGATTCTCTAGAAGGCATTCATAAACTTAACCCCTCTTAAAAGTAGTTAAGCTTACTACAAATAAAAATAAGTGTGGTTCCAGGCTGGCAAGATGTAAATGGTCCTTTTGCCATATAAACTATTTTAAAGGTACAGCTATACAAGGCAGCTGTTTTTACCTACTAATTTACACTAATCCTCTTCCATATGCGCTGGCTCACTGTTTTCAAGAAAGTTATCCAATAAATCTACACTGCTAATTTCTTTCACACTGCCCTTTTAAAAATGTACCAGTAATAGTTCTGCAATTTAGACTGCATATGTAACCCAAAAGAACTTTAGTGCTTCTATAAAGTATCACTAGTCACCTTCCTAAAGATACTTATATGCTGCACTTGCTTTTGGGGAGAGGATTCAGTTGGAGATTTTATTACCTCAAAATCAAAATAATAAAAATAAAAGTATTTTTTAAAAAGGAAATAGAAAACCTAGTGACAGCCCTAGTTTCATCAAACATTTTTCTCTATCAGTCATAATTTTCTAAAATGCCGGAATACTTTCTATTTTGGACTTCATTGTTGACGTGCCCTAACAGTAACTTCACATTGTGGGATAATCCATGTTTAAACTACAGTTTAACATGATGTCATGAACAGGATGTGATTATCATGGTTCAGACATGTTAAGCAAAATAAACCACCTAATGGCTGACAGTGGTGTAGTGTGCAAACCAGGCCTCTCATTAAGTGAAGGTTTTTGATAAAAAGTCAAGCAATAGAAAAATTTACAGCATATATACTTTTTATTTTTACTTGCCACAATTGTTTTTATGGGCTTTGTTGATTTAATAGAGTCCTATGATGAAAGCTACCCTGTTTCCCCCAAAGTAAGATATCCCCTGATAATAAGCCCAACTGGACTTTTGAGCGCATGGCAATAAGGCCAAGTGTTTATTTCAGGGTTCAAAAAAAATATAAGACAGGATCTTATTTTCGGAGAAACACGGTAATAGGTATAATTCAGTATAAATGCTAGATTAGCACAGGGGGACTGCAGCAGAGAAGTAAGACAGCATTTATAGAGTGTGACTCCTCCATACTATTTTATATTGACATATAAACCTGGTTTTCTTCAGAGTTTTGGACTGTATCCCACACCATTCCCAAATGTTATTGCCAATTGTGAGGGATTACAGGAACTATCCTCCATAAGATTTAAAGGTATTTAGAAAGGCTGCTGTACAACACACAAAAATTTTACGAATAAACTGATAAATTGCATTTGTCTATGTAATGAAGTACTTTTACTTACCTATTTTGGGAAGAGGAGAAAGAAAGAAAACTAAAGGATAGGGTCGTGAACAGAGGAGGAAAGTAATATAATCCAATGCAAGGTATGTGAATATTTAATGAAAACACAACAATCTTGCCAAAGAGGCAATGAAAAGGTTGTCTGGGGTGGGAGACAGAGTTGGTATTTTATTAGTCAATCTTGCCTTTTGCAAAAAAGCCAGAAGCCCTGAGTATTAACACCCAGGAGCAAGAAAAGACTACCGTATACAATACAATAGGCTACATCTCCTTATATTCCTATTATAAATTTCCCAATTTGCTATCTTTCAAATATGCTGACATTAAGACACCCGTCACCCCTAAACAATAGGGTATTAGGAGCCAAACTTGGTTAAAATATAAAAAATCCAATGCAATCCAATCAAAATAAAACAAACAAAAAAATCCAAATGCATCTGCAAATGATCCAAGTCAACAAATTTTATCAAATTTATTGTTGTCCAAGCAGAAAGTTAAGTAAGAGTCCTTACTAAAGGCTTCAGGTTGTTACTTAGATACTGTTTATCCATTAACTCTCCCCTCAACAAAACATTATTACTATAGCAAAACCACTGTTGAAATCATATGAAAGTAAACATGTAATAAAGCTTTCTAATGTTGCAAAATTCTACGGTTACATGGTCAAATTACATGGTGTCCAGTTAATAAAAACGCCAGAAGAGATTAAAAGCACAAGCTCAGAAACTCTCAAACAGAATGTTAGAATGAAGGGCTTTTGTAAACAAAAGAAATATCATTTTTTAAAAAATGAACATCAACCACTCACAATCTTATTTATCCCACCAATTGAAAAAAATAATATTTTAAAAAGTTAGAAGGTGAAAGACAATACTCCTTCATGAAATAATGTATTCCATCACAATAACTCACCACTCCGAACTTCTTGAAGTATTCCCTGAGCTCTGTTTCGCCACAGTTGTGAGGGATCCCACCAACAAAAATTTTATGGGACTTGCTATCACTCCTGGATCCTTTCTACCAACAGAAAAAGGGAGAGTTGAACTAAAAGAAGGATTTCTCTATTTAAAAAAAAAGTTATTTATTTCCTGACATGTGAAAATTAGTAAGAATATTTCATCTCATGCTGGTGGAGCTGATGGCTCTAAAACATTTAAAATAAATTGATTGACTGACTGATTGATTGATTAAATAAATTAAATTGTAAAGTGTTACCTTGCTTACCCTCAAGGCATTTGAACTGAAATTAACCACATGTAATACATAGAACAAAAAAAGACAGGGAAGGAAAGAACTCAGCTATAATAGCTTATGCAGAAGAAAGCAAAGTCACGGAAAAGATTAGGAAAAGGCTGATGAAAAGAAAGGGCAAAGCAGGGATTCGTAGGGCAAGAGCAATTCGGTGCTGTAAAAACAACGGCAACACAACTGGGAGAGAAAAAGAAGGATGAAACCAATGATTTGAAGGAGAACAAAGGAACATTAAGGGAGGCAAGAAGTATGATTCAGAATCGCTTTGAACTTTGAAGTGGGTGGCAAATAAATTAAATAAATAAATAAAAATGATTCAAGTTGGAGAACATTTAGATAAACACCTACAGTTCACTTACCCTGCCTTACTTAACTGAGTTACCCTCTCTGCCTTCACAACTCTTCATGATATAAACCCAACGTAACTGAAAAGTAAATTCTCCTATAGAACCTCTTGGTCCTCTGAGGATATCATTTAATTTACAAAACAAATTTTTGCAAACTAGTATCATTGGCAAATTCTATTATGGATTGGTGGGTCAAAGGGAAGCCCAATAGGTTATATTACCTAAAAGCAGCAGGCAGGATGTTAAGAAATTTTTATTTAAGATTTTTTTTTGTCAATGCATTTCCTGGTTTGTAATATTCATTTATTTTTACTGGAATTAACCACTGTAACAGTTGTAACCAATAGTAACTGCTGATCCAACTGTATTTTTTATGAGTTTTCTACTTTTGTTTTGAGAAAGTATTTAGAATAATATCTGAATGGGAGATTTTACGCCTACCTGATATTAAACCTCGCACAGTAGAATGAGAACATGTATCACACCAAATGCAGTTGAAATTTCAGATCTTGTTTTTTAGAATCTGCTGGGAGCCCGGTGAGTTACTTTTCAGCAAAATGTGACATCTCATCAGCTAGGTTTACTCCTGAAAACTCCATTTATTTTTAGTTGACACATCTGCATTTGATAGCCTGCTTACAACAAAGCCTCTTGCTCTTGGGAGACAAACCCATTACATTTCAAAGAAGACATCAAGAAGAGGGAGAATATGAATATGAAGCAACGTGAACACACTTCCTTACCCATCCTTCCTTTGGTCGTGTTCTCTCAGGTTGCATTCCTCGAGGGGTACAGGGTTTGGGATCAATCTGTCAAATGAGGGCAAAAGTGAAGAGGACTAACTGGTACCAGCATTTGAGAAAATAAGATTGCATATTAATTCCTGCCACCTCACTTTCAAGATGGTGGAATCAAATTACATATTAAGACGCTCGTATGATGACATAATGAAAAGCACATGGGTCAACAGTGGTAGAAGCATGTGTAACTCAGCAAAGTTATATTATTCTCCTAGAGAAAACTAGAGAAATGTGACACAAAAAAGAACCCTGAATTAAAGGAAGGCTTTATTTAAAAATAATCTGTTAAATGTCACCTCGGAAAGGTCACATGCCAGAGGAAAGTAAGAAAAGCTGGAGGCGACCAAGTAGTGATGAAATTATAAATCAAAAGAAAAAGTTTCTTTTTTTAGACACTATTGGGCCTTAAATGGTATATGACAATGTAGTACACAGTCACTATTGAGGTTTAGTAACATTGGTGGATCCAAACTCTACCATCGTATTTATATTGATGATGGCTAACCCAGGAATTTAGAATGTTGCAGTAACTCCCAAAATAAGGGGGGAAAGGACAATAATTGTAGTGATAAAGAAGTAATTTCTTATATACATGTATTAAATCGATTTATATGATTGCCCAACTGGTGAAACTCTGGGCATCAATAGCACATTAAGACAATAATGTTAGCAAAAAATAAAAATCTACAGTGGTCACCAAAGAGAAACTCAGATAAAACTATCAACAAAAACCTCTCCATCTAATGTCCCAACCCCAGGTCCTAGAGCAGATTATATACAAATAATAGGGGCAGCATGTAAAATAAAACTGAGGTCTAGTAGGTTCTAGTCTCCAGTACAGTCAGGATTCAGCAAAGACATTATCACTTAAAAGGCATTATTTAATCATATTCATTTTAAGAGTCAATCGGACACGCAATTGTATTCCTGCACCCAAGTGGAATAACTTACATTTCGGCCATCTAACGTATGGGGTCTGCTGGCCAGGACAGTTCCCACACAGTTGGGATCTTTGAACTTGACAAATCCAAATCCTCTTGACTGATTTGTAGTCTTATCTTTCATTATTACACAGTCGACAACTTCCCCATACTGGGAAAAATAGCTACGGAGAGTTTCTGTTAAAGGAAAAACATACTTTGTTGAGATTAGTCTGTCAAAAATAGAATATGGGCCAATATGAAAATAAATGCACCCTGGGAATAAAGATAGTTTGCAATTTTACAGGAGGGTATACTCAGGTGTAAGTGAAGACATACTTCTGGGCATGCAAAATACAGTCTGTGGCCCTCCAGTACTCCTTTTTGTAATCCAGTGTTGGACTAAATATTTGACTTTTTCTCCTCCTGCTCCTCATTTTGCAAGCTAAAAATGCCTTTGCAAATGTAAACCTTCCTGTCAAGCATCATTCAGAGTATGGTGTTCGACACACTGCAATAAGCCCACCTTGACTTGAGTCAACCACAGTTATAAGCCCCTTCTTTAGGACAAAGAGAGCAACATATAAAATAGTATTACCTTGAAATGGGTTTCCAACCACTCGGGGCTAGAGAGGCAGTGGAGCTCTGTTCAGAACAAACTAACAAGGTCAACTGAAGGGGGATATGATGGTGGTGGTGGTCAATGGGCCAATATATACAAGCAGGGTTTTAAAGATCAAGGGAGATTTCTGAAGGTTTCTGTTTGAGCCCTAGGAAGACCAGCCTACCTATCACTTCTTTCTGTACCTTAAGGGAGAACAGAGCATGCAGAACCATTAATGAATGGATTTTGGAGGTTGTGCCGTTCAAAAAGAAACCACAAAAGGCTTAAAACAAGTCTTTCTTGGGATCATGTAAACTGCTTTCAACTGGGAGAAAGTCATACTTTTAACAATGATTTTGAGAGTTTTAAGTTAAGATGTTCAGGACCAATCTAGGAAGCAGATCAATTTACCTTGTGTGGTGCTCCAATCTAGGCCTCCTACAAATAGTTTCCTGAAATTCAAAGAATAAGTTAGTTAATTATTTCCCATTCCAAACATAAAAGATTCTCAACAGCAAAGCACTTTCAGTACTCATTATCCCAAAAGACTGCCTGAGTGGTTTATAACAATCAGCAGGATGGTAACTGTTGCTCTTAGATTAAATGGCTTTTCTGTTGTGATGCTTGCCCTCTGGAATAATATCTCTCCCCAGAGATTCATTCTGCTTTCACCTTAATGATGTTTCGATAGTCTTTGAAACCTGGGTGTTTACCTAGGCAGTCACAGAACCTTTATAAGGTTTTTTTGGGGTTGTTTGTTTTGCTGTCTATTTTTTTATTGTTCTTGCTTTTAAAGTGTAAATCACCCAGGGCCATTTGGAGTTAGGCAGCTTCTAAATTACAAACAAACAAGCAAGCAAAATTTCTAAAAAAAAAAAAAGCTAACAAAGAAAAAAAAGGTAGTAAGGAAACAAAACAATTTGGGCACCTGTTCTGAAAGTTACAATTGTATGATTAAAGAACAGCAGTATTAGTTTATATACTTTATAGATCCTGAAGTCATTGGCAAGAGAAATGTTCTATTCTACTTTTATTTATATCATGAAGCATTTTTAAAAAATAAGGTAAGCCAATAAACATGCAAGTACTGCAACCAACATCTGCTGTAAGATTTCATTGATAAAATATAGCATACATGAAATAATGCATTTTGAGTTAACAGTCACTAAAAAGAATTCATTCTTGAGTTAGATAATTTTATTCCCATTTTACAGATTCCCTCCCCCGCAAAAAAGGTAGCAATTTGTCATTTCAACCAAAAAACTCTCAGCTAGGCTGAAGTTTGATCTCTTACTAATACTGTCAGTGAATGTTTTGGAAAACCATTTTGACAAACTAAATGTTTTCCTGTAAGTGTTTCATAAAGCATCTGAGCTTTGGGACTTGGACCATATCCGGAAAATTGTCCAGTAACATGTCATTTACCAGCAAACTACTTGCACGTTTATCTTTGGATTTCTTAAATACTGAGGGAGGATTCCACAATTTTTGTAGCATTCAAAACAATATCTAAATCCCAGTTAAAGGCTTGAACAACAGAAGACCCTCTTTGCATGTTTTCAAAAACTCCCTCTTAACTCAACCTGCTACTTCTCTCTTCAAGTTACTTTTGTAATTTCTTCTACCCTCATGGGATGAATGAAGAGAACGGTAGTTCTGGAGAACCCCAGATGGTGAAAGTCAGTTCTTTATATATTCCACTGCATTAAAACCTCAGTTGCACAGTGACACAACAGTGTAACTTGAGCACTGCTGACATACGATCATGGTAACACAAAAGCTGTGACTCGGTATGGTTGCTATACCAATGGAACAATTACAGGCAATTAACAGCAGCCATTCACTACATCAACAACATGCCATAGGGGGCAATTATCTTCTTATGCAATTTCCCTCTCTGCTACCTTGTTAGAAATGCATTCTTCATCCTCCTAGCACTTTCATAAATATGCACAATTTTATTTACTATGCTGTGAAGAAAAGCATCTTCAGTAAGAAAATTACATTTTGCTTCAAATCTGAAAGTTCTGCCAAACTATTTCAGATGAACTCTGGCTAAGTTGAAATAAAAATCAAAATAATGTTGGTTGTTCAGAAAACAGAAAATTTAGAGGGGTCCCAGAGTGATTTTAAGGTTCAAGCACGGCAAAGCTGATTTACATTGCCCTTTCCTCCTGCCTCCAGAGTTTGTCTACCCACCCCATCTTCTCAGAATCTTTTCTTCTGCTTCCCCTCAACCACTGATAACCTAGCATAGCATTTATGCCCACAATTTTGCCTCACACCCCTACGGATCCTTTACTTGTCCCTGCTGCCTGTTGCCTTCCTTATGGAAGGAGAAATTATTTTTACAGGTAGTCCCCAACTTACCTTACGACCACAACTGAGCTCAACATTTCTGTTGTTAAACAAGAGAATTGTTAAATTAGTCTTGTCCCATTTTATGACCTTTCTTGCCTCAGCTGTTAAGTGAATCACTGCAGTTGTTAAATTAATAACACGGTTGTTAAGTGAATCTGGCTTCCCCACTGACTTTGCTTGTTAGAAGGTCGCAAAAGGTGATTAAATGATCTGGGAACACTGCAACTGTCATAAATGAGTCAGTTGCCAGGCATCTGAATTCTGATCACATGACCATGGGGATGCTGCAATGATTGTGTGAATGGTCTTAAGTCATTCTTTTCAGTACCACTGTAACTTCAAATGTTCAGTACATGAACTGTTGATAGCAGCTGATTACAGCTGCTAAATGAAGACATGGGCCCTACTGACCAAGTTCACAAAACTTTTACAATGGGAATGTCTGTGGAGATTTTCAATCATCCAGTCATGGTTGTCCCAGAGGTGCTTTTTCAAAAGGCAACTGGACTTTCTTTGTTTTTCCTTGAAAACGTTTTGCTTCTCATCCAAGAAACTGCTTCAGTTGGGAACTGAAGAAGCTTCTTAGATGAGAAGCAAACAACTTCAAGGAAAAACAAAGAAAGTCCAGTTGCCTTTTGAAAAAGCACCTCTGGGTTTACAATGGGAGGGAAGGTAAGGACAGCAAGCCCAATCCTGTTCACTGCTGAAATCCAAACTATGAAATGGCAGGCAGATTGTTTCTAGCCTCTGCTTCAACATGTCCTGTATAGTAAGCTCACCACCACCCTTAGTAACCTTGGTGTTGGTTCCACACTCAAACCATACATTCAATTTTGGGGGGAGAGGAAACAATCTTTCCATCTGTTTTCTTGCAATTTATGACTATTACAGGTAATCCTTGACTTACAAAAGTTCATTTAGCAACCATTCAAACTTACAATGGCACTGAAAACGGTGACCTATGACTATTTTTCACATTTACAACTGTTGCAAAATATCCATGGTCACGTGATCAAAATTCAGATGCTTGGCAACTGGCATGTATTTATGACGGTTGCAGTCTCACGGGGTCAGGTGATCACCCTTTATGACCTTCTGACAAGCAAAGTCAATGGGAAAGCCAGATTCACTTAATTAACATGTTACTAACTTAACTGCAGTGATTCAATTACATCTGTGGCAAGAAAGGTCGTAAAATGGAGCAAAACTCACTTTACAGCTGTTTCACTTAGCGAAATAAATTTTTGGCTCAATTGTAGTTGTATGTCAAGGACTACCTGTAATGAAAGCATTGAGATAAACCATGTTTACACACAATTCAATAGAGGCAATAAAAACCTAGAAAGAAAACAAAATGACTAGAACACCTCCCTTCCAGCAGCTATTGCTCAGATAAGTGAGATCAACACCAGACAATCAATCAGGTAGAATGAAGGAAACCATTCCTCCAATAAAACTGGCACAGCAAGCAACTATATATAAGCAGGCAGCAAACCCACACACAATCGCATTGATTATGTTATCTATTTGAATAATGAAAAATCTACAAACGACCAAGTTTAAAGAACACTAGAAACTTCGCAGTTCATCTCTGAGTTACATATATTCTCTTCTATTGGAACTTCGTTCCAGTTTTACAAGGAACCATAAATCATTCCTCTCTGGCTATGGTTTTAGTACCAGATCCCCTAATAGACAAATATTTATACTTTATTAATGTATTACCCTGTTTCTCCCAAAATAAGACATCCCCTGATAATAAGATTGGGCTTTTGAGTGCATGACAATAAGGCCAAGCACTTATTTCAGGGTTCAAAAAACTATAAGACAGGTTCTTATTTTCAGGGAAACACAGTAGTGTATTGAGCTACGGTGGTGCAGTGCTTAGAGGGCAGTACTGCAAGCTACCTCTGCTGACTGCCGGCTGCCTGCAATTTGGCAGTTCAAATCTCACCAGGCTCAAGGTTGACTCAGCCTTCCATCCTTCCAAGGTGGGTAAAATGAGGACCCAAATTGTTGGAGGCAATATGCTGACTTTGTATACTGCTTAGTGAGGGCTGTAAAGCAATGTAAAGCGGTATATAAGTCTAAGTGCTATTGCTATTAATTGGATTGTGATGGAATATTTTGTCGCATCTTTTCACAACTGCTAGATGAAACATTATAAAAAATCCCTTGTTTTAAGTATGGTGCAACAAGGTTTCCTAAAGCCTTGATCCCATAATGAGACATTAAATAAATGAGACAATAAATAAAACTCAGCTTTTGTTTTCCCAAAAAAGCCTCTCCCATCTAGTCCCATTAATATAATGGCACAACTGGTGAAAACAAGGCTGCACCCTTTTTTAATATTTTTTATCCCTTTATTATTTTTTATATAATAACTCAAGGTGGTGAACACATCTAATACTCCCTTTCTCCTCCTACTTTCCACACAACCACCACCCTGTCAGGTGAACTGGGCTGAAACAGTGACAGGCCCAAAAGTCACCAAGCTGGCTTTGATGCCTAAGGCGGGACTAGAACTCACAATTCTCATTTACAGACTGATGACGCCTCAACCACCAGAACAAACTGGCTCTCGTTTTATAATTCAATTAAAGGAAGTTAGGAGAGCTTAGTCACAATATAATTTAGAATTTGCCAGCTAAGGCTTTGTACGTCAGAGATACGATTTTTTTTCTTGAATGGACAAGGAGGCAATCTATCTCCCTAAATGAAATTGTCTTCCAATTATCTTCCACACCAAAGGATAGAGCTCCATTAAAAATAAAATCCAAGCAGGAGCCCTCTACCAATTTTTCTGTAATGACCTCTGAAAATATGCTGAAATCCAAGAGTTTAAGGAGGCATTAAGAAACTAATTTAGCTGACTGTATCGATTTTAATTAGAAAGCTGGGTGTTGCCTTCCCTTGTGTTTCCTATATTTGCCTTTTCCCAATAAATTCCTTTATATAACTGGAGATTTGGCTTCAATACATAAGCCATTTTTAATTGAAACCTTCCCTCTATGCAAGTCAGCAGGGTTACGCAGCCTTCCTTTGTGCTTCGGAATTGGCAATAGGTTTCTTAAATTCTGAATTTCTGAGTAATGGGGATAAAGATCTTAAGACACCTATTTTTTCTTAGGAGTAGAGGGACAAACCCTTGATAGGTAAGGTGACAACTTTCTATCTGGACAGATTAGGAGAGTGGCAGGCGATACGGCCCAATTTGTGGTTGTCTATTAAAGGTAGTCCTCAATTTACAGCCGTTCCATTTAATTACCGTTCAAAGTTATAAGGGCATTGAAAAGGGGACTTATGACCATTTTTAACACTTATGACTATTACGGCATCCCCTTGGTCATGTGATCAAAATTCAGATACTTGGCAACTGGCTCATACTTATGACTGTTGCTGTGTCCTGAGGTCATGTGATTCCCTTTTATGACCTTCTGACCAACAAAGTCAATGGGGAATCCAGATTCATTTAACAACCATGTTACTAACTTAACAAATGCAATTACTTACCAACTGTAGCAAGTAAAGTTGTAAAATGGAGCAAAACTCACTTAACAATAGTTTCACTTAGCAACATAAATTTTGGCCTCAATTGTGGTCAAGGACTACCTGTATAAGCATTTTATGCTATCAGCTTCTAGGTAGCTATCACATACAAAACCGTTCATGCCTAGGAACTGGCTATCTGAGAGGCTGCCTTTCTCCTACTGTCTCTGTCCATCCCATAAGATCCCAACAGAATGGGTGTGTTTCAGATCCCACCTATTCAGCAATATCATCTGATGGATCCAGGAAGAATGCCTTCTCTGTCACAGTACCTGCCCTCTAGAATGGTATCCCCTGGGGGTTTGAAAAAACACAATCCTGCTATTCTTCAAATGAGTCTTCAACACCTGACTTTTCCCTCAGGTTTTGGGTTAGATTAGTATCTATGCCCATCAGTATCTGATCTGAATTATATTTTAGTATGAATGTAGTATGAATGTACCCCCTAGCTATGATTACCTTAAAAAAACCTGGTTTAACCTTTCAGGTTTTTGCTATATTAATGTGTATGTTGCTCAGAACAGCTGTGAGCTCTGTGGCTGTATCCATTTAAAATATAAATAAAGCTTTTACTGAGGAAGCTTTGGAAGGAATCTGCCAGTGAGGTTTTAATATAAACTGCTCCCACTTTGTATCAATCAATTATCCACTTCACAAAGGAAACTGAGCCAAAAGAGAAGCTAAGTAGTTCTGCTTCCTTTTGTCGTTTGTTTTCATGCAATATTGCCACACATCACAGATTATATTTCTCTAAACTATAGTTTGCATACTATAATGGCTGGGTCCAAAAACCATCCTAAGCAAAACAACAACAACATGATGGCTTTGATCAGTGTTGGGTTGCTACTGGTTCGGCCCGGTTTGGGAGAGCCGGTAGTGACGATGGTGAGGCGAGAGCAAACCGATTCGCCCCGCCCACAAGCTGCCCCCCCCTCCCGTGCGCACTATACCTACCTATATTCGTTCATTTTTAGGCCAGTTGATAGGCACGGCAGAGCGGATTGCTGCGCCTCAGCTGTTCTGAAATGTAATGCACTTGCGTGGAGTGCAAGTTTGGTGTGCGTGTGTGTGTGAGCAAAGCGCATGTGTGAAGCAAAATGGTGGTAACACCGGTTGAAACCCACCACTGGCTTTGATAGAGTAGCCTTATGAAAACAAAGGAAGAAATAATAGACAAATTTAGTTTAAAGTTACCACTCCCTCTGAAGGATAGCTTGTTTTAGTTTTAGTTTTAGTTTTATTTGATTTGTATACCGCCCTACTCCCGAAGGACTCAGGGCGGTGAACAGCCAACAATAAAATACATAGATACACAAAATTTAAAAACCCAATAAAATCAAATTAAATTATTTGGCCCAAACAAATTAAAACACCCCGATAATTTAAAAACAGATTAAAATTTAAATATTTAAAAAGGGAAGAAATTAGGCCAAGCCCGCTTGATGGAATAAAAAGGTCTTCACAGCACGGCGGAAGGAGCGCAGATCCGGGATCCTCCATATCTCCGGGGGGAGCTCATTCCAGATAGTAGGTGCCCCCACAGAGAAGGCTCTCCCCTAGGGGCCACCAGTCGACACTGTTTGGCTGACGGCACCCGGAGGAGTCCCTCTCTATGAGAGCGTACTGGCCGGTGGGAGGCTATTGGTGGTAGTAGGCGGTCCCGTAGATAACCAGGTCCTAAGCCATGGAGCGCTTTAAAGGTGGTAACCAAAACCTTGAAGCACACCCGGAAGACCACCGGGAGCCAGTGCAGCTCGCGCAGGAGAGGTGTTACATGGGAGCGCCATGTCGCTCCCATTACCACCCGCGTGGCCGCACTCTGCGCCAGTTGGAGCCTCCGGGTGCTCAAGGGGAGCCCCATGTAGAGAGCATTACAATAGTCCAGGCCAGGCGGGAGGTGACGAGGGCATTAGTGACCGTGCGTAACAAGTCCCGATCCAGAAAGGGACGCAACTGGCGAATCAGGCGAACCTGATAAAAAATCCTCCCGGTCACGGCCGTCAAATGCTCTTCTAAAGACAGCCGTGAGTCCAGGAGGACGCCCAAGTTGCGAGCCCTCTCCGTGGATTCCTAAATGCAGTATTTGCCCATCAATGTTGCTATGTGTTCTCTCAACACAGAAACCGCAACTAGCAGTAATATTTGGGGGAGGGGAGGAGAGATAACAGCATCCCAGTTATTAATCTGCAAAATGGCATTTTTTGTTGATCACTTTTCACTGGGCAGCTTTATTTAGGAGACTTCATTCACAATAATAGGACAAGAAATCAATCTCATGGATATTACTTACACATGGATGGGCAAGATAAGTCCTACAGGTTTGACCCAACTTTATCCACTTGTTTCTAAATGCAGCCCTGGTCCAAGCAACTGAATTTGGGCACAGAGGGGCAGAAATACTACCCTACTCACTAGAAAATGTTTCCAAGAGTCTAATCGGGATCAGTAAGATGCATTGTTAGTGCTACCCTTCTCTATTACCATTCCTGACCAAACTGGTTGTGGTCCCCAATGTGATATGGAAATTCAGTTCAGTAGCCCTTGGGGACCACAACATTTACAGGTAGTTCTCAACTTACAATAGTTCGTTTAGTGACTGTCCAAAATTACAACAGCATTGAAAAATGTGATTTATGACCATATTTCATAGTTATGACCTTTGCAGCATCCCGTCACGATTCAGATGGTTGGCAACTGATTTGTACTTACGACCATTGAAGTGTCCTGAGTCATGTGATCACTTTTTGTGGACCTTCTGACAAGCAATATCAATGGGGAAGCCAGACTTGCTTAACAACCAGGATACTAACTTATCAATTGCAGTGATTCACTTAACAGCTGTGGCAAGAAGTCATAAAATGGGGCAAAACTCACTTAACAAATGTCTCACTTAACAACAGAAATTTGGGGCTCAATTGTGGCCGTAAGGCAAGGACTACCTGTACATAAGGATGCACAAATAAGGCCAAATGGAAATTCCATTGCTTCTAGGAATGCCACAATCAGGTTAATATATAGGAAATTGCACGCTCTTGAAGAACAATAACAACACGTTAACAATGGACAATGCAGAAGCCAGTTTCTGGAGACTTGTGGCTTTGTAGCCTCATTGTCCACCTGAAAGAGTAAGGAATACATTAGGATGGTCCATCCCAGACAATTGTAGAATCGGTTGATTTCTTGAATGTTCTGGAAGATTTTACCAAAGCCATAGTAGAGATAGTGTCAGTATCCTTGTTGGCCTATAGAATAGAAGGCCAGGCTAGAAGAAAAGAGACACTGAGTTCTAGTTCCACCTTAGACATGAAAGCCAGATGGGTGACTTATGGTCAGTGACTCTCTCTTTCTCTTAGCCCAACCCATCTCACAGGATTGTTGTGGAAAAAATAGGAAGAGGAAGGAATATTAGCTATGTTTGCCACTTTATAATAAAGGTAGGATATAAATAAATAAATAAATAAATAAATAAATAAATAAATAAATAAATAAAGCACAAATAGTGTAAGGTCTTGAATATGACCATTCACACCTCACTGTATACAGTACCAATGTACTGTGGTACAAGTACCACAAGTATCTGTGGCAGAGAAGATCAATGTATTCTCAACCTTGGAAACTTCTTGAAGTGTGGCCTTCTGTACCCAGAATTTTCCAGCCAGTAAAATCCTTCTTGAGAACTTTGGGAGTTAGAAGTCCATACAACTGAAAATTGCTAAGGTTGTAAAAGAGTATACTAGAAGATCTCCAAGATTCTTTCCATTCTCGGATTCGATGAGCTCTTAAGAGATGATGGCTAGCTTATTGTCATCTCTTCCAAAGATTTCAATACTGGAACTACAAAGATAGATTTGTGAGGCATTTTGAGAATGAAATCACTTATTTTCATGCTAACCTGACTTCAGTTTTTATACAATTTCCTATAAAATGTCCTGTGCACTATCTACCGTGTTTCCCCCAAAATAAGACTGGGCCTTATATTAATTTTTACTCCAAACGACGCATTATGGATTATTATTTTGGGGAAATACAGTACTAAATGCCTCCGTCTGCTGACGATCTTAACTGAGGCTTATTTTGGGGGTAGGGCTTATATTACGAGCATCCTGAAAAATCATGCTAGTGTTTATTTTCCAGTTGGGTCTTATTTTCAGGGAAACAGGGTAGTCTAAATCTGCAGGATCATTTTCCAGTCAAGAAATCCAAAGAAGGACATTTGTAGCTCTCCGGCCCATCATCTGAGCTCATTTGTACTTGCCAAAAGTGAAGGACTGGGTAAATCCAGAAAATAGATACATGGGTACATGATGGAATGGTACCATTGATTTTAAAGAAGGCAATGTTCTATTTGCTCCTGAAGATGGCTTCCCCAGTTGCAGGGAATGTTGCCAACTGTTCCTCTATTAACAATGCCCCTTAAATAAGGTCTTTAAGAGAGTGCTATCTGTGCAGCTGCAGATGTACTTAGATATGCTGAACCTTTCAGTCTAGGTTCACACTGCCCTGATGGTCACAACAGATGTCCTCTTAAGTATGTGCAATTCTTTTGAAACTATTTGATCTTTTTGCAACCTTTGATACTGCCACCCAGGGCTCCTTCTGGTTATTTGTGTAAATTAGAGGCACCCTCATGTAGTACGGTTCTGGTCTTACTTGCAGTGATGGTATCAGAAAGTAGTACAGGTGGTCCTCAACGTACAACCACAATTAATCCCAATACTTCTGTTGCTGAGACATTTGTTAAGTGAGTTTTGTCCCATTCTATGATTTTTCTTTCCACAGTTGTTAAGTGAATCACTGCCTTTGTTAAGTTAGTAACATGGTTGTTAAAAGAATCTGGCTTCCCCATTGATTTTGCTTGTTAAAAGGTCACAAAAGATGATCACATGACCCTGGGATAATGCAAACGTAATAAATATTAATCAGTTGCCATGAATTTTGATCATGTGACTATAGGGATGCTGCAATGGTTGTAAGCCGCTTTTTTCAGTGCCGCTGTAATTTTGAATGGTCACTAAATGAACTCTTGTAAGTCGAGGACTGTCTGCATGAAATGACCATGCTACCATGTGGACCAGAAGCTGCAATACAAGACAGTAAAAGGCATTATTTTACCTTCAGTATTATTGAAATATACATGAAGATACTGGGAATAGTGATCAGGTATTTTGGAGCTGGATGTCATTAATATGCCAAAAATAGACTATTTTTCCACATCATCTCAATCACCATTTCTCCACAAAAACTGGAAACATCATAATCCTTCACAATATACCGTAACAGAACCCATTCTGCAAAACCGCCCAATATACACAGCCCTTAAATCTTAATGTGATAGCAGACTGTCTGTTCTTGTGCTAAAAATACATCTTTTCAAATTTTGGTTTAGGGATTTGACCCCTTATGACTGAAATTCTGTGCAAATAGAAAATGCACTCCTTTAATGCTAGACATTTGTTCCATTACAGACGGTACTTGTGAGACTGAAAGCTTTTTATATATACAACAATTGGCCCAATACAGAGAAGTCAAAATAGTTACAGATTAAATGTATCAGGCCAGACCTGGAGAACATCAGGTTCAAATCCATTTCTAGGATATCAATTCAGCCTAGTCTAAGATAAAAGACTGTTGGTGTACATAACAGGAGACTGAGGGGGGGGAGGGGGAATGGACAACAATTCGCTATATTCCTTGGAGGAAAGGTAGGATAAGCTTGCAACAAATAACTATTGGGAAGAGCATACATAAACCATGCAATCAACATAGTTTTCATCTTTTCATTATGATTCCTTCGTAAACATGTATTTTTTGACACCCCCCAAAAAAAGTTTGTTTGTTTGTTTATTTATTTATTTATTTATTTATTAAATTTATATACCGCCCTATTCCTAAGGGACTCAGGGTGGTGAACAGCGAACGATAAAAATACATTTAATACAACCCAGTTTAAAATAAAATCAAAAAAAGCAATATAAAGGGAAAGTTAGGCCAGGCCGGCCTGCTGAAACAGGAATGTTTTGAGGGCACGGCGGAAAGTGCGCAGGTCCGGAATCTTCTGTATCTCTGGGGGGAGCTCGTTCCAGATGGTGGGTGCCCTCACAGAAAAGGCTCTCCCCCTGGGGGCCGCCAGTCGACATTGTTTGGCTGACGGCACCCTGAGAAGCCTCTCTCTATGGGAGCGTACTGGGCGGTGAGAGGCTATTGGTGGCAGAAGGCGGTCTCGTAAGTACCCCGGTCCTAAGCCATGGAGCGCTCTAAAGGTGGTAACTAAGACCTTGAAGAGCACCCGGAAGACCACAGGGAGCCAGTGCAGCTCGCGCAGGAGGGGAGCCACATGGGAGCGCCATGCTGCTCCCATAACTACCCGCACGGCCGCATTCTGGACCAGCTGGAGCCTCCGGGTGCTCCTCAAGGGGAGTCCCATGTAGAGAGCATTACAGTAGTCCAGGCGTGAAGTGACGAGGGCATGAGTGACCGTATTTAACGAGTCCCGATCCAGAAAGGGACGCAACTGGCGAATCAGGCGAACCTGATAAAAAGACCTCCCGGCCACAGCCGTCAAGTGTTCTTCTAAAGACAGCCGTGAGTCCAAGAGGACGCCTAAGTTGCGAACCCTCTCCGTGGGGGGCAATGACTCATCCCCAATAGTCAGTGATGGCACCAATTGACTATATCGGAACGTCGGAAACCACAGCCACTCGGTCTTGGATGGGTTGAGCCTGAGTCTGTTCCTCCCCATCCAGATCCGTACAGCCTCCAGGCACTGGGACATCACTTTAAGGGCATCATTGGGGTGGTCCGGGGTGGAGATGTATAGCTGAGTATCATCAGCATATATTTAAAGAATAACTATCATGTTTGAAAACCAGCAGGGTTTCCTGAGATACAAGAGCTGGGGGTTTGTATACAGTGAACTCAAGTGTAACGAACAGTCACTTTTCAGTTCATCTTTCTCCCTTGCAGCTTCCCCCAGATCTGTCCCAGAAAATCCTCCTCCTCTCCTCACAGATTTCAGGGAGTCATAGAACTGCTGGGAGAGTCAAATCCTTTTGCAATGAATGGCATTCTAAATCTTTTTCAAGTGTACAAATGAAAAGAAAACTAGGATTTTACTAAAGTTTCAGCAAGAAGTTGAATTCACAGCAGACTAATAATAGGATTACTGCAATATGATCTATTTGGGGCTACCCTTGAAGACCATCCTAAAGTTAGAATGCATGCAGTGATGGGTGCCCCTACGTTTAACCAGCTCATACACCTTTTGCGCAAACTGCACTGGCTCTCAGTTTCTGGGTGCAATTCAAGGTGCTGGTTATTACTTTTAAACCCCAAATGGCAGAGGTTCAAGTTATTTGCAGGTAGCCTCTCCCAAAGAACATCTGTCAGTCTACCAGACAAGACAGAGTAGGCATGCTGCTAGTGCCTTCTGTAAGATGACATTGATGACAGGAACCCTAATATTGCCATCTTATGATACCTAGGAAATATGCCTTTTCCGTGGCAGAACTAAAGAAGCTTCTTGGATGAAAAGCGAAACATCTTCAAGGAAAAACAATTGCCTTTTGAAAAAGCACCTTTGGGAAAAATCAGCAGTAAGAATTTCAATCAGTGTTCATTTGACAGAGCTTCAGGCTGTTAAAAAGATATAATTGAACGTGGCAAGTATAAACTATAGTAAGTACAGCCTCATGCTTTTCAAATACCGTATTTTCCGGCGTATAAGACGACTTTTTAACACATGAAAATCATCTCAAAAGTCGGGGGTCGTCTTATACGCCGGGTGTCGTTCTCCTGTAACCAGGCAGACCAGCCCAAAAGACTCTTAACGAGCCTTAAATGGCTCTGGCGATCGAAGCTCTGACGATCCCAGCTTTGCCTGCTAATCAGGCAACTCAGCTGGGATGCCAGAGCCATGTTAAAGGAAAAAACTTTTTTCCTTTTACGTGACTCTGCAAGCTCTGACGATCCCAGCTGCATTGCCTGCTAATCAGGCAACTCAGCTGGGATCGCCAGAGCCCAGAGTCCTGTAAAAAGAAAAAAGTTTTCCCCCTCCAGCTTGCTTACCTTAGCTGGTAATCGCAACGCTTGCCCTGCTTCGCTTGCCTGAATCCATTCCATCAGCAAGCCACTCTCTGCCTGCATATCATGCAGGCAGGAGTTGTGGACTTCAACTCCCAGAATTCCTCAGCCAGTAAAAACAAAGCTGGCTGAGGAATTCTGGGAGTTGAAGTCTACAAGTCTTAAAGTTGCCAAGGTTGGAGACCCCTGTTCTATTGGGTAAGTTTTTTTCCCCTTTGGGAGCTTTAAAAAATAGTTAATTGGGGTTTTTTTAGTTGTTCTTTTTTAGACCTAGCCATTTAAAGTTTAGGAAGTTTTAAATTTAGTTTTCATATAAAAATAAAAATAAAATAATATTTGTGCAGCTTTCTGAGATGTGGTGTGTTTCTGTAGTGTTTCACTCTAACTACACAAACACACAAAATCTCACAAAGCTGTATGTGGAATTTTGTGTGTGTAAAGTGTGAAGGTTGATTTTTTTTGGGCTTTTTGTGGCTGTGTGAGGTTCCTGCTTGTTGCAGGGGCCATTTTGGGTCTAGCACAGCTGCTTTTACATTGTGGGTGAGTCAGTTGTGTTGTGTTGTGTGTGTGTGTAAAGTGTGAAAGTTGTTTTTTTTGGGCTTTTTGTGGCTCTGTGAGGTTCCTGCTAGTTGCAGGGGCCATTTTGGGTCTAGCACAGCTGCTTTTACATTGTGTTGAGGCAGTTGATGTTTTTTAATTTTTATTTGGTGTGTGTTGGAAGAGGGGTAGTCTTATATGGCAAGTATAGCCCAAACCCTATATTTTAACAGGAAAAGTTGGGGGTCGTCTTATATGCCCAGTCGTCTTATACGCCGGAAAATACGGTACTAGAATGACAGTTCTAGTCCCAATAATCTGGCAAAATAAGTCTCATGAGCACTAAAGCAAGGCAAGATAAATTCAGAATAGACCTCAAAGCCAGCAACATAAGCCAAAAGAATCCCTACACACAATGATATCATAACCCCACAGGTGGAGATGCCAGGTGTCCTTCAATAGCTTCTGAAAAGAAATTTAAGTACTAGAATACCTAATTGTGTGTTAGCTTTTCCAGGGAAGATTATTCAAAGTGAATTTAATTCAATACCCTGACTATTCTCCTAGGAGTTGGGGACAGGTTAGTTGCCAAGCCCCTACTTGGTGGGATTTGTGGATTCATTTGCTTCTTAAAGCACATTAAAATTAAGTTCAGATTCAATCTGAACACAAGAAACCAAAAATTGGTTTCAGGTTAGACAGTTTTTCTGTCATTGATCTTGGGCCTCTACCACTTAGTTTATTTATTTATTTTATTTTATCGGATTTATATGCCGCCCTTTCTCCACAAGGACTCAGGGGGGCTCACAACAATAAGCAGCAAGTCCAGATTAAAATTCAAACAATAAAAGAAACTAAAATTCCCATTAAAACCCCATTCAGTCCAGGCCAGCCTGGTGAAACAACCATGTTTGATTGTATCTGTGAATCAGAATCAATTTTAGCATAAAACTACACAACTTTGGCTCATTGTTTCTGAGATATTTCTTTAACCTAAACAGAGAAATGGAATGACCAAGCATGGGTAAAAAGCAGTAGGAACCAGAGTGATTTCTGATTTACTGGCTTCCCCATTGAGCTTCCTTGTAGGAATCTGTCAGGAACTATCAGAAACTGTGGAATTTGGACACATTCTGGAAGTCAGTCAATTTGAAGTACTTTATTGTTCAAAAATTATTGCCCTATGATTAACCATTTCGCCCAGTTAAAAGGTCATGACAACAAGAGTCTTAGTAGTATAGACACTCTAGATCCAGTTTGGTGTAGTGATTAAAGTGCTGGCCTAGAAATCAGGAGGCTGTAAATTCTAGGCCATGAAAACCAACTGGGTGACCTTGGGCCAGTTACTCTTTCTCTTAGTTTACCTCACCTCACTACTTGTTATGGATAAAATAGGAGGCAGCACGTGTGCTGGATATGTTTGCCACCTTGAGTTATTTGTAACAATAATAAAGGCATTAAAATACAATAAATAGTAAAAATATCTGAAAGTCCTCGACTTATAACAGTTGAGCGTTCAAAGTTACAACAGCACTGAAAAAAGTAATTTATGTCTATTTTTTACACTTTCAATCGCTGTAACATCACCATGATCACGCAGTAAAAATTCAGTTGCTTTGTAACTGGCTCATATTTATGATGGATGCAATGTCCCAGGGTCATGTGATCACTTTTGCAATATTCTGACAAGCAAAGTCAGTGGAGAAACCAGATTTACTCTGGGTTACTAAATGTTCAACTGCAGTGATTCACTTAACAACTGAGCAACAAAAGTCGTAAAATGGGGCAAAACTCACTTAACAAATGTCTCACTTAGCAACAGAAATTTTGGACTCAATTGTGGCCATAAGTCAAGAACTACCTGTACCAGGAATGAGCAACATGTCATATACCAACAGTTAAATTCAATTCCCAGCAGTCTCAGTAAACAATGCATAGCTAATGTTGGAGGCTGTTGGAAGATTCAGCCAAATATGTCTGAGGATCACACAACAGGCTATCCCTGTTGTTAAGCAAACATTTATAAAGCTTTGGCAAGCAGTAATGTACTGGCTGGAAATGATTGTATCAATAAAGAGTTACAGAGAACTAAATCAATTTGACTAATTCACATGAAATGGGAAGCCATATAGGGCAATGTAAAGCTGCCCAACTGAAAAAGAAGAGTATTTTATTAGTACTAGGTATCTCTGTATGCTTGTCTAGAATCATAACTCCTATAATTCTGAGAGAAGGGCAAAGAAGTCCAGTTCTGGCTAAGAACTTAATCATCTATCTATATTGATAATCACTGGTGTAATTATTAATCAAACTGGGAAGAGGACATCTAGGAAACTTGTAAAAGAGGTGTTGTTCCATCTCTCAAGGATTCATAAGTTAATGAACAATGCTTGCTTTCTCTTCATTCTGATATGTGCCACACAACAGTGGTAATGAAGTCATAATATTGCAGCTTTAAGTAGTGCCTAAGTCATTCATGGTAGGGCCACACTCTACTTCCATTTTCCAACACCAATAAAAATGTTTAACAAAAGACACTTCCCAGTGCAAAAAAGCACTCGTTTTCTATTTTTTTAAGTCACCAAGACAAAAGAAAACCAACTGTTCTAATTATTAATGCCTTTGTCTCGATCCATCTTGATCCTGATGCACTGGATCTATACAATAAATGAGCTATATCCTGGCAATGGCTGCCATTAGGCAGCTAGATTAAAAAAAGGTAAGCGAGTCCCTGTAGATATTACTCTGCTAGTCGTTGCCAATTATATAGGTTGGTGCTCATCTCTGTTTCAAGGCCATTGAGCCAGTGCTATCTGAAAACATTTCTGTGGTCATGTGGCCAGCATGACATCACAGAGCAGAGTTACCTTGCCATCAAAGTGGTAGGTAGGTACCTATTTATCTATTCACATTTGCATCCTTTCGAACTGCTAGTTTGGCAGATGTTGGGGCAAGAATTGGAGCTCAGCCTGTCGCGTAACACAGCTAGGACCATTTTATATAAAATTGAGCTATGAGATAAACTGCACAAGGTTATCCAAATGGCAAACTAACTGATGAGAGTGGAAATCACAAAGTGAAAAGAATTCTAAAACTGGAACTGAATTTTGTTTCCTGATTTTCCACAAGCATATTTCTATTGGTTTTACTTTTATTTTGATAACTTATTTATTCTTCCTGCTTTAAAGAGACTAAAAAAAACCTTGATTACAGAAAGAAAATGCACATTTTTCTAAAATATATCTCTGCAAAGAGGCACCAAAAATATAGTATGCAATCTTAAGCCACCTTGCATATTTACTAGAAACTGAATTTTATATTATCTTGGACTAAAAGCTGCATAAAATGAATGACGATGTACTGAAATGTCACATTCACACTGGTGCACTACCTATCCTGTATTTGACTGCTTACGTGCAACCATTTCTGACACATGAAATAGCAGGTGGAATGCAGATTTTTCCTTTCTCAGTGGCCATTGCAGTCTCCCAGCTCTACTTGAAATTATTTATGGACACCTTGATGAATATTCAAACAAAAAAAGGCAAGGTTTTCTGAGGTCAAGCAGAGCAGCTGTATATAAACACAGTGCTGCTATTTATACATGGCTCAATAGATTACTACAAGCTAAGAGAGTTTTGGTATTTGACTTTGTTATGGATGAATTCTGGTATACTGAGTAAATGTAGATTAACCAATGCCACAGAGCCTGAAAAAAGTGTGTAAAAAATAAAAATCTGGAAGAAAAAAATTAATCAAAGGACACAATTGACATGATAATTATATCAAGACATTATACAGGTAGGAATGCTGAATTTTCCTGACCTTTATTTGGGGGGGGGAGGGGGGAATCACTTTGCTTATTATATGTGCCAAGTTGTTCCATTTAATAACTCACATGCTGATTGTGTATTCTGCCAAAAACAAACACTTTTTTCAAGATTTTTAGGATAGTATAGATCTAATATTGGCTGCCCAATGTATCTTTATAGTTCCTGCTCATTTATTTGTACTAAAAAAAATGTAGTTTTTAATCCGTATCTGATTGGTGGTCTTATAGCTGTAATAAAGTTTTGATGATGATAGTATTTTTGGTATATTTGTTTTAAGTAATATTTTCTTTAACAAAACTAGCTTAAACCTTACCAAACTGAAACCATAAAAGAAGCCAAACAGATGTGATCAATTACAAACTCCATAATATCATTAAGCTTTAATAAATTTGAATAATTAATTTAAAAATACAGGTAGTTCATGGATTACAACTGACAATTGACTTAACATAGTTTCAAACAAGCTGCCCATTATAGACGTACTTAAAATGGAAGACAGCTGACCAGCAACTTGATCTGACTCAAAATGGCAGATGGTGTCCTCCTTGAGCCAACAAACCACTGACGCCATGCAAAGCTTTCATCAGTGTTTCAATATAACTGTTTCAATGGTTCATGAAAATATTGCAGTTTCAGCATTTGCTGACTTGAAGAAGGAGAATGTCCACCATTTTGAGTTGAATTATGGGTATCTAGCCAGAACATTTTGCTACCTTCAGGACAGTGAGAGTTGAATTATTCAATGTGAACTGAATTCTAGTGGGTTCTGAATTGGGTTTCCCTTGCTGGAAGTTGGTTTCTTCCATATTTTTCATCTGAAACAAATTTTACAATCCTAGTTTATAATTTCTAAAGTAACCTATCTGTATGATCCAAAGTAAATCTTATCTTGTTTTTTTTTTATATATTTGCTGCTTCTCATGCAAGGGATTCACGTTAAATGAATTTAAATTGCTTTAAATAATTGCTTTAAATAAATAATTGCTTTAAATAAATGCTTTAAAGGCTTTTCAGTGCAGAAAGGGCAGAGCACTCTTAAGAACTCTTTATGCAGTAGGATAGATGCTTCACATGTAACATGTGAGAAATTCAAGACCGTGTGAGATGAATCATGAGAACTGAATTCCAGTGATTGAACATGTGATTGAATGTTAGTTGAACTTTACCGCAAGGATTTATAGGCCTTCAGTCTTGTTTAAAATACAGACAGGTTAATTCTTTTAAAATTGCAGATAGTCCTTGACTTACAACCACAACTGGGACCCAAACATTCATTGCTAAACGATGTGGTTGTTGTGAGTTGTGCTTGATTTTTATGATCTTTTTCACTGCAATCATTAAGTGAATCTGGCTTTCCCCATTAACTTTGCTTAACAGAACTCCCTATGAAGATCATAAATGGTGATCCATGTGTTTCAGACACACTGAAACCTTCGGAAATACATGTCCATTCCAAGCATCAAATTATTGATGTGATGGCAGAGATGCTGTGATGGCCATAAACCACTTTTTTCAGTGCTGTCATAACTTTGGTCATTAAACAAATTATTGTAAATCGAGGACTATCTGTATTCAAATAGAGATCTCTATACTTGATCCCCTTCCTTCCTTCCTTTTTCTTGGGTCTGTAATTCCAGTTTGATACTGGCAGCTAGATTATAGCCAGAAATAGCTGCCAAACAAGTTGAAACTCAACACAGAAAAAAAGTAATGATTAAATTTTGGTTTGAAGAAAAGTCAAACTCATAGAGATAAGGTTTGAACTGTCAGAGTGACCATATTAATTTTCTTTAAAAAAAAAAACATCCATAGAATCCTGATAAAAGAACGTTGCCTGCCATTTTGAGTCACATCACGTTCCAGTTTTTTCTCTATTGACCATGCCTCCAAAACAAAATTGCAATGCAAATGCTGGTGATGCATCAAAGCAAAAGAAAATGATCACCACTGAAAATAAAATGGAAGTAATGAAGCATCCCAAAAAAGGTGAAATGCCATCAAATGTTCAAAGAGCATTAGGCTACAGCCGGTCAATAATCTGAACAATTTTAACAGATAAGAACAATGGAGAATGTATAGCCTCTGCCCTGGTGAAAGCTACAATTATTACTAAGCAATGCAGTGGTTTAATCACCTAAATGGAAAGGCTGTTGATAAGTTGGCTAGAGAATCAAAATCAGCATCAAATACTTATTAGCCTTACTTTACTGCAAGAAAAGACTCAAAGTTGCAGGGGAAGCAAATAAAGGTGATTTTTTGATGAAGACTATTTTGGGAGAAGGTTCAATCATTTCAAAATGAGGGCAAATTTACGTAACACTAAAGTGCAAACGGAAACAGCAAGTGCTGATGTTAATCACTGCATGTGATTTTCCTAATATGTTTATTATTGAGGAAAGTTATTTGCCAGACCAAATATTTAACGTAGATGAGAGTGGCTTTTTATTATTATTTTTTTTGGGGGGGGGGGAGGGGGGCTCCTAAAAGGACATACATTGTAAAGTGCATCAGGGTGTATAGCATCGAAGGATAGACTATTGTTAATGCTTGGGTGACGCATCAAGGAATTTCAAGTTCAAGCCTTTGCTTGTTTGTAACTGCCTAAATCCGAGAGCACGTTACTGTATAATTAAAGCATCTTTTCTTATTATTTGGAAAGCAAATGCAAAGGCCTGGGTTATAATTGCCATTTTTCAAGAATGGTTCTTGAACCATTTGTTGAATGCTATTGCTTGACCCAGCAAATTCCTTTTAAGATTCTCCTTGTACTTGATAAAGTATTGGTGATGGACATCCAGGCACTTTAGATAACTTTCACCCCAATGTAAAGATGGTTATTTTTATCCTCCAACACCACACTGCTACTTCAACCAATGGTGTAGGGAGTCAGGCTACTATTTATGGCAAACCTTCTCACAAGCAGTTAAGGCTACCCAATATGATGTGATGAGCTTAAAGGAGTTCTGGAGGAATTATAATATCTATGATGCCATCAAAAATATTGCTGATTCGTGGGATGAAGAATAAACCAATAAAGATCGTATGGAATTAAAGCAACAATTGATAGCAATTGTGGAAGAACACTGGGGCATACAAATCCAAAACCAGAAAAAGGTTTTGACAAAAGGCTTAGCTGAAGACTTTTGTCTCATTGAAGCAAGGATGGCAAAGTTAAAGGAGCAGGATCCTGATACAGAGTGGTTTACAAAGTTAAACACACAATTGCAGAGGGCTTGAATTGCTACAAAGCCATTTATGATGAGATAAAAAATATTTTTTTTCAAAAAAAAGCTATGCCCAAACCTCCCTTGATGCCTACTTCAAGAAACTGACACCACTACCTGTGTTTCTCTGATAATAAGAACCAGTCTTATATTTTGGGGGGCTCCAAAATAAGCACTAGTGCTTTTTTTCTGGGAAACACAATTTCAGAGTGATCAGCCAGCTGGGTGCCCTCCCCACCAGCACATGCACAAGAGACAGCAAGCACAGAGGGAGGGGGGGGTTGGTTTCCGGCAGCAGCTGCAGCTCACCAATCCCTTGGTCAGCCAACTCTGAGGGCTGTGCAGAGTTGAGTTGATTACCTGTCCAAGCAGCAGACGGAGGCCAGAGGCACGGGGTGGAAGGCAGGTGATTTCTACGTGCTGTGTGGGCCACAGGGAAGCTGAGAGCTATGAAGATGAGCCTCCCACAGCCGGCTGGTCGCTCTGGCCCACTGACTCTTGGCTTTCCCATGGCCCATGCAGCACCTCCAGATCGCCTGCCTTCCCCCTGCACCTGTCTGTCTGCTGCCGGTGTTGCTGTGCGAAGACGAGCCTTCCACGGCCGGCTGCTCCAGCCCACGAACTCTTGGCTTTCTCACAGCCCACGCAGTGTGTTCTGATTGCCTGCATTCCCCCCCACCCACCATGCCTCCGTCTGCTGCTTGGACAGGTAATCAACTCACCTGTGATGCATGGGCTGCGGCTGCTCCCGGACACCATTGGCCCATGTATGCTTCCCACCTCCTGTGCTGAGCACACTCACCCCATTCACTAGGGCTTATTTTCAGGAAAACACTGCCCCTCCAGCAGTAGATTCAAATCTTTCCAGCATCAGGCTCAACAGCTTCAACAGTAACTATCCTCTGATAAGCTTTAATCATGATTTCTTTATCTAAACTGTTTTTAAAAGTGTTTCCTTTATTATTATTATGGTTGGTCACATAGTCAGCCAGAGTTTTGACTGGATTACATTATTATTATTATTATTATTATTATTATTATTATTATTATTATTATTATTATATATAATGTATTGTTTAAGATGTTGTATACTTGGAAGCGTTTTATGTGGTTTATATACATAGCAATGTAAAATAAATACTACATACTAAGATAAATATTTAACAAAATAATCTGTTATTTATTAAATTTATATGCTACCGGTATTTTATTACTGTAATAAAAAAACCGCCAGCTCATATAAAATGATTATTCAAATATATAAACCTTAAAATATGTTCACTCTAATACTACTGATATCAGAACCCCAAAATAGGCATTTAAAAATCTTATTTAACATTCAGAATGATGTCACAATTGACAGAATGGTTGCTAGAAATGCTATTTTAAAGCACGTGTATATTTATCATAATGTATAAAATATCTTAAAAGACATCTGCAAATTTAGCCCCTTGAACTGAAATGACAGTCTTGTACTTGTACTCTTGTACAAGTCTGCGATTGTACAGTATTATATTGGCATCATGATCTAGCATGTCCTATATGGCTAAGAAAAATATGTCTGAGATGCTATTGGGAATAAAATCTAGAGTAGATCCAGCTCTTTCATAGGGAGCTCTCTGGGTTATTACTTGAACATACATACATTGACTTAGTTCATTGATTACTTTAAGCCATGGTTATCACTATTACTTGTGTTTATTTACAAATTGCAATGACTAGATTCATCAAACACTAAGGTCAAATCAAAATTTCATTTTGGGCTTGGACAATATAGTAAACCTAGCAAAGCTGTCCAAAACCTGTGATTTTGAACATTGTAGCCTTCTTATAAAACCCAACTTTTTCTGACTCAACCACACAGAGGAAATCCTTTGAATCATAAACAACTGATAAATCTAGGTCATTTCTCTATAATCTCCTTTCAACTATATACAAAATTTAAATACACTTCAAATGAGACACTTTCAAGAACACTAGTTATTCTTGTAATGTGAGGCTCAATTTTTAAAATGGAAAGGCAAAACTATTTTCCAAAAGGAATATATCTGTATCAATGCACTTAAACTTTAAAATGTAAATCTAAGCACTTAAAGAGAGGCAAGAGCCCTGGTGGCACAGCAGACTAAAACACTGTTATTAACATCAGCTGCCTGCAATTACTGCAGGTTCGAATCTCACCAGGCTCAAGGTTGACTCAGCCTTCCATCCTTTCTAAGGTAGGTGAATTGAGGACCCAGATTGTGGGGGCAATAAGCTGACTTTGTATAAATATACAAAAGTATGAAGGCTATTGCTTAATGCATTGTAAGCCGCCCTGAGTCTCCGGAGAAGGGCGGCATATAAATAAAAAACAACAACAACAGTAAAAGTCAAAATGAGAAATGTCATTTGGTCTCATCAACTGAGAGCCAAAAGCTAAGCTATAAGGAAAAAATGGGTTTTGACCGTTTGATTTAATAAAGGAGCTTTAGATCATATAGGATCACTGCCAAAAGCACCTTTTCTCAACACTGGGCCATTTCTTCTTCCAAGCTTGGGTGTTTGCTCTGGAAGCTGTTTTCTGTCACCTTTGTTTGAAACTACTTTCCTTCATATTCTTCACATAGAAGCAAAGTGACCATGCATGCACACAACACATGTAAAAGCAACAGAAAACAGCTTTCCAAAGCAACTGTGATAAACTGAGGGAAAATGTGGCTGCTTTAAGGTATTTTGTATGCTCTTATAAAGGAGTTCTAGTCCCTTTTTTTAAAAAAAAAGCAGTATATGATTCCAAGTATAAAGCCTCATAACTACTTGCAGCATCCATATTTCCTGCCCTGGGATATAATGTGGCTTAATTTGTAAGTGCTTATTTAGTTTGATATATTTATATTGTTTGAATGCTCAAAATTAAATATATTTTGATAATGTAGCTGTTATGATAAAACCATGGCAAATATTCAGCTTAAACAAACTATTTTCATGTTAGTACAATATGTCAAGGTTCCAATTCTGAGTTATCTATACTTAATATATTGTACTATCAGCAGAAAGAATTTGTGACAATTTAAAGTGTTCCTATAGCTCCCTTCCTACATACACTGCCAACATTCTGCACAATATTTGGAAAAGGGTGATTAAGGAAAACATACAAAATGACACAACTGATGAACTATACTGGGATTATAAAATAAAAATATAAAATCCATTGAGATTTTATGAAACAGAATTGATAGCTCTTCACCTTTTGCAAATTCAGACATTCTCTGGGTAGAAACTATTATGTGGATATATGTCCAAGAACAAAAAACATGGACGCCCAGAAGGGCTGGCAGAAAAATCAAAAGAGCGGCCAAAATAAAAGCTTTATATTAATTTCAAAACTTCTTATACAGATTTCCAAAGCCACTCATGCTTTTGGAAGTCAAGAGGAATACACTCAGACTTCATTAGAAGTACTGAGTCACCAATGTTCTGTTCTATACAGGTTGTCAAGCTCCATCAACAGGATACATAATACTGTAACAGCAGCAAACGTCCCAATATTATGAAGAATCGTTTATGCTAAAAAAAAGAGGTGAAAGTCATTGCTAATTTGGCCAATATCTCCCTTAAAAATGCAAAGAAACCAGAGAATTAGATGAATTCTGCGTTTCTATAGAATGCAAGGAAGACAAAAGAACAGTTGCAGATTCTCCCCTGTAAGGCTGATCACCTTATGACCTTGGGACCTTTCTAGTCTTAACACTGAGACGCCAAGTTAGAAACCCAGTACTCAGAAGTAGACTGGGTTTCAACATTTGTAACAGAAAACTCCATTATGTACATGGTCACAGATAGACTACATAACAGGTAATTTAGTCTATATTTTGATTACATAGTAGTAAATAGAGAGCACTGAAAAATGTTTCAAACAACCTTTCAGTACTACACAAAGACATAAACATATACAAAAACCCTGGGTGGTTTAATTTAACTTCTCAAATATGTGGCAGAAGAGATGGACCCCTAGAACCAGGTTCAAACAAGTCAAAGTATATGATTGCATGTCACCGCACAACTGAAGGAGCCTGATACCATAGTTCCTCTGGCCTCCTTTGTCTCTTCACGCTAAATGTGGAAAAGAAAATGTATTTCTCTAGTACCACAACACTCTTCCCAACTACTGAGGGCTTGAACTAAAATGCAACTATCAGCTTCATTATTTCTTTCAGTAACCCAATATTAAGTGCCCTGAAGATAGTGATTTCCCTCAAAAACAGCTGTTCTTCAAAATTTGCCACATTTGGTCCAGGATGTTGCTTCATGACCTTAGAGAACGAACACCCCCACTATTCTTGCTGCCAAACACCCCATACAGCTTCCTCATATTGCCAATTTTATCTCACTATCACTAATTGTTTTGTTGTATAGCCATCCCTAATAGATATAATTGTCTTAATCTTTCATGAATCCCACACACTTCCTTTTAAATGTCCTGAATCTCCAACATCCCCCCTCCCCAATCTTACACAATAATAGCTCTATTATGAACAAGATCATTTCTCAATGTCTATGGAGATTCTCAATCAACCAGGTTATGGCTATCCCAAAGATCTTTTTCCAAAAGGGAACTGGACCTTCTTAGAAGTTTCAAGAAAGTCCAGTTGCCTTTTGGGAAAACCATTTCCACCCACTCTCACAGCATGCATAATTTCACAGAGCATTTTTATTACACCCTCCCTTTTCATACCTGCTTATCTTGAAAAATGAAAGCAGCAGATCCTTACATGCCAGCTCCCCACACAAACCCCTTCCATCTTGCTCTCAAGCCCTTTGGCCCCAATTATCAGCAAGGAAACTACAGGTAGTCCTCAACTTACAACAATTCATTTAGTGACCAAAGTTACAGCCACACTGAAAAGGCAACTTATGACTGTTTTTCACACTTACGACCATTGCAGCATCCACACGGTCATCTGAACAAAATGCAAAGGCTTGGCAATTGACTCATATTTAAGAAGTTGCACGGCCCGGGGGTCATGTAACCCCCCCCCCCTTTGCAATCTTCTCACAAGCAAAAGTCAAAGCGGATGCCACATTCACTTAACAACCTTGACAAGAAAGGTCGTTAAAAAATGGGACAAAAAAAATTCACTTAACAATGTTTTCGCTTAAGCCACAGAAATTCTGGGCTCCAGTGCGGTCGTAAGTCGAGGACTACCTGCAAACGGAGAACCTTTTTAAAAAAAATACAGCAATCGCTTTCTCAACTTCCTTTCTCTTTCCACGGGCACGCTGTTCCTTCCCCTGGTACACAGCGAGAGGCCAGGGAAGAGATCAGGGTTAACCGGAGAAAGAGAAAAAGAGCACTTTGGCGATCCCCATCCCAGCTCTCTCTCTGAAGAGAGGTAATATGAGGTGTTTTTATATACCCGGCTCTCCAAACCAAACCAGGAAGGCTTGCACGATTCCCAGCAAGGCCTCACCGATTTCGCCGGTGAGGAGGCGCTTTAAACCCGAGAGCAGGGCGGCTTTCATCGGGGCCAGAGGCGGAATAAAGGGGCTCCCCTGGGAGGAGGAGGAGGGGGGGAGATCAGACTTGGCGACCCTCCGCTTTCCCGGCTTTCTTCGGCTCAAGTCAGACACCGAGCAGGGGACTCCCTCCCACCCCCTCGGATGCTCCATGCCCTGGAGAAAGGGGGTCCTTTCTCCCCACCCACCCCTCGAGACTCTCTTTCGGGTGGGGGAGGGCTGTCTCCACGTGAGACCGGTGGGGGGAGGGAAACCTTCGCTGCCCACGTGACACCCCCACCCCCCGCGGCCGCCTGTCGCTTTCCCTCACGTGCCCCCCTCCTCCTCCCCCCCCAACTCCTTCGCCTTCAAGGGCCGCCTCACCCGATCTCGTCGGCGCCCCCGACGCTATTCATGGCGGCGACGGGGGCAGAATGGCCTGCGGGGGACGGAGGGAGGGAGGGGTAGGCCCGCTCAGCTGCCCCTCCGCTGTTGCTCCTCTTCTTTTTCTTTTCTCTTTCTCCGGCGGAGCCGCGACGAGAGGCGGTGGCGACTCTTCCTAACGCCGCTTTCCTCCCCTCCGCTTCTTCCCCCTTGGGGGTTCACCGCCTGCCACAGGCGCCCTCAAGAGCTCCAGGCGCCGCCGCCGTCCTCCTCGCTGCCGCCTTCTTCAGCTTTACCTCACACTAGAAAGGGGCCCGGCGACAGTCAGCCAGCGAGCCGCCGCCGCCGTAGCGCGCCTGCGCAAGCGCACGCGCTCGCGCGCGCCGCCTTACTTTCCTCCTCCCCTCCCCCTCCCCGCCCAATCTCCTTCCCGAGTCTCCTGCTGCCGCCACCAACCGCCGCTGCAAAGAAGAAGAAGCCGGGGAGTAATACGCCTGCGCGGTAAGCGTCGCGAGACTCCTTTCTTCTCCCCCCGACTTCCAACAGCCGCCAAGAATATCATTGGCTGCTACGGGGTTTCCGGTAGTTGAAGGTGGGCGGGAGGATAAGGAGGAGGCGGGGGGAAAGGAAGGGAAGCCCACGCACAAGAGCGTCTGGGCGATTTATTCGCTTTGTTAGGAACCGGGTAGAGTGGGGCACGCGGTCTGACTTCCGTTTTAGAGAACAAAGGGTATGATGGGGGATGTAGTTACTGTACTGTTCTTTCTTGGGAGCTTTTTGGTGTTTGTTTGTTTTTTTTAAAGGAAGTGGACCGCTTGAGTGTGTTCGATTCCGGAAGTTTTGCCTTTGGCCGTTTGGGAAATGTAGTCCGTTGAAGAAGGAAGTTCTGCTTTCGACTCTGCGTCTCTATGTGCGGTTTAAAAGGAGGAGGAGGAGGAAGAGAAACGGAAGCGCTTTGCATGTGGGTTGGAATCTGTACAATTAAGAAGAAATGATTCGGTTTATCAGAGGAAAAAAGTATTATTGATTAATCATATGCAGCCCTAGCTGTGAAACCCATTGATATGAAAAAAAAAAAAACCACACACAATACAACCCTAAAGTTACAAAAACAACAATAAAATATTGTCATGCTACCGGTATTAACACATCAGCAGTTTTCAAACTAGCGTGCTCATCTTTTACAACAGTCTTAACCTGGTGGCTTCCAGGTAGTGTGGAGGATGGGAATTGTAGTTCCCGCCCCCCCACCCATCCAAGAGGTTCATGTAGAGAGGAATGAAATTAAATTCAGCTAATATTTTTGGTGTAAAATGAGTATGGGCATCTGATATAGATTACAGAAACAGATTAACACGAGTTGGGAGCTTGTAGGTCATCTAGTCCAACCCCTCGCCCAAGCAGAAGACCCTACACCATTTCTGATATGGAGGTCCGGTCTCTTCTTGAAAGCCTCCAGTGATAAATCTCCCACAACTTCCAAAGGCAACTTCTGCTCCATGGCTTGATTGCTCTCACTGTCAGAAAATTTCTCCTTATTTCCAGGTTGAATCTCTCTCCTTGGTCAGTTTCCATCCATTATTCTTTGTCTGGCCTTCAGGTGTTTTGGAAAACAGCTTGACCCCTTCTCTGTGGTAGCCCCTCAAATATTGGAAGACTGCTCTCATGTCTCCCCTGGTCCTTCTCTTCACTAGACTAGCCATGCCCAGTTCCTGCAACCGTTCATATGTTTCAAACTCCATATCTGGAGTTTGTCCAAGCAAGATTAACCACCATAGTTTTACTGGAATCCGTTTTCTGGATTCACACAACCCCCACAAGCCTTGGGGTTGTGCAATTAAACTGCCTTAGCTGCTCATTTTGCAGAGAGAGAGAGACACAATTTATTCATCTTTTCCATAGACTTCAAAGCTGGTTTCCAAGCCAAGGGTTCCATTCATCAAAATAATGGTTTTGTTTCGAATGTGTACAGTGTTGATATCGTAAGGAAGCTTTCTATGATGTTCTGAAGGCCCTCCATATTGAAGAGGGTATTTAATTTACAAGTAGTTCCTCAATGTACAACTACAATTGAGTCCGAAGTTTCCATTCCAGACAGTTGTTAAATGAGTTGCATCCCATTCTACGACCTTTCTGCAGTTGTTCAATGAATCATTCCGTCATCAAGCAAATCTGGCTTCCCCTTGTAGGAAATTAGCACCCACCCCTTTCCTAGAAGAATGAAATATTTTAGGAAAGATTAAAAAGGCAGAATATTATGTTTCCCTGTATGAGAAATGGAGAAGCATGATTTAAAGACAAAGCAGCTCCCACCTTCCTGCTCCCACCCTTTTGTTAATGGGCCAGAGGCAGAAACTCAATCTTTGTCAAGGGACCATCATCTGCAACACAATGGGACCCATTTAGCAACAGAAACTCACCACATGGCACCTGGGAAGATTACATCAGCCAGCAAGGCTAGCTAAGACCCCCACCCCCTGGGAGTCTGACAACCAATCAGGATACTCTTTAGGGAGCCCAGGAAGTTCAAAGCCAGAGAGAGCATAAAACCCAGGGCTGTATCTCACCCCTTTTCTGTTCAGAAACTCAAGCCATGTGATCCTGTCCACCATTAAACCATCTTTCCAAGCAGTCTCCATGTTTCCAGTGTCTTTTTCCCCACTTGGAGCAGAACCCAGAAGGATATTTCTTCCTACACCCCATTGACTTTGCTTGCAGGAAGCCAATTGGGAAGGTTACAAACAGTGATCGCATGACCCTAGGACACTGCAGCCGTCATAAATAAATGCCAGTTGCCAAATTTCTGAATTTTGGTCTCATGGCTATGGGGATGCTGCAGTGAGGGTGTGAAAAATGGTCTTGAGTCACTTTTTTCAGTGCCGTTGCAACTTTGGTCACTAAATGAATACCGGTAGTTGTAAGTTGAGGACCATCTGTATAGGTGAACGAAAGAATATCTAGGCTGGAGTCAAAATGTTTGTCCCTCAGCTCTTATCATCTCAAGAATCCAATTTGAAACCTTCAAAAGTTTCTGCCAGACACCCTGGATAAGGCTGAGATTAATCAGATTTTGTATATAAGGCACAGGGATCAAACTAGCATCGTCATGTTTCACGACATTTTTCCCATTCACGGAGATGGGGTGGGTGTGGCCTGTGTGTGACACATCTGGCCCGTAGGCTGTCAGTTTACCACTCCTGGTATAAGAGAACCTTGAAGTGTCCTTGGAGATCATCTAGTCCAGAAGTGTCAAACACAAGGCCCGCAGGCTGCTTAGAACTGGCCCACTGGGTCGCCCTGGAAACCGCAAAGGACCGCCCCACGGTGCCCCTGCCAGTGAAAATGGAGCTCCAGAGGGCCACCAACTGTTTTTGCTGGCAGAGGCTTGCAGTAGGCTGTTGCAGCCAAAAATGGAGCTCGGGAGCCCGTTTTCGTTGGCAGAGTGCTCGGGCCACCACAGGCACCCCCCTGACACGAGTGACGTCGAGCTGGCCACGCCCACCCTGGTCCCCCAAGTTCAACCACAACCCTCAATGAAATCAAGTTTGACATTCCTGATCTAGTTCAAGAACTTGGCAACTTTTAAGATGCGCGTACTTCCATCTCCCAGCATGCTGGTGGAGAGCTCTGGAGTTGAAGTTCACACAACTTAAAAAGTTGCCAAGTTTGAAAAAAAAAAATATTTAGTCCAAAAGGTGCTTTTTTTACAAGGCAACTGGACTTTGTTTTTTTCTTTGAAGACATTTCTCTTCTCATCCAAGAAGCTTCTTCAGCTCTGACTGGATGGTGGGGAACAGAAGGACTGATATTCCTTGCAGACAGCTGGTCATTTGCATCCTTTTAGAGGGTCATTGAAGCACTTGGAGGTTGATCTGTGTCCTCAGGGTCACCTGAGTGGTGCAAATGGGTGTGGAGCCTTCTCGGAACTGTTGAAAGGACTCTGTTGTATCCTGGAGATAGACGGTGTTGTATCCCTCCCCCTCTGTTGAAAGAGGGCTGTCCAATTTTGACATAGATGGCTCTTTATCTTGCTGTCTGCAAGGAGAATAAATCCTTCCATTCCCCACCATCCAGTCAGAGCTGACGAAGTTTCTTGGATGAGAAGCAAAACGTCCTTCAAAGAAAAACCAGAAAGTCCAGTTGCTTCTTGAAAAAACCACCTTTGGGACAAAAGCATGACCTGGATGACTGAGAATCTCCATAGAAACTAATCTAGTCCAACTTCCAACTTGCCACTGCAGGAAATGCACTACTGTCATCTCCCCAATTGCTGGGTATCCAGCTCTGCTTTCAATATCTCCAGCAAAGGAGCATCCCCCACCTCCAGAGACCTTCTGCTGTTGTGGAACAGCTTTTATTTTTTATTTTTTTAGTCCTTTTGAATCACTCTTGACTTCTAAAGCACCTGGATGAATAGGAATAGGAATAGGAATAGGAATAGGAATAGGAATAGGAATAGGAATAGAATAGAATAGAATAGAATAGAATAGAATAGAATAGAATAGAATAGAATAGAATAGAATAGAATAGAATAACAGAGTTGGAAGGGACCTTGGAGGTCTTCTAGTCCGACCCCCTGCCCAGGCAAGAAACCCTACACCACTTCAGACAAAGAGCCTTGGTGGCACAGCAGACGGAAGTGCTGTTAAGTAGCACCAGCTGCCTGCAATTACTGCAAGTTCGAATCTCACCAGGCTCAAGGTTGACTCAGCCTTTCGAGGTAAGTAAAATGAGGACCCGGATTGTGGGGGCAATAAACTGACTTTGTATAAAAAAAGAACACCACTGCGGGGGGCCGAAAGCCCTACTAAGCAGGTATATACAAAAGGATGAAGGCTATTGCTTAACACATTGTAAGCCGCCGTGAGTCTCCAGAGAAGGGGCGGCATATAAATCAAATCAATCAATAAATAAATAAAATAAAATAAAATGGTTATCCAACATCTTCTTAAAAGCGAGTGCTTACAGATTTCTTGGCAGTGGTTTTTCCTTTCTGGGGCTGAGAGGAAGGGACTGGCCCAAAGTCACCCAGCCGGCTTTGATGCCTAAGGCAGGACAAAACGTTTCCCTGCGTCTAATCCGGAGCCTTAACAACCAAGTTAAGTTGTTTTTATGGCTTGTGCGTACCTGCCTTCAAGTCAGTCAGTTTACACCTGGCAACTGCCTGGACAAATCCCTGCAATTTTCTTGTTCTGGACAAGAAGCAATGGGTAGAAACTAATCAAGGAGAGAAGCAACTTAGAACTAAGAAGAAATTTCCTGACAGTTAGAACAATTAATCAGTGGAACTGTTTGCCTTCAGAGGTTGTGAGTGCTCCATCACTGGAGGCTTAAAAAAAAACTGGACAACCATACAGAATAATGGAGTTGGAAGGGACCTTGGAGGTCTTCTAGTCCAACCCCCTGCTCAGGCAGGAAACCCTATGCCATTTCAGACAAGTGGTTGTCCAATGTCTTCTTTAAAACTCCCAGTGTTGGAGCATTCACAGCTTTTGGAGGCAAGCTGTTCCACTGACTAACTATGAGGAAAATTCTCCTTAGTTCTAAGTTGCTTCTCTCCTTGATTAGTTTCCACCCATTGCTTCTTGTCCTGCCTTCAGGTGCTTTGGAGAATAGGCTGACTCCCTCTTCTCTGTGGCAGCCCCTGAGATATTAAAAGACTGCTATCATCTTCCCTTTAGTCCTTCTTTTCCTTAAATTAGACATACCCAATTCCAGCAACTGTTCTTTATATGTTTTAGCCTCCAGCCCAGAGGTGGGTTTCAGCAGGTTCTGACCAGTTCTGGAGAACCGGTAGCAGAAATTTTGAGTAGTTCGGAGAACTGGTAGTAAAAATTCTGACTGGCCCCGCCCCCATCTATTCTCTGCCTCTAAAGTCCCAGCTGATTGGGAGGAAATGGGGATTTTTTTGCTTTGCTTTGCTTGCTTCTTGCTTTTTTAATTTATATGCCGCCCTTCTCCGGAGACTCAGGGCGGCTTACAATGCGTTAAGCAATAGCCTTCATACTTTTGTATATTTATACAAAGTCAGCTTATTGCCCCCACAATCTGAGTCCTCATTTTACCTACCTTTGAAAGGATGGAAGGCTGAGTCAACCTTGAGTCTGGTGGGATTTTGCAGTAACCTTCCCCTGGATTGGGGAGGGAATGAAGATTTTTACAGTATCCTTCCCCTGCCAAGCCCGCCAAACCAAGCCACGCCCACCAAGCCACGCCCACAGAACCGGTAGTAAAAAAAATTTTGAAACCACCCCTGCTCCAGCCCCCTAATCATCTTCATTGCTCTTCTCTGCACTCTTTCTGGAATCTCAACATCTTTTTTGCATCATGGAGACCAAAGCTGGATTAGAGTCTCATCCAAACGCGGTTTTAGCAAAGCATTACAAAGTGGCATTAACACTTCCCGCGATCTTGATTATATCCCTCTGTTAATGCCACCTAGGACTGCACTGGCATTTTTCGGCAGCCAATTTCATTTGTCTGAAACGGGGTAGGGTCTCCTCCTGCTTGGACTTAGAAGACCTGCAAGGTCCCTTCCAAAACTCAGGATATTCTGTTCTTCTGCTTTATTATCCCATCCAATAGCAAGAGACATTTAAACCTGACGATCTGCAATGGTTCAGTTTCTCCGGAAGATGTCCCCTGCCTTCTCCTGGCCAGCTCCCAAGTGGGAATTGCAAACTCCTTCCCCCACCTTAACTCCCCTTTGCTCACTCAGCTTTCCTCCTGTGCTCCACCCCCTCAACTATTTCAAGCTAAGCAGGAGCCCAGCAGCTCCCTTTCCAGGTTCCTGGAGCTCCGACAGCCTCTCCCAACCTTCTCTCACCACCTCCAAGGAGCCCTTAGGCCTTCTGACATGGCTTGTCCCATCTTTCTGGAAGGGGAAAATTGTAAGCCTTCTTGGAAGGAAGCCGCTGCGGGCTACAATCCAGCAGACACTCACTTGGAAATCATGGGGAAGCCGGTGATGGAGCGTTGGGAAACCCCCTTCATGCACGCCTTGGCCAGCAAGGCTGCTTCACAAGGTAAGATCAATTCCAGTTAAGTGTTCTGTAGCCTCCATGCAGATAGGCCTCGACTTGCGACCAAAACCGAGGCCAAAATTTCCGCTGCCAAGCGAAACGTTTGCAAAGTGAGTTTTGCCCCGTTTTATGACCTTCCTCACCGCAGTTGTTAAGTGAATCGCTGCAGTTCAGGGGTGAAATATTCCCGGTTCGGACCAGATCGCCCAATCCGGTAGCGATGAAGGCGGGTGGTTCGGAGAACCGATAGCAAAAATCCCTGCGCCCCCCCCCCCGCCCATGCCCAGCTGAGCCGTGCAATCATCAGAGGCTTTTTTAAAATTATTTTTAAAAGCATTTTTTCTATAACCTCTTCTGCCGAAAAAATGCTTTTAAAAGTAAAAAAAAAAAAAGAAAGAAGCCTCTGACGATTGCGTGGCTCAGCTGGGATCGTCAGAGGCTTTTAAAAGCATTTTTTTTACAAGAGGTTGTAGAAAAAATGCTTTTAAAAGTTTTAAAAAAAAAAAGTTGGCCACGCCCACCCAGTGACATTACCCCCACCACCAAGCCACGCCCACAGAACTGGTAGTAACAGATTTTACATTTCACCACTGCTGCAGTTGTTAAATTAGTAGCATACTTGTTAAGTGAATCTGGCTTCCCCATTGACTTGGAGGGACCTTGGAGGTCTTCTAGTCCAGCCCACAGCTCAGGCAGGAAACCCTATACAATTTCAGACAAACGGTTATCCAATCTCTTCTTAAAAACTTCCCGTGTTAGAGCATTTACAACTCCTGGAGGCAAAGTTGTTCCACTGATTAATTGTTGTAACTGTTAGAAAATTTCTCCTTAATTCTAAGTTGCTTCTCTCCTTGATTAGATTCCACCCATTGCTTCTTGTCCTGCCCTCAGGTGCTTTGGAGAATAGGTGCCAGAAAGTCACAGAAGGTGGACACTGCAAAGGCCATAAATGTGAGTCAGTTCCCAAGTGACTGAACCTGGGTCACATGACCATGGGAATGCTGCAACAGTCGTTAAGTGTGAAAAACAGTCAGAAGTCACTTTTTTTTCCAGTACTGTTGTAACTTTGAACAGTCCCTCAATGAACTGTTGTAAATCGAGGATTATCTGTATCTTTTCTCCTTTGTCTTAGCTCCTGATGCTTAATTTCGTGGATTTGCTACATCCTACTCCAGGGGTCCCCAACTCCCACGCCGCCACACATTATCAGGCCGTGGCCTATTCGCAACTAGTCCGTGGGCTGGGGCGCATGCACACTGTTCTGCCCCAGCTACGGATCCCAAAGAACGCAGCACACACAAAGTCCATTCAAACATTAGTTTCCTAAATAAACCAGTCTTTTACAACAACCGCTGTTCATTAACTGCATTAACAGCCGCCAAGAATTCAAAGAATAATAACTGAAAGCTTACTATGTTTGGCAGAATGCCCAGAAGCAATTTGCAGGAAGCTGATAAGATCAGCAAGACAAGATATGAAGGTATGTGAACTAAGTTGTTCCCTGCAAATTGCTTCAGTCGGCCTTCCTCCTTAAATAGGCTAAGGGAGTGGCCAATTAGCCCCAAGCCTTACTCTCGAGAAGACCTCTTCCTGAGGAGCCACTCCTGCCTTTTGGCAGCTCTGCGCGCCCGTGCATCGAGAAGTGGCTCCTCCTCTTCGTCCTTTTCACTAAAGGGAGCTTCTGGAGGTTCTGAAGGCCCTGGCTGAATCCCCGCCTTTGGCACCACATCTTTTCCAGCCTCCTCATTGTCTGACTCGAGCGCCAGCCGCACAGGCTGCTGGCGCAGCACCACACCAGCCTCCTCGCTGTCGGAATCAGCTATTAGCTGCACAGGCCGCTGACGGGCCACAACACACACGTACGCAGCTTGACCCGGGCGACCGGTGAACTGATGCACACGGACAGGCACATCGGCCCACCGCTTGCGTGGCCTGGTTCCCCTCTTTCCCCCCAGCCAGGCTGCCAAGCTGTAAAGGTTAGGGACCACTATCCTACTCCTTTTCTACACTTTGCATAGCATTGCTTACTCCAATAGGGAATAGCATGATGGGTAGGGACATAGATATGTTCTTTTTTCTATTATTTTTTTTTATTTTTTATTATTATAAACATAATATGACATTACAAGACATACAACATTTATACTGTGTATATATATATATATATATATATATATATATATATATATATATATATGTATAGTTAATATTTCGGGTTTCTTCCCGTGTAATTGTGGATATATCCCTAAATTGTGGATATATTAATTGTAATTGTGGATATATTACACGGGAAGAAACCCGAAATATTAACTATACACACATACATACCCGTGAAAACTTACATAAACATATATATATATATATATATATATATATATATATATATATATATATATTCTCTTAACAGCTATTTCATGATGATCTTCTAATATTCACATTCTTTCCCTTTTCCCTTTATATTATTCCAGTTTCTTCTTGTCCCCTTCTCTTTTAATTACAGTGTATTATCTTAACATTCATATTAATTTTATATTTTCTCTACATTGACATATTCATTCTTTCCATTTTTTAAATCTCACCCCTATTTTTCTTCACTATCATTCCTATTCTCCAGCCACTTACACCGCTTGTGCCAGATTATATAATATTCCGTGTCCTCCTTTTCTTTAAGCTCTTTTGTTAATTTATCCACACTCGGCACATTCTAAGATTTTTTTTTTATCAACTCTTCTTCCGTTGGTATATTTTATTTTTTTCCAATTTTGTGCGTATACTATACGGGCAGCTGTTATAATATGTAAAAATCAAATATTTTATTTCCTTAGTGTATTTTTCAGTAAATATCCCTAATTAAAATGTCTCTGGTTTTTCCGCTCGTAGGTGGTTCTATTATTTTCTCTAACCATTTTTAAATCTTAGCCCAGAACTTCTTTGCAGCTGGACAGGGACATAGATATGTTCTTGGGGGTCTTTTGCTCTCGGTGGAACATGTTCCCCACCCCCCCCCCCAGCATAACCAACCACCCCCATGGATGCTCACACCCATCAGAGTCGAGTTCCTGGTTATTCCCTGCACTGCAACGGAGATAAGAATAGCTCTGTGGTGAAAGGTCTTTGTGGAAAGGCTGGGGGGTGGGTGGGGGGTGGGTGTTTCAGGGGTCTCGCCCTTTGCTGACAGCTGCAGGCTGAGGCCCAAGATAAGGGCTGCTCCCTTGAGCAGTGGCAAAGGTCTCTTCCAACCTCCCAGACAACAGCTTTCTGCAAAATAGCAACTTGGGCCAAGCACAGCGGCCTGAGAAGGAGACCGTTCCCCAGGAATTCCAGAAAATTGTCTGTGTCTCTGTGTGTGTGTTGTGTGTGTGTGTGTGTGTGTGTTTGAAGTACAGGTGGTATTATTATTATTATTATTATTATTATTATTATTATTATTATTTATTGGTTCGATTTATAGGCCGCCCTTCTCCGGAGACTCAGGGCGGTTTACAATGCGTTAAGCAATAGCCTTTATACTTTTGTATATACCTGCTTAGTAGGGCTTTCGCCCCCCCCCGACCAAGCGGTGTTCTTTTTTTATACAAAGTCAGTTTATTGCCCCCACAATCCGGGTCCTCATTTTACCTACCTCGGAAGGATGGAAGGCTGAGTCAACCTTGAGCTTGGTGAGATTCAAACTTGCAGTAATTGCAGGCAGCTGGCAGCTAAGTGCTATTTAACAGTGCTTTAGTCCACTGCTCCACCAGGTTCCTATTGTAGTCCTCGATTTACAACAGTTCATTTACTGACTGTTCAAAGTTACAACATCACAGGAAAAAAAAGTGACTTCTGACCCAGGGGTGGGTTCTAAATTTTTTTACTACCGATTCTGTGGGCGTGTCTTATTTTGTGGGTGTGACTTGGAGGTCATGTGACTAGGTGGGCGTGGCTAGCTGGTCAGAGTCATTTCTGGAAGGTCCTTGCACTTACAACCAGTCCTCGCACTTACGACCCGACTCATTTGTTTGCTTTTAACACTGATCAGCTGTAGGACGGTGGCAAGAGTTTAAACAGTTTTTTTCCCTCTAGTCATCAGCTGGGACTCAGGAGGCAGCAATAGATTGGGGGTGGGACCAAATAAAAGGTAAGAATAATGTGGGGGGGTAGGGTGGTGCGGGGGGGAGAAGAACTGGTTTGGTGACATCATATCGTCACCGCTACCGGCTCGGCCGAACCAGGAGGAACCCACCACTGTTCTGACCGTTTTTCACACAACTGTTGCAGCATCTCCCATGGTCTCCCAGGATCGAAATTTGGACAGTTTGGCAACTGGCTCACACGTATGACCGGCTGCAGTCTCCCAGGATCACGTGATCCCCTTTTTGCCACCTTCTGACAGGCAAAACCAATTAGGTAAACACAGATTCACTTAGCAAACATGTAACGAACTTAACAACCACCGTGATTCACTTAACAACAACAGTGACAAGAAAGGTCGTAAAGCGGAGCAAAGCTCACTGAATAAATCTCTCGCTTAGCCACATAACTTTGGGGCTCAATTGTGGTCATTATGCGGAGGACTACCTGTAATGGTGTAATGGAGAAAATGGTTCAGGCCCTGGCACAGAATAAGAGTTTATACTGCAGAAAGCAAGAATGTATGTGAGCGGGGGAGGAGGGGTTGGACTAGATGACCTATAAGGTCCCTTCCAACTCTGTTAATCTGTTAATCTGTTAATCTGTTAATCTGATTATGTTTTCTGGGCAAAATAGATAAATTTGTCACTTCCTTTTCTTTCTATCAGTCTAGACTGCAGATCTCTGGTTCTCCTCCAAGAATTAACTTGATCTGACATTCTTAAGGCTTAAGGCTTTTTTTTAAGGATAAGAAACAAATTCCTCAAGAAAGACAAAAATTCTACTTTATGGACAGGGCTCTAGTAATTTCAAATTCTGAAATTGACTGAATTTTCCTGTTTTCTTCCTTTTATGCCAAAGAGAGTCAAAGTGGGGCCATCTTGAGTTTCTTTCTAACCTTTTCTTCATTTCCTGAAAGAAAATGTGTTTTTGTAATCTTCTGAGGCAATAGAGCCTTGGTGGTACAGGGGTTTAAGGCACCCTGTTATTAAGCTGGTTATTAAGACCAGCTGCCTGCAATTACTGCAGGGTTCGAATCTCGCCAAGGCTCAAGGTTGACTCAGCCTTCCATCCTTTCTAAGGTAGGTAAATTGAGGACCTAGTTTGTGGGGGCAATAAGCTGACTTTGTATAAATATACAAAAGGATGAAGGCTATTGCTGAGCACATTGTAAGCCGCCCTGAGTCTTCGGAGAAGGGCGGCATATAAATCAAATTAAAAAAAAAAATAGTTTCTCCAAGGTCATCTCTGTGGCTCTCATAACAATTTAGCTAACCAGATCTAAGCCAATCTTTGGATAGCGAGAGAGGCAGCACAGCATATAAATGCAATCAATCAATCAATTAATAAAATCTTCCTTTCAGGAGGCCGGGTGCTGGAGGTTGGCTTTGGCATGGCCATTGCTGCCAGCAAAATCGAAGAGTTTGACATCCAGGAGCACTGGATCATCGAATGCAACGAAGGAGTCTTCCAGAGGCTGCAGGAGTGGGCGAAAACGCAGCCTCACAAGGTTGGGGCAAAGGGGCCTGGTGAGAAGAGGGCACGGATGCCCAGCAGAAAAGCAACCACAGCCCGCTGTGGACCCTCTGCGCATGCGCAAACACTTCTGCGCATGCGCGGAGGGTATAAAACAGCTTACTTCCTGGTTAAAACCAAGTAGTAAGAATGACCGGGCGGGTGGGCGGAGCCTCGCGCTGCTGTCACTACCGGTTCTCGGAATCACCCGCCGCCATCACTACCGGTTCGGCCGAAGTGGTCCGAACCGGTAGCATTTCACCTCTTATGCAGATTGTTTTGAGGGTTCCATCACAATGCATGATGGGAAAGGGGATCGGGGCCCCAAGAGCAATGAATGGGGAAGGGAAGTGATGTAACCGAGTCCCTAAATTGGTTCTAAACTGAACAATTGTGAACAGGCGGAGGGAGTAATAATGGCGTGTGAGAAGGTCCTTGGGAGTCAGGAGGGAGAACAACAGACTTGACAATGAGGTAAAAAATAGGTATCAGGCATGGGAAGCAATTCAGAAGGGATTCCCCCTTAGTTTTCCAGACAGTAAAAGAATAGGAAGGGAGAGTTGATTTGGTGTAATGATTAAGGTGTCAGCCTCGAAACCAGGAAATGGTGAGTTCTAGTCCCATTTTAGGCATGAAAATCATCTGGTGACTTTGGGCCAATCACCAGGAGACGGCGAGTTCTAGTCCCGCCTTAGACATGAAAGCCTTCTGGTAACTTTGAGCCAATCACCAGAAAACGGTGAGTTCCAGTCCCGCCTTAGGCATGAAAGCCATCTGGTGACTTTGGGCCAATCACCAGGACACGGCGAGTTCTAGTCCCGCCTTAGACATGAAAGCCTTCTGATAACTTTGAGCCAATCACCAGAAAACGGTGAGTTCCAGTCCCGCCTTAGGCATGAAAGCCATCTGGTGACTTTGGGCCAATCACCAGGAGACGGTGAGTTCTAGTCCCGCCTTAGAGATGAAAGCCTTCTGATAACTTTGAGCCAATCACCAGAAAATCGTGAGTTCCAGTCCCGCCTTAGGCATGAAAGACAGTTGGGTGACTTCTGGCCAATCTCTCTCTCTCCCAGCTCAACCCACCTTACAGGGTTGTTGGGAAAATAGGAGGAGGAAGGAGTACTAGGTATGTTGCTTAGAAAGTAATAGACAGGATAAAAATCTAATAAATAAAAATACTTTCAAGCTTGCCAAATTCTTTTAATGCAACCTAACAATAAGGATAAGAGTTAGAAGAACTCCTGGTGGTGCTGCTTCTCTGGACTACCTCATAGGGCTAACAGACTTCCAACCCTGCTCCAAAATAGGGCAAACAAGAAGGGAATTTCCTCCCCAGCTTTTAAGACACTTTTAAGATGTTGACTGACTTTGGAAGGAGTTGTGTTTCTGCCAGGGAGATCTGAGACTTTGATTGCTGAAGGCCATGATCTGAAACCGCTCGTTTTCCTCGTTTTGCTTGCATTGCAAACATTTGTTTTTTCCTTTTTACGAAGACACTTTCGTCCTACAATATAAGCATGTTTTTCCAGCATCACGGTTTGCCTCTTCATTGATTGCATTACATCTCAACCCCGCAGGTTGTCCCCTTAAAAGGGCTGTGGGAAGACGTCGCACCAACCTTGCCGGATGAACATTTTAACGGTAAGAAATAGGGTTGTTTCCGTTTCTCTGGGTGATTTGTTTCCCAACTTTTAGCCATTTTACAAATCCGTGGACTTCAACTCCCAGCATCCCCTGGGGTTACGGCAGGGATGGGCAAATGTGGCAATTTTACAACCTGTGGACTTCATCTGCCAGAATTCCTGAGCCAGCCATCAGAGGTGGATTTCAGCAGGTTCTGACCAGTTCTGGAGAACTGGTAGCGGAAATTTTGAATAGTTCGGAGAACCAGTAAATATCATCTCTGACTGGCCCCGTCCCCATCTATTCTCTGCTTCCCGAGTCCCAGCTGATCGGGAGGAAATGGGGATTTTACAGTATCCTTCCCCTGGTGTGGGGTGGGAATGGAGATTTTACAGTATCCTTCCCCTGCCACGCCCACCAAGCCACGCCCACTGAGCCATGCCACACCCACCAAGCCACACCCACAGAACTGGTAATAAAATTTTTTGTAACCCAACACTGCCAGCCATGCTCAGGAATTCTGGGAGCTGAAGTCCACAGGTCGTAGAGTTGCTGTAGTTGCCCATCCTTGGTGCTTTTGAGCTCTTGATCTAGCACATAAATAAATCTATGCCCGCACATTGACAACCAAATTGTACAACTGTACAAAGGAAGAGTTCTGCCATGTTCCTGATTGTTGGCCACGGTGGCTGGGGTTCATGAGTTTATTTATTTATTTATTTATTTATTTAATTTGTATACCGCCCTTCTCCCAGAAGGGACTCAGGGCGGTGAACAGCCAAAATTAAAAAAACATACAAATACAAAAGTTAAGATAATTAAAAAGAATTAAATCACTAGTTTCCCAATTTAAAACCCTCGAATCCATAAAATTTAAAATCCCAATTTAAAAACCATTTAGGCTAGGCCAGCTTGATGGAATAAAAACGTCTTCAGGGCTTTACGGAAGGTCCGGAGGTCCGGGATCAATCGTATTCCAAGAGGCAGCTCATTCCACAGGGCAGGTGCCCCCACAGAGAAGGCTCTCCCCCTGGGAGGAAAACCTCCAAGAAGTTCATTGAAGGAGCACCCCATTCCCAGACAGCAAAAAAATGATGATTATAACCGTGATGCATTTCTTTCTTGAGATCCAAAAATCTGCTTCTCCACATGCAGGGATTCTCTACGACACGTACCCCTTGTCAGAAGACACCTGGCACACCCATCAGTTTGACTTCATCAAGGTGAGAACGGGCACCATTGAAGGTTGACCCCTTTCCCTCTGACCAAGAACTCTGGGGATTGTAGTTGCAACATACCTGGAGGGGGCGACGTCTGGCTGGGGAAAGCTACTTTAAGGGTCGAAAGCTCCATGAAAGGTAGAAAAAGAGGAATGTAGAAAGTTTGCTCATCTAGAGTGGCCACGCTGTATTAAGCAGGGTTTGCAAGAAAACCCGCCAAACTTAGAGAGCACCAAAGACCCAAAGGTGAGCTCACCTTGAATGAGTTTTTATCTGTTTTTTCAGCTTGAAGGTCCCCCACTCCCTCTCTCCCAGATAAGGAGATAGTAACGTGCCCCTTTCAGATTTACAATAGTGCTTGTGTACCAAGGAGCAAACGGTCAAACCTGTTTGCTTCCCCCTGGAAGACGTGGCCTGTCCTTTGTCCCAGGAAGGAATGTGATGGACGCGCCTAACCGGTTGAGTTCAGGCAGCTGCGTCTTACTTAAGCAACAGAAATTCTGGGTTCAGTTGTGGTCGTGAGTCGAGGACTAGCTGAGTTTTCTTTCTCTACGCATAGGCTGTTCAGAGGGCTGAAAAATATGTATTATGACCGGCCCTCGCACTTATGACCGGTCCTCATATTTATGACCATCGCAGCATTCTTAACAACCGTGTCACTCGTTTCACAACTGCGGTGCCTCACTTCACCACGGTGACAAGATAGGTTGTAAAACGGGGGCAAAACTCACTTTGAACAAACGTCTCACTTAAGCAGCAGAAATTTTGGGCTCAGTTGTGGTCATGAGTCGAGGACTAGCTGAGTTTTATTTCCCTATACATAGGGACTATTCAGAGGGCTGAAAAATGTGTATTATGACCGGTCCTCGCACTTATGTCCGGTCCTCACATTTATGCCCATCACACATTCTTAACAACGATGTCACTCATTTGACATCTGCGGTGCTTCACCACAGTGACAAGATAGGTCATAAAACAGGGGCAAAACTCACTTTGAACAAACGTCTCGGCCTACCTGAAGGGCATCCCTGCTCCCTTCTGGCTCTTGCTTTTGGGGCCAAAAGAGGAGCTAGAACAGCCTTTCGTCAGGGATGTGCGAGAGATTGTAATTGAAAAAATAAAATAAAATTGATTTTCGGAGTTTGTGACACTGCTGTGGGCAGCGGTGGGCCTGTTTACTTAGCTTTGTTGGGGTCGTAAAACGTGGATGGGCGTAGGTTAGAAGTGAGTCACATGGGGAAATTTTTCTGGGTCTTGCGAGTTTTATTTGGGGGTTCCTTGAAATTTGAAAGTTATTTCAAGGGTTCCTCCACCGGTCTTCCAAAAGGTTGAGGAAGGCTGGGTAGGATCACCTGATCCAGAGACAAGATGCTTGGCACCCTGGTCTGTGACCTAGGCTTCCTTAGAAAGTAAACAGCACAAATTTAGTCCCGGCAAACCTCTTTAATTCATACGGCTGTAAATTACTTTCATTGATAGTCCGCAAGGCTTGAAAAACAGTCTTTCAGAGGAAGGTTATCAACACCCACCTATCTCACAGGGACGCTACCAGAGAGCTAATTTCCAGGCGCAGGGCAAGGCCAAACGTGGCACAGAGTCACAAACAGAAGTTTCAAATCTTGAATCAGCCAGATGAACTCATTGCTTCCTGCAAAAGCTCACGCCCCGTTCGCTTCTCTTTGATGTCTTATGGGAGGGGCCAATCATCTCCAAGCCTTACTCCCAAGTCGACCCTGTTTCCTTACTTGTTCCTGTCTCCTGGCAGCTCTGTGCATGTGCACACTGAGAACAGGCTCACTGTTCTTCTGCCTCGCTGATGTCAGACTCTGGAGACTCCGGAGGCAGCAAAGAACTACCAGATGGTCTTGGCCCCACTCTCTGCTTCTGACTCAAAGCCATCGTCCGAGCCTTCCCCAGACTCCAGGACTGGCTCACGTTCCTCCCCAACCTCCTCACTGTCCGAATCTGCTGCCAGCTCTGCTGGCTGCTGGCAGGCCACAACACAGATCCCAGTTAGCCTGGCTAATAATAATAATAATAATAATAATAATAATAATAATAATAATAATAATAATAATAATAATTTTATTTCTATACCGCCCTTCTCCCGAAGGACTCAGGGCGGTGTACAGCCTATTTAAAAACAGAATAAACATCAATTTAAAATAATTTAAAAATATTAAATAAATTTGGCTTAATTTAAAACCCCCAAAATTTAAGACATCCAATTTAAAATTATGTTGCTAACCCAGCCTGGCAGAACAATAGGGTCTTGAGTGTGCAGCGAAATACCCAGAGGTCAGAAATCTTACGAATTTCCGGGGGCAGTTCATTCCACAGGGCATGTGGCAAAGGATCATGGGCCCTGTAGTCCATCACTTCGTAGGAGACCCAGCTAATTCTCTCCTGCTTGGTGAAGCTGCTGGCCTTGATTTTTTTTCAGCCTCCTACTCTTCATTCAGGGCAGTCAGTTTGCCCTTGATTGAAGAGAAGTTCACTTCCCTGCCATATCAACTCTCTGGTTTCTGCCCTCCTGGGCACCCATGTGCCAACTTTCCCTTCAAACTGCTGTCCAGATGTGGTCAGAAGTGTTCACATGGCCATAACTGTGTGATGAAAGCTGATTTTTTATTTAATGTGCATCAAAAAAAGTCAAGATGGCAACCACAAATGTGTGAGCAACTATATGTAGATGACCAGGCTAAGCCTGAGGGAGGCATCAAATGCATCATCAGTCACGAGTCCCTTTGCGCCCACAAGTGATCTTAAGTCCAGCCTACCTTGAATTCTTGTGACTCTTTATCTATGACCAATTTGCCTGGGGTGTTAGTAGCTCAGATTCTTGTAGAGAGCCTAAGCTTGCAACAAATCTTTATACCCCTTTGAGCTGCCTGGACTTCCTGATTTCCCTGGCGCTTGACGTTGTACCTTTTTATGTGCATTGTGATTGCGTGGTTGTGCAACCATCATGTTGACTTTTCTGACTCGTATCAAACTCTTGGGTTGGAAAAAAAAAAGTATGGTTAAAAAAAGTAATAATGGTGATCGCTGCTGTGTTGTTACTGCTTTGTACTTTATTTACGTGCATCATGATTACATGATTATAGTTGCCATTTTGACTTTTTTTGGCATTTGGTGAAAAAAAGATGGAGGTCAAAAAAGTCAAGATGGCGATCCTGAAAATACGATTGAAATTCCACCTGGCTTGGGAGCAGAACCTCTCTTTCCAAGGGCCAGGCTCCCAAAACCAAGAAAGACATGTTGACATTCTTCTACGCTGTTTCCTTTACTGTTCCTCACCTATGGACAGAAATCTTACCAAACTAAAGCAAACGGCTCGCGCCATAAAGCATATGCTGTGGGAACCATTAGGGAGGAGTTGTCTTCATCCTCTTTCTCCCACACAAACAATCTGAACTGAGTTGTCTCTGGCTCCTCTGGAACGCAGCCCCTCCCTCTGGGAATCCAGACTACATTCCATCACACCAAGTAACAGATTCTGTGGCATTCCCTGACTATAGGAGGAGGACAGGCAGGGGGTGGAGTCAAGAGAGGAATCAGCCTGGAGTCATTAAAAGGTAAAGGTTCCCCTCGCACATATGTGCTAGTCGTTTCCGACTCTAGGGGGTGGTGCTCATCTCCGTTTCAAAGCTGAAGAGCCAGCGCTGTCTGAAGACGTCTCCGTGGTCATGTGGCTGGCATGACTAAATGCCAAAGGCGCACGGAATGCTGTTACCTTCCCACCAAAGGTGGCCCCTATTTTTCTACTTGCATTTTTTATGTGCTTTCGAACTGCTAGGTTGGCAGAAGCTGGGACAAGTAACGGGAGCTCACCCCGTTACACGGCAGCCCTAGGGATTTGAACCGCTGAACTGCCAACCTTTCGATCGACAAGCTCAGCGTCTTAGTCACTGAGCCACCACATCATTACACTCCCACAAGCAATTTAAGTCCAACTCCTCCTGAATTCTGTTGATTCTTATCTAGCACCAATTTAGTGCTGTTAGTTAACCAGATTGTGTATGAGCAATAAAATCAACTGGAGCTTAATGTGTGGTCCTGATTCTTTGCGCTTAACGCTGCCTCTCCAAATGCCACTCCTCCTTTCCTCCCTGTAGGCTCACGCCCATCGCCTCCTGAAGCCAGGCGGGGTCTTCACCTATTGCAACTTGACTTCCTGGGGGGACCTGATGAAGAGCAAGTATTCGGACATCGAAAGGATGTTTCAGGTGAGAGCAGGGAAAGGCTGCTGTGCAGGACACTTCACTGGCTGGAGAACAGAGGCGGGTTTCAGCAGGTTCTGATCAGTTCTGGAGAACCGGTAGTGGAAATTTTGAGTAGTTCGGAGAACCGGTAGTAAAAATTCTGACTGGCCCTACCCCCATCTATTCTCTGCCTCCCGAGTCCCAGCTGATCGGGAGGAAATGGGGATTTTGCAGTAACCTTCCCCTGCAGTGTGGAGGGAATGGAGATTTTACAGTTTCCTTCCCCTGCCACACCCACCAAGCCACACCCACAGAACCGGGAGTAAAAAAATTTGAAACCCACCACTGGTGGAGAACCCATCCCGAGCCCAGAATCTTCATCATCACGACACACAATTAGCTCTGAGTTGCTGTATGGCTTGCAAGAAAGCCTGCTGAATGTCTGGTGGTTTGCTTGAAGGAGAAAAATGAGAAGTCCTGTCCACTATCTGCAGGGACAGCCTCCCCAAACCAAGACAGGCATGTTTATTTATTGGTTCGATTTATATGCTGCCCTTTCTCTGGAGATTCAGGGCGGCTTACAATGCGTTAAGCCAGTGTTTCTCAACCTTGGAAGCTTGAAGATGGGTGGACTTCAGCTCCCAGAATTCCCCCAGCCAGCAGCGCTGGCTGGGGGAATTCTGGGAGTTGAAGTCCACCCATCTTCAAGCTTCCAAGGTTGAGAAACACTGTGTTAAGCAATAGCCTTCATACTTTTGTATATACCTGCTTAATAGAGCTTTCGCCCCCGCCTAAGCAGTGTTTTTTTTTTATACAAAGTCATCTTATTGCCCCCACAATCCGGGTCCTCATTTTACCTACCTCGGAAAGATGGAAGGCTGAGTCAACCTTGAGGTTCTTCTAAGCAGCTTCTTTACGGTTTCCTACCTATTGACAGAAATCCTTCTCAAGACAGTAACTATCAGCGTTCCAAGTAATACATCCATAGCAAACAGGACTCCAAGGCAAGTGAATTCCTCAAAGAATAGTTTTATTGGACATATCATATTGGCGCAGCCTGGTGAAAACCGACTCTGTTCCCGCGGTTTTCACCCAATTAAAAGTTTTCCTCCTTCCCCAAACAGTCAGTCACATGATCCAATCAAGGTGTCCCCTGGTTGCCTGGTAACTTCACTCCAACTCTCTCTGACCACCTGACACTGTGGAAGTGTCCTTGGTTCCCAGGAGAAAGTAGTTTGTTTTGGCTACAAACCCGAGCTCTCTCTATTCCCCCCTCCCTATCCCTCAGCTCCAATGTGGCAACACTGAAGCTTCAAAATGGCTTTGGTCAGGTCAGCTTCAGGGTTGACAGTAGCATTCTCATAGGCTTCTCTCCCTTCTCTTTTGGATTGCATCTTGAAAAAAAGCAGACCCTCCCTGCCTTAAGAGGTCATGCAGATGCCGCCAGTGATGGTTTATTTAAACTATAGCTTAGCATGCTGTGTTGAATTCAGGGTAAATCTCCCTTTGGTATTTTTCCTTAGGAAACACAAATTACCCACTTGGTGGAGGCCGGTTTTGAGACCAAGAAAATCCACACCACCGTTATGGATTTGGTTCCTCCAGCTGACTGCAGATACTACGCCTTCCCCAAGATGATCGTGCCTATCATCCTCAAATAGATCTCCCAGGGAGGAAGATCTCTCAGGATCAAAAAAAAGAGGGATCTCTGTGTTGGCAAGAAACACTAGCGGTCACATGAAATTTTGTTCTCTTGTGGCGGACGGGACAGGTGAAAGAACCACTTTAGATATATTTTTCCCTTGCTAAGAATTTAGTTTAACCAGCGTTCCCAAAACCGTGTGTCTTTCTCTCTCAGCTGCCATCAACATCTGGGGTTCCACATGGACTTCATTTAGAGACGAGATGGGTTGAGCCTAATCATCTGTACGTGTGTCATAGAATCGAACATTTCCTTAAAAATCAGAAAGACTTTAGTTCTTGTGATTCTGAATATAATGAAAGGTGGTAATGAGATAAGCCATGTGGATTATATGCTTTGATTTACAGGATCCAATCTGGGTCGGTCACCGCCGGGGACCTGAGATTTTGTCTTTGGAGCTTCTGGACTCGTACTGGAGCCCATCCTCTCTAGCAGAGGAGAGGAGTGTGTGCGTGGTATTTTTATGGTGCCGTGTGTAGCTTTTTAGATGTTGATTGGGGTGTTGATGCTTAAGAGCACAGACTCTGCTAGAGACCCAAAGGTGCTTTTTTCAGGAGGCAACTGGACTTTCCTGTTTTTGAAGATGTTTCGTTTCTCATCCAAGAAGCTTCGTCAGCTCTGATTGGCTGGTGGGGAATGGAAGGATTTACTGTATATTCCTTGCAGAAAACACTCAAAAGCTCCAAACCCCTTTTCTCCAGATACAATAATTATTAAGTTTATTGACAAAGTTTATATATAGCAGTTTAACGTGTGGGCTACAGCTACAGTTAGGGCGGCCATTTTCAACATGGCAGCTTGCAAACAAGCCCGTTTATTTCCGATACCAGATCTGGATCGCTTTCGCTCGTTTAATCTTCCTTTGGAGCTGCAGGATGCCGTACAGGAGGGCCTCAGCCGTAGGAGGGCAGCCTGCAAGAGGCAAAACACTGACCTCAGAAATTCGGAGCTTAAAATTCCCAGGTCATAGCAAGGGGATCTCCCTTTAGCCAGCTCTTCATCATAAATTGCTCAGAGACATAGAAAAGCCTCTAGGATTGGGAATTCTGTAGACTTATAATGATTCCCAGTAAAGGAGAATACCGTATTGGTAGTTCAAGGTTGAAATGGGGGGGTCCTTGTTGCTCTCTGAGCTTCGTGGTTTTCCTTGCAGACGTTTTATGACCAAACTAGGCAACACAATCAGTGCTAGCAGGGAGTGCTCAGACAAACCTCACTCCTTTCTCCCAGGCACTGATGGTGCTGCCCAGTTTGGTCATGAAATATCTGCAAGAAAACCACCAAACTCAGAGAGCACCAAGGGCCCCTCATCACGTTTGTTTAGCGACATTTCAAAGTTACAACAGCACTGAAAAAAGGGATTTGTAACCAGTCCTCGCAGTTACGACTGTCGTAGCATCTCCATAGTTATATGATCAAAATTTGGGTGACTGGCAACTGGCATGTTACTACGGGGTATTCAGCAATAGCAATAGCACTTATATACCACTTTACAGCCCTCTCTAAGATGCATTACAGAGTCAGCCTACTGCCCCCAACAATCTGGGTCCTCATTTTACCGACCTCGGAAGGAGGGAAGGCTGAGTCAACCTTGAGCCTGGTGAGATTCGATCTGCCAAATTGCAGTCAGCCGGCAGTCAGCAGAAGAAGCCTGCAGTACTGCACTCTAACCATTGCGCCACCACGGCTCTTATTCACATAATCATCATTTGTGAGCTTCCTTCGAAGTCAATGGAGGAAGCCGGGTTTGCTTAACAATAACATGATTCACTTATCAACTCCAGTGATTAACAACCATGGCAGAAAAAGGCTGTAAAATCAGGCATGATAACAACCGCTTTGCTTAGCAAGGGAAATTCTGATCCCAATTCCCATAAATCAAGAATATATAAAGAAGCCCTTCATCGTAGGTTTGCAATATATAAGCAGTCCTTGACTTACGATCAAAATTGAGACCAGAACTTCTGTTGCTAAGCAAGTTGGCTGTTAAGTGAGCGGCATCTGACCTGATTTTACAATCTTTTTTGCCATGGTTGTTAAACAGATCACTGCAGTTGTTAAGTGGATCCTGCGGTCATTAAGCGAGTCTGGCTGGCAGTTGGAATCCCAAACATCTTAAAGTTGCCAAGGTTGAGAAACACTGATCCATAACTAAGCTGAAGTCACATGCTTTACAGTAGTGGCCAAAATTGTGGAAACCCTTTGGGAAAAGTGTATTTTCTAAAACTAGCTAATAACACCACTTTTTTTTGGTGTACCATAAAATTATATATGTAATGCAATAACTTTTATGAAGGATTTGCTATTAGAATAGCAGTTACAGTATAAAGAGGAAAAGTGAAACACGTAGAAAAAATGAGATACACAAAAATTATCACCATAGAAAAATGAGATATACAAAAGTTATCATCATAGAAAAACGAGATATATACAAAAGTTATGTCAGTTAATAGGTTAAAAAGGGTAACCTTTAGCATAAATTACAGCCTTACAACATCTTCCCATGGAGTGAACCGAGTCTTTTAGTTCTGCAGCTGTTATAATGTGAAACCAAGATTGAATGATGGCTTCTATTAACTGGGTTTGATTGCTGGGTCGCTTCTGATGAACAAGTTTCTTTAGTCGGCTCCATTGGGCTATTCCCAGGCCATTCCAGCAGTGGAATAGGATTATCTTGAAACTCCAAAAAAAAAAGTGGTGTTAATAGCCATCAAACCTCAAAAATACACTTTTCCCAAAAGTTTTCCACAATTTTGGCCACTACTGTATATTATCGCTTCCACCTTTCTAGAATGCCTTGCACAGTATTGAAGTGAGGTCTGGATTCGTTTATCTGGACCCAAACGACCTTCCCTTCTGGGGATGCAGTTTGGGGAAGACGATCTAGGACAGTGGTTCTCAACCTTCCTAATGCCACGACCCTTTAATATAATTCCTCATGTTGTGGTGACCCCCAACCATAAAATTATTCCTAAAACCATTGAAAATATGTGTTTTCCGATGGTTTTAGGGGACCCCTGTAAAAGGGTCATTCGACCCCCAAAGGGGTCCCGACCCACAGGTTGAGAACCACTGATCTAGGAAGAGACCTCTTGATGCCTTTTCTTTACCTGGCACGTAGATGTCCACAGGCACGATCCGATCACAGCCCCTCACCACGGAATACGAGTAATGATAGTAACCTCCACCATTGGCACAGCTGAAGAAGATAAGACAGAGTGTTGGGATCATTTGAAAAGCAAGCCTTTGTAATAGTTGGAGGCCTGTTTCCTTCTGGACGACAGACCGTTTTTGACTTGTCGGCCCTGGGAAAACCCAGCTGCACGGAACAGAAAGGAATTCTGGGAGTTGAAGTCTACACATTTTATAGTCACCAAGATTGAAGCAATTGGGGGTGGGAAGTGATAGAGCATCAGGAATCAACTTTAGAGTACCACCATTACGTCATCCAAAAGGCTGGGGGGCCTTTTCATTTTTAAAATTACAGAGTAACAAAGTTGTTGGAAGGGACCTCAGAGATCTTCTAGTCCAACGTCCTGCTCAAGCAGGAGCCCCTATATGATTGCGGACAAATGGCTGTCCGATCTCTTCTTAAAAACCTCCAATTTTTAACTTCTGAAGGCAAGTCATTCCGTTGATTAATAGTTCTCCCTGACAGGAAATTTCTCCTTAATTCTAGGTTGGATCTCTCTGATAATTTTCCACTCCTTACTTCTCTCAGGTGCTTTGGGGAATAGCTAGACTCCCTCTTCTTTGTGGCAGCCCCTGAGATATTGGAACATTGCTATCATGTCTTCCCTAGTCCTTCTTTTCATTAAACTAGACATATCCAGTTCTAGCAACCGTTCTTCATATGTTTTAGCCTCCAGTCCCCTCATCATCTTTGTTGCTCTTCTCTGCACTCTTTCTAGAGTCTCCACATCTTTTTTACATCGTGGTGACTATAACAGGACACAATATTCCAAGTGTGGTTTTACTAGGTATTAGATTAAAATTAATTTACATTTTTTGAGGTCAAGAGCCCTATATTTTATGTCAATCAGCAAGTAAAACCAATCACTAACTTCTTTTTTAAAATTTGATTTATATGCCGCCGTTCTCCGAAGACTCAGGGCAGCTTACAATGTGCTCAGCAATAGCCTTCATCCTTTTGTATATTTATACAAAGTCAGTTTATTGCCCCCACAACTGGGTCCTCAATTTACCTACCTTAGAAAGGATGGAAGGCTGAGTCAACCTTGAGCCTTGGCGAGATTCGAACCCTGCAGTAATTGCAGGCAGCTGGTCTTAATAACCAGCTTAATAACAGGGTGCCTTAAACCACTGTACTACCAAGGCTCTTTAAATTCATGGCAGGAGATGGGTGGGATTTTGGGGACCTAAAACTACCTAACAACGGTATGGCTGTACAGCCTAATTTGTCTGTTCCTGCTGCCATCGATGGAGCTGTCCCACGAGGGAGAGATTCCCTGAAAACCCAGGGATGAAGACATTAAATAATTCCACTAGGACCATCTTGAAAGCAGTCAATGGAAGTGCAAGGGTGCCATCAAGGGAGTGCCCACAATGAAACACTGTTCGCACGACACATGTAACTGAATCAAGATTGAAGGGTCTAGTTTTACTCCTAAGCAGGGGTGGGCTTCAAAAATTTTAGCAAGGTGTTCTCTGCCCAGTTGCTGGGTGGAGGTGGCCATGGTGGGCGTGGCCTAGTCTGCGTCCTGCATCACGGCGGGTGTGTGCGCGCGTTTTTGCCCTCCCCAGGCTCCGGGGGCTTTGTTCGAGCCTCCAGGAGGGTGAAAATGGCCTTCCCAGGCTCCGGAGGCCCTCTGGAAGCCTTCCCGAACTTCTGGTAGGCCCATTTTACACCCTCTCCGAGCCTTCGGACATGCCCTACACTTACCTGCATCCAAAATGGGCCGTGTGAGGACTCATGGAGGGGTGGAGTGGACGGAGCCAACCAGGAGTGGGATTTGGGGGTTCTCCGAACTGCACAGAATCTTAGCTAGAGGTTCTCCCGAACCCCTAGCAGCCCACCCCTGACCCTAAGTAACTCCTGATTTAAAATAACGTACACAGACACATGGATTTGGAATAAGCCAGCCTTCTCAGCTGTGAGACGAATTCCAAGAAAATTGACCTCATTTACACACTCAAGTTTCCTTTTCATTCAACCCTCTAAATCTGTCTGCAGTAGCATAGACACTCCCTCCCCTATCCCAACTTCCATTCTTAGCGCCCAATTCTAGCGGACTCCCAGCCCCAAAACAATCTCCTTTGCAATGGCTGGGAAGATATGTAATCTTGTTATTCCCCAAATGAGTCAAAATTCTCATTTTTTGATACAGAAAAACTAAAACATCTGTGGGAAATAATGACCCGGTCAGTTGTGTTGCATAAACGCAGCTGCAGTGCTGAGAAAAAAAAATTTAAAAATGAGAGAACGAAAAAGGGATGGAGCCATTCCTGAGGATAATAAAATACTGAGTGAGCACTTACCTCCCCATGGATACCACGTAACGTGGCTCGGGCATCTGATCATAAACCTGCCAAGAAAGAAATGTTAAAATTTGCACTTGATTTGACAAAGCAGAGCATGCCTGCCTTAGACCACCGAGTGCTGGGACTCTAATAAGGTTGAAAAGTTTATAGAATTCTCCAATAGCAGGTCTTGTGCCTGGCTTAGAACGCAGCAGATGCCAACATTATGAGCCGCTATCCAATTCTCCCTCTCAAAGGATCATAGGGAAAATTTATTCCAGATTTTTTTCCCTCTGCACCCTCAAGACAAATCTGTCCCATTCTGAACTCAATTTTTTGTTGTTGTTTTATTTTGCTGGCTTTCTCCCTCTGTGGCAAGTTTGATCCCACTGTGTTCAGATATGGGGCAGCCTTCAGGCAGAAGGGCAGAAAAACCAAGCAGACAGATGGAAAGAGAATAGAATAACAGAGTTGGGAAGGGACTTTGGAGGTCTTCTAGTCCAGCCCCCTGCTTAGGCAGGAAACCCTACACCACTTCAGACAAATGGTTATTCAACATCCAGTGTTGGGGCATTCACAACTTCTGGAGGCAAGTTGTTCACTGATTAATTGTTCTAACTGTCAGGAAATTCCTCCTTAGTCCTAAATTGCTTCTCTCTTTGATTAGTGTCCACCAGTGGTGGGATTCAGCCAGTTCGTGCCACTTCAGGAGAACCAGTTGTTAACTTTCTGAGCAGTTTGGCAAACTGGTTGCTGGAAGAAATCATTAGGGCAGAGAACCGGTTGTTAAATTACTTGAATCCCATTGCTGTCCACCCATTGCTTCTTGCCTTGCCTTCAGGTGCTTTGGAGAATAGCTTGACTCCCTCTTCTTTGCAGCAGCCCCTGAGATATTGGAAGACTGCTATCATGTCTCCCCTAGTCCTTCTTTTCATTAGACTAGACATACTCAGTTCCTGCAACCGTTCTTCATATGTTTTAGCCTCCAGTCCCCTAATTATCTTGGTTGCTCTTCTCTGCACTCTTTCTAGAGTCTCAACATCTTTCTCAACATAAGTCACTTTTTTCAGTATCATTGTAGCTTCAAATGGTCACTAAAGGAACTGTTGTAAACCGAGGACTACCTGTATGGCTGCTCCCTGTTAGTTCTACAAACCTCGGCGGTTGGTGTGAGGACACGAAAGGCCACTCGATTCCCTCCCTGAAGGGCTGAGTTAAGATCATAGTTGTACCCAGGAGTGGGATTCAACCGGATCGGGTGAATCGGATGTTAATTTTAATCTTGTTTTTTTTTTAATTTGATTTATATGCCCCCCTTCTCCGGAGACTCAGGGTGGCTTACAGTGCATTAAGTAATAGCCTTCATACTTTTGTATATTTATACAAAGTCAGCTTATTGCCCCCACAACTGGGTCCTCAATTTACCTACCTTAGAAAGGATGGAAGGCCGAGTCAACCTTGAGCCTGGCAAGATTCGAACTTACTTTAATTGCAGACAGCTGGTGTTAAATTACAGTGCCTTGTCTGCAGAACTATCCAGGCTCTGTTGTTTGCCAAACCGGTAGTGGCTGATCCCCCCACCCCTCCCCTCCCTTCCCAGGAGTCTCCACGCAGCCAGTTTGGGTGCCAGGTAAGTGCAGGGTCCGAGCGGAGGCTCTGGGAGGGTGAAAAACGGGCCTACTGGAAGTCTGGAAACAGGACCATTTCCAGCTTCCGGAGGGCCTCCGGAGCCCGAGGGAGGTCATTTTCGCCCTCCCGGAGGCTTGAGAAAAGCCTCTGAAGTCTGGGGAGGGCAAAAACGACCCCCCCTCCCGTGGTGCAGGAAGCCGACTAGGCTATACCTCCATGGCCTCGCCCCCCTCAGCAACTGGGCAGACAACTGGTTGCTAAAATTTTTCAGTCCCACCCCTGGTCGTACCTTCCGGAGGGCAGGAGCCATCTTGTTGGTCAAAGTGCCGGCCACAATCATGACGTCAGCTTGCCGGGGACTTGCCCGGAAAACCACCCCAAAACGGTCCATGTCATAGCGGGGAGAGGCCATGTGCATCATCTCGACGGCGCAACATGCCAAACCGAAGGTCATCGGCCACAAGGAGCTCTGAAGGAAGAGAAGGGGAAGGAGGTGAACGTATAACATAGATGTCCCTCTGCATCCCTCTTATGCCAAACAGCCCTGACCACAATTGCAGGCTAACACTGGTTTCCCCTCATTGTTTTCTTATTGTGGGTCCGTGATATTTGAGAGGGACCTTCTCACCCCATTGGGATTGGCCCATCCAATCGGTGCCTGCATGCTGCGGGTCCTGTTGGACCAATTATTCCAGCTGATGGGGTCCAGGAACAGGGCCTTCTCTCCTGCCCTCTGGAATATCTTGCCCCCCACCCCCCGTGAGGTTGGCCCCAACCTTCCCACCCTCTCGTAAAGGCCCAAAGACCTGGCTCTGCCAGTTGGCTTGGGACCCCAGCAGCCCCCAAATTTTTGGGCACCAGGGACTGGTTCCTTGGAGAGGGTTTTTTTTTATGGACCGGTGTGGTTTCACGTGCTGCCTGGATCCCATGGATTGGGCTTTGCTCATTTGCACTTCTGCCTGTCCATGGACCAGGGGTTAGGGACCCCCACTCTAATTCATTAAAAAGCAGGACGCGGGGCTGCCATTGAGAATACCAGGTACAACTGATATCGAATGAATTTTAAACGCAAAGATGCTTTCAGTGAAAACCTTCTTCGAACACGAAAAAAAAAAACCACCTGGTCAGACGCTCCTACTTACTCGACGGATCCAGTTGACCAAATCATCCAGCTTGGTGACGACATATTCTCCTCGACTGCTGGGAAGCAGCGGCTTCTTCTGAACAATGGCACTGCTCTTCTCCTGAACCTGGACGGAACTGCGGCGACAAGAGATACGGTTCTGAAACAAAGCCCGCCTTCCCTGACAAACTTCCAATCTTGGAACTCTCAAAAGCTACTTTGGGTGCCCTGCCTAATGACCCAAAGGTCAGCATTCTGCCTGTGAATTCCTTTCATTCACAGGCCTGTCCAAACAGTTTTTTCAAAGGAATATTTATCAACACAGACCTTATCTCGCTTGGAAGGCTGCCAGGTAACTAATTTCCATACGGAGTACAAGGCCAAACTTGGCACAGAGTCTCTCAGAGTCACGGAACGGACGAATTGTTTCCTGCAAAACCCCACTCCTCGTTCGCTTCTCTTTTGTTTCCTATCGGAGGGGCCAATCATCTCCAAGGTGTGGCTTTACTCCCAAGCCGACCCTGCTTTCTGAGTTGTTCTTGTCTTCTGGCAGCTCTGCGCATGCACACACTGGGAACGGGCTCCAGCTGTTTCTCTGCCTCACTGCTATCTCCTACTCTGCCTCCAATGCAGAGCCCTCATTCGAGCTTTCCCCAGCCCCCAGGACTGGCCCATATTCCTCCCCAACCTCCTCACTGTCTGACTCTGCTGCCAGCTCTGCACACATTGTCTGAATGAAGCATCAGAAAAAAAAATGGACGATCGGGGTTCATGTTTGCAGATAGAATATTTGTAATCTCAGGGTTGAGTTGTGGAGTCATCGGTGCTTTCTGAGCTTGGCTGTGGTTCCTGCAGATGTTTCATTACCCAACTAGGTAACATCACCAGTGCTAGTAGGGAGTGGGATCCATCTCATCAGAGACTAAGCAAAAATTGTGCATACAATTTTGTGTGCTGTAATGTTGGCTAAGCATCCCTGCTGAGGGACTGCCATCTGCAGGGAGGCCATTCTCCTACTGCTTGGTGATGGCCCCCTTTCTTTAGAACAACCTCTCCTGCATGCAAGGTTTGGCCTTTTCTCTAAGCAAAGTCTTCTGACTGGATCAGCATAAGAATTGGAGTAGGGGTGAAATGTTCCTGGTTCAGACCGGATCGCCCAATCCAGTAGTGATGGCAGCAGGTGGTTCGGAGAACCGATAGCAAAAATCCCTGCACCCCCCACAATCCCAGCTGAGCCGTGTGATCATCAGAGGCTTTTTTTTAAAGCATTTTTTTCTACAACGTCTTCGGCCAAAGAGGTTGTAGAAAAAATGTTTTTAAAAGAAAAAATAGCCTCTGATGATCAGGCAACTCAGCTGGGATCGTCAGAGGCTTTTAAAAGCATTTTTTTTACAACCTCTTCGGCCAAAGAGGTTGTAGAAAAAATGGTTTTAAAAATAATTTTAAAAAAAAAGTTGGCCACGCCAACTCACATTACCCTCTCCCCCACCAAGCCACAGCCACAGAACCGGTAGTAACAAATTTTACATTTCTCCACTGAATTTGAGTCAATAAATCAATTTGTTTCTGTTAACAACCCTATAATCCCTTGCATCGGGCGGAGTCAGATAGATTGAACAGAGCTCCAGCGCTTACTGGCCAGATGCCCTCCCTGACACCTACGTGGAGTTCACAGCAGACAATTACTCATTGCTCCCAGAGAGAGAAATATCTGCCGCTATCTAGGATCAAACTCACAGCCTCCTGATTGTGAGACGAGACCTCCCTCTCTAGGCCACCGCGCCGCTCGGGAGTAAATAAATCAATGAAAGAGGTCATTATCAGGTGTTCCAGGAGCAGAGAATACCTGTCAGCACTCTCAGCCAAAGGTGTCTGATGCAGCAAGCGGGAAGAACTGGTGGAACCCACAATGGGCCTGTTGAAAGAACAGCCAACAGTTAGAGAGTCTTAAAAGTCAGATCACACAACAACCCTACAGGGTAGGCATTGAATGAATTGAATGCTCTTCAAGGGCAGCCCCATGCAGAGCGCACTGTAGGAGTCCAGGCAGATTTCCAAAAGCATAAGTGATTGTGAGCAAAGTCTCCCAAATGGGCACACACCACCCGAAGATGTACAAAGGTGTAAAATCAGATCCACCAGTAACTTAAGGCAATTGGAAAATGCTCTCAAAAAAAATTTTCTACAGGACTCGCAACAGCCTTCATACATCAATTCAGTTTTGGGGAAAAGGTTCTTTGCGGAGCTGACTTAGGCAGACTTACCTCAGAAGGAACAAGCCACGTGGGACCATGCAAGAAACTGAAAAGAAATAAAAGGTTGAGGTGAAAAGAAGAAAATATGAGCTAGCCCAGGGGTCTCTTGGCAACTTTAAGCCTGGTGGACGTCAATTCCCAGAATTCCACAGCCAGCTTTGCTGTTTGTTGCCAAACTGTTTGTGTGCTTGTTTATCTGGCCTTGTTTTCTCTGTCCAAGGAAGAAACCATCTCCAGTTTCCTAATTCAGAGCTCAGGTTACAGCTTGACCAAGATTACTGGATAGGTCCTCCCTTCTGACAGGTTCTTTCCAACCATTCAAGGTTTTTGGAGACAAATGTTTTTGAAGGTTCCTCTTACATTGAACAAGGAAACCTATTTTTTTCCCCCAGTGGCAGCTGCAACGCTCCTGCCCTGGCAGCCATAACAGGTAGACCAGACACAAAACACAACCAGACACAGGTTTAGTGATCATTTGAAGTTTTTTCAACCACACTGAAAAAAGTGACTTGTGGCTGTTTTTCAGACTTACGACTGTTGCACCAGCATCCTCATGGTCAAGTAATCAAAATTAGGGCCCTTGGCAACCGACTCATATTTATGACGATTGTAGTATCCTGGGGTCATGTGATTGCCATGTGTGTAACCTTCACAGCCATCTTCCAACAAGCAAAGTCAATGGGGGAAGCCAGGTTCGCTTAATGACGACTTGAGTCACGTAGCTACTGCAGCCATTCTCTTAACAGTAGTGGCAAAAATGTCATAAAACGGGGGCAAAAGTCACTTAACAAATCCCTGGCTTAGCCATTGGGATTTGGGGCTTAATTGTGGTTGTTAAGTCGAGGATGACTTGTAAACTAATTCTACTTTATTATAAAGCTACATTAACAGAATCTTACAAGTTTGAAAGTACAGTTCTCCTGCCTTCTCCTTTATAGCTAGAGAAACTGCCTGAGGCTCTTAATACGTCATATATAGACTGTCAAAGTTCAGACATTGTGCTAAATTCGTGGACTTTTAAAATATGGTTTATTAATTCAGTGGTTATGTATTCTCATAGTCATTTTGGCAGCGGCTACATTTAGTTGCTGAAGCTGAACTATTTTGGCCACCTAATGAGAAGGAAAAAAACCTTGATGCTGTGAAGGATGGAAGAAGAAAGGAGAAAAGGACGGCAGAGGATGATATGGTTAGATAGCGTCACTGATGCCATGAACATGAATTTGGGAAAATTCCGGGAGACAGTGGACAGGGGTGCTGGTGTGGTATGGTCCACGGGGCTGCGAAAAGTCGGACATGACTTGGCGACTGAACAACAACTTTTAGTTGTCATTGTGGCCAAAAGAAGTAAGAATAGGGACTAAGAGGAGCACTGCCTTGAGTTCCTGAATGGAAGAGAGAGGATATCAATCGAAGCCAACATGAATAAAACAGGAAAGTAGCTGGAAATCAAATTCTGTTAACCTGCTGTCCAGCCTAAAATGAGATTTGAGGATGTTTCAAGAAGGGATGTTTAGATGTAGGGAGCTCCTAAACTTTGGGGGAACTTTTTATTTTTGGGGAGTGGGAGGGAGGTGGCCAGGGAAAGGTGTTTTTTTTTTTTTACTGCATTACAATTAATCTTCTCATCGTTCCTTTCACCCATCTCCTCCCACTTACGACTGTAACCTTGTTGCTGGTATCCTTAAGATTTATATTGACTGTTTCCCTATGACTATCATTAAGTGTTAAACCTTACGATTCTTGACGAATGTATCTTTTCTTTTTATGTACAGTGAGAGCGTATGCACCAAAGACAAATTCCTTGTGTGTCCAATCACACTTGGCCAATAAAGAATTCCATTCATTCTATTCTATTCTATTCTATTCTATTCTATTCTATTCTATTCTATTCTATTCTATTCTATTCTTCTATTCTATTCTATTCCAAATGGCCAAATCTTTTCCCTCTTTTTAATATGTAAATTTTAATCTGTTTTTAAATTATTGGGGTGTTTTAATTTGTCTGGGCCAAAATGGTTTAATTCGATTTTATCTGTTTTTTTTAATTTTTTGTATCTATGTATTTTATTGTTTGGCTGTTCACTGCCCTGAGTCCTTCGGGAGTAGGGCGGTATACAACTCAACTCAACTCAACTCAACTCAACTCAACTCAACTCAACTCAACTCAACTCAACTCAACTCAACCCAACCCAACCCAACCCAACCCAACCCAACCCAACCCAACCAAACTAAACTAAACTAAACAACTATTCTATTCTATTCTATTCTATTCTATTCTATTCTATTCTATCAAAGCAAAGCAAAGCAAAGCAAAGCAAAGCAAAGCAAAGCAAAGCAAAGCAAAGCAAAGCAATTCTATTCTATTCTATTCTATTCTATTCTATTCTATTTTTTTTTAAGAGGCAAAGAAAGATGAGGAAAAACAAGAAAGCTAGTTGCCTCTTGGGCGGGGGGGGGGGGGGGGGGAAGCAACCTTTGGGACAAACCATGACTGAGAATCTCCATAGATAGCCAAACCTTGGTGACTTGGAAGAGTTGTGGACTTCAACTTCCAGAATTCCCCAGCCAGCTTTGCTGGCTGGGGAATTCTGGGAATTGAAGTCCACATGCTTTGCAAGGGACCAAATTAAAAAGCATTGGTTTTTAAGAGGATCCCTGCCCTGAATAGGATTGGAGTAGACTAGAGGACCTTTAAGTAGCCCGCCAACTTGTCTATTCTCGATTTGGGAAAATGGGGCGGGTTTTCTGCGCCTCCCCCAAAACCTTCTCCCATTATCCACGCCCAATATCCGACCCCCCCCCCACCAAAAGACCGCTAGTTCCTGCCGTCCTTGAAACCTGCCCCCCCACCACAGCCCACAAGCAGCCTCCCACCCCCACCCCCCGGCTCGCACTCACCGGGCAGCGCAGCCATCGCCGTGTCTCCCTTCCCTCCCGTCCCCCGCAGCCCTTCAAGGCACCCTTGCTGGCTGCGGACAAGGACAGGCGGCCGGTGCACCTTCCTCCGCCGCTCCGGGTTGGAACCGGAGCCGCCTTGCCTCGCGTTCCGGCAAGAGCAAGAGCAAGAGCGCCGGCGTCGGTGCTGCCCCCTGGCGGCTGCTGAGAGAAGATACGCCGCGTGCCTCTAATTGCTCTTCTTTCTTTTAATCCGCCCCTTTTAATTAAGTTTTTTATTTCTTCCCTTCCTTCATATTTTTTCCCTTTCCTTGATCCGTGCTTCCTTTTTCCCTCTTTTTCCCCCCCTTTCTAATTATTTAGAATAGGCCTGAATAGGTTTTATGGGTTAGTTTTTTAATTGTCTAGCTTGGGGTTTTAAATTGGGAGGCCGATTAATTTAATTTATTTTTAGTTATCTTCACTTTTATATTGTATGTTATTTTAATTTTCGGCTGTTCACCGCCCTGAGTCCCTTCGGGGAGAAGGGCAGGATATAAATTCAATAAATAAATAAATAAATTTTATGTATTCATTTTATGTATTCAATTCATGCTTATACTTATATACATTGTCTAATATGTACTCGACAAAATAAATAAAAATGTCCTCTTATTTACTCCTTCCTTTCTGCTTTTGGGTTTCCCATTTGGCCTCTTTCACCCTTGCTTCTCTGGGGCATTCGTTTAATTTTCTCCTCCTTTTTTTCCCTTAGAATTTAGACTTAGAATAACTTTATTGTCGCTTTCAATGTACACTAATCGGCATGCATTAAAATGAAATTTCGTTGCATACAGCTCTCAAAGGGTCTCCACCTGCAATATACACTACATAAACATGACAAGATAAATAAATGCAAAATTATGCATATACCCACAGATATTGTATGACACGGAAAAACTGCACAGTCCAGTTCAGATGTATACATGTGGAGTGGAGTGGAATGGAATGGAATAGAATAGAGAATGGAATGGAATGGAATGGAATAGAACATAGATTTATAAACGCTTTACAGTGCTTTACATCCCTCTCTAAGCAGTTCACAGAGCCTGCATATTGCCTCCCACAATTTGGGTCCTCATTTTACCCCCCTTGGAAGGATGGAAGGCTGAGTCAACATTGAGCTGGGTGAGATTCGAACTGTCAAATTTCAGGCAGCTGGCAATCAGCAGAAGTAGCCTGCAGCACTGCACTCTAATCACTGCGCCACCATGGCAAATAGAATAGAATAGAATAGAATAGAATAGAATAGAATAGAATAGAATAGAATAGAATAGAATAGAATAGAATAGAATAGAATAGAATAGAATAGAATAGAATAGTTGGAAGGAACCTTGGAGGTCTTCTAGTCCAACCCACTGCTCAGACAGGAAATCCTATACCATTTCAGACAAATGGTTATCCAACATCTTCTTAAAATCTTCCAGTGTTGGAGAATTCCCTTCTGCAGGCACTGATTAATTGTTCTGTCAGGAAATTTCTCCTTAGTTCTAGGTTGCTTCTCTCCTTGATTAGTTTCCACCCGTTGCTTCTTGTTCTACCCTCAGGTGCTTTGGAGAATAGCTTGACTCCCTCTTCTTTGTGGCAGCCCCTGAGATATTGGAACACTGCTATCATGTCTCCCCTGGTCCTTCTCTTCATCAAACTAGACATACCCAGTTCCTGCAATGGTTCTTCATGTTTTAGCCTCCAGTCCCCTAATCATCTTTGTTGCTCTTCTCTGAACTCTTTCTAGAGTCTCAACATCTTTTTTACATCGTGGTGACCAAAACTGGGTGTAGTATTTCCAAGTGTGGCGTTATAAAGTGGTATTACCACTTCACGTGATCTTGATTCTATCCCTCTGTTTATGCAGCCTAGAACTGTATTGGCTTTTTTGGAAACTGCAACCCACTTCTGGCTCATATTTAAGTGGTTGTCCACTGGAACTCCAAGATCCCTCTCACAGTTACTCCTATTGACCCAGGTACCAGCTATACTATACCTGTGCCTTTGGTTTTTCTTGCCTAAATGTAGAACTTAACTTTTTCACCATTGAATTTCATTTTGTTAGATAGGGCCCAATGTTCAAGTCTGTCAAGATCCTTCTGAACCTCAAGCTAAGGTGACCAGACGTCCCGCTTTTGGCGGGACAGTCCCGCTTTTGAGCAATTTGTCCCGCGTCCTGCGGCGTTTTAAAAAAGTCCCGATTTTTCATTCTGCCTCCTGAGTCCCAGCTGATGGCTAGAGGGAAAAAACCTGTTTAAACTCTTGCCGTGGGGTTTCAAAGGGCCGCCCTACATTGATTAGCTGGGCTTTCCCCTCTCAGCCTCTCAGCTGATTTGCGCAGGGCTCTGCTCCTGCTAAATTGCTCCAGCAGTTTTTTTTTCTCAAGCTCAAAACGAAACTGAAAGTAAAACAGGCTGTTGGCTTTGCTGTTTGCTTGCAACATTGGAAAATTAGGCAGCAGATTTATTTTGCTTTTCCTCACCAAAAAAGGTAGGTGTAAACAATGGGAAATTATTTAGGGCAAAAGAGGAGAGTTCAAGATTTTAAAACACAAAAGAAAAAAAAGCTCTTTTTAACTAGGGAATTGTAATAATTGAGATACTATTAATTGTATACTGTGTTGAAAGCAGAAATGGTTAAGTTGTGGTTTGGAGGAATATATGGGGGAAATTATTTGGTTTATTATTATTGGTAAATATAATTAATTGATTTGTAAGAAATTGGATTGCATAGAAATAATTGGAATATTCATGTTCATATTGATTAATATACAAAAAAGATAGTTATATAACTAATTGATTTATATTAAAATGTTGAATTTGTATTAAACAACTGTATTACATAATTACATAATTAACCAATGTGAGGATGGATATAAAAATAGATGACAATGGGAAGGGGTATAATATAGAATAGAAGGGAAAAATTGAATTTGATTAAGATTAGAGATGAGGATGAAGGGTAATATTGTTTTTTTTAAAAAATAGATGAGGAATAAATATGGCAAAAAGGAAATATAGAAATTGTAAATTTAATTGAAATGACTAAACTCTGTTTAAATTTGTGAACCAGCCAAATACTCTGTTCAAAGAAAATACATTGTATGTTTGTATGTGTGTTTCTAATTATTGCTATTTATTCATATTTGTTCTCTTTTATTCTTTAAAGTTTAACAATTCATTCTTTATCTTAATATCTTTATATTTGTTTGGGGTTGGCTTTCTTCCCTTTCATCTTTTTTATTGTACAGCAATCTTTCTCCTCAAACCTACCACCTCTCTCTTTTCTTTCCTTCTTACTTTCTCTTCCCCCCTTCTTCTCCTCCCTACTTCCTCTTCCTTTCTCCTTCTCCTCCTCTCTTCCTCCCTCTCTTAACCGTCACTCATACTCTAATTTCCATTCCTTCATCCCTCTCTATTGCTGTATCCTTTTGTGCATATGGACTACTCAGAGGGCTGAAAAAGTTATTTTTGACTGGTCCTCGCACTTTTGACCAGTCCTTGAACTTAACGACTGTCCTCACATTTTACATTTTTGCCCTATCTTGTCATCATGGTGAAGAGAAGCAGTTGTGAAATGAGTGACATGGTTGTTAAGAATGCTGCACGGGCATAAATGTGAGGATGGTCATAAGTGTGAGGACCAGTCAAAAGTGCAAGGACCTGTCAGAAATGACTTTTTTCAGCCCTCTGAGTAGTCCCTATACACACAGCCATGGCCACCCGGTCACATGACCAGCTAGCCATGCCCACCCAGTCACATGGCCTCCAAGCCACGCCCACACAATAAGCCACGCCCACAATGGTGTCCTTCTTACCAATGTTAAAATCTGTTCACCTTACCCTATACACATAGCCATGGCCACCCGGTCACATGACCAGCTAGTCACGCCCACCCAGTCACATGACCAGCTAGCCATGCCCACAAAATAAGCCACGCCCACAATGTCCCTCTTTACCAATGTTAAAATCTGGTCACCTTACCTTAAGCCTATTTTCTGGAGTGTTGGCTATTCCTGACAGCTTTGTGTCGTCTGCAAATTTAATGAGTTCCCCATCTATCCACTCATCTAAATCATTGATGAAGATGGTGAAATGTATTGGGCCTAAAACAGTAAGCGAGAATGTACATGGCCAGAATTCTCCTTCTCGCTCTCATATATTTTTTCCTTTCTTTCTACTAAATCCACAAATCTCAACATACTTTTAAGCTTTGGGGCACTCGCTGCACCCCTTCCCGCCCTGCATTTGCTTTACAAATTATTTTCTCTTCCCTCTTTTTCTCAATCTCACTTGTGTGGACTTCAACCCCCAGAATTCCCCCAGCTAACCTGCTGGCTGGGGGAATTCTGGGGCTTGAAGTCCACACATATTAAAGTGCTTGAGGTTGAGAAAAATTGTTCTGATGGAGTTTCCCTACCCCCTGTCATTTTAAGAGCTCAGCAAATGAATTGGGTCACTTTCTTTGCTCCAGTTCCCAAATATGAATCTTCGCATTCAGGAGCATGGATTTTTCCCTTAAATCCTTGCTCCTCTTGTGATGCCACTGCGGCCATCTTGGCTACGGGCAGAAACCTTATTGCCCTCCCAGAATCCCTGTTGAAACCCGTTCATTTCCCCCCCCCCTTTCATTCTTGCCCAGAAAAGTAGTTGCGGTTCGTTGATTATAAGTCTGCAAGGCATTTTAAAAATAAAAAAGGAATTGCCTGCGTCCCTGGGTGGGCTCGAACCACCAACCTTTCGGTTAACAGCCGAACGCGCTAACCGATTGCGCCACAGAGACTAAGCTGCTTCCAGCTCTTCTGCCACGACTCTTAAAGAGGAAGATGCAATACTGGAAGTTGAACAAGAATGCAAATACAGAGGAGTATAAGAATAATACAGCGTGCCTTGAAACGTTTCATTCCTTCCTTCCTTCTCTCCCATCAAACCTCTTCCTTCCTTCTACCCTCATCCTTCCTTCCTTCCTTCCTTCTTTTTCTTTCCCTTCTTCTCTCCCTCCCTCCCTCCCATCTCATATACATTACTCTTGGCAGCTGACAATTAAAGCAGAGTAAAAACTCATAAAAATAACAAATAACCTTAAAATAGTTGCTAAGAACTGTCATTTATTTGCTAAATGTATCTCTGGCATTTCTTTAAAGCAGATTGCAAGGGGATCTCCACAACAACCCTGTGAGGTAACTTGCACTGAGCCTGTACGATTGCTGCTGCTGCTGTTACTACAGTACTACTACGGTACTACTACAGGGGTGAAATCCAGCAGGTTCTGACAGGTTCTGGAGAACCGGTAGCGGAAAATTTGAGTAGTTTGGAGAACGGACAAATACAACCTCTGGCTGGCTTCAGAGTGGGGTGGGAATGGAGATTTTGCAATATCCTTCCCCCAGGAGTGGGGAGGGAATGGAGATTTTGCAGCATCCTTTCCCTGCCACGTCCACCAAGCCACACTACGCCCACCATGCCCAACAAGCCACGCCCACAGAACCGGTAATAAAAAAAATTGGATTTCACCACTGTATTACTACTACTATTACTACTACTACTACTATTAATAGTAATAATATCATTGGCATCCTTCAGTCTCAAGAGACTATGGTCCTAAAACAGCATCTAGTGCGACTAAAAAGGCCAATTCGAGAGTGGCAATACCTTTCACACTGAGGGCAGATTTTTTTATTATTATTATTGTTGTTGTTATTACAACAGCAACAATAACAACAATAATAATAATAAACTGCGCTACTCGGAACATCATATATTTTAAGAAGGTACTTGGTTGATACCTAGGACGCTGGCAGCAACCCGAATCAACCATTAGCACCAGTCAATGGTGTTTGTAACACATTTTAAATGTCCAGTTGACTGAGTTTCATTTTTAATGAATAAAAGAGAATAATAATAATAACGCTGTCCTTTTTAGGAAAAGTTGAGGTAAGTATTGGTTTACTATTGCTAAGCATGATAGTGGTTAAGTGAGTTTTGCCCATTTTATTATCTTTGCTGCCCCACTTGTTAAGTTAGTAACAATGGTTGTTAAGTGAACATGGTTTCCCCCGTGACTTTGCTTATCAGAAGGTTGGACAAGGTGAGACACTGCAACCACCATAAATAAGAGTCAGTTGTCAAGCATCTCTGAGTTTTGCTCCCATGACCATGGGGATGGTGCAAGGTTGTAAGTGTGAAAAATGGTCATGTCACCTTTTTTTCAGTTCTGTTGTAAATTCAGTCACTAAACAAACTGTTGTAGGTCGAAGACAACCTGTACCTGGATGGGGATTCCTACCGGATCATCGTAAGAAGACCATGTTTGTCACTTACCTTTGGCAGGTCTGGGATGTGGAATGCATCCATCCTGGTTCTTCTTGGCCTCTTGGTGATCGTTCAGACCATCTATCTAAGGGAGCCGTGGTAGCACAGTGGTTACAATGCAGTATTGCAGGCTGACTCTGCCGACTGCCAGGGGTTCGAACCCTCACCGGCTCAAGGTTGACTCAATTCTCCATCCTTCTGAGGTGGGTAAAATGAGGACCAGGATTGTAGGGATCAAGATGCTGACTCTGTAAACCACTTACAGAGGGCTGTAAAGCGGTATATAAGTCTTAAGTGCTATTGCTATTGCTATTGCTACCGCGGTCTAGACCAGGTCAGTAGGAGGAATAGGACTGTAGAGGTTCCCCCTCCCTTCATCCAGTGTTGGTTTCAGTTGGTGTTGGGGGACAGAGTGATCTAACCTGTTTTTGTGTATGTGTGTGTGCAGTGGTAGAATTTAAAAATTTAACAACCGGTTCACTGGGGGCGTGGGCTACTTGGCCTCCTGCACCACGGCAGAGGTGGAGCGGTGTTTTCGCCCTTCTAAGGCTCCAGAGGTTTTCCACGAGCCTCCAGGGGGACAAAAACAGCCTCCCCTGGGCATCGGAGGCCCTCCGGAGGCAAGAAACGGGCCTGTTTCCGGACTTCCGGTAGGCCTGTTTTTCACCCTCCCAGAGCGTCCGCGGGGGCCCTCCACTTACCTCGCATCCAAAATGAGCTGCGTGGAGACTCCTGCGAGGGGCGGGTGGGGTCAGCCAGTCCTTAGAACAACTGGTTTGGCGAACCAGGTTAAAATTAACATCCTGTTTGCCCAAACCAGTCTGAACCGGTTGAATTCCACCCGTGTATGTGTGAGAGAGCTTTGAGTCACCATTGAACTCTGTTTAGGTCCCCCCCCCATCCCCCGAGTTGAGGTTAGTATGACCTTGAAATGATCTTCGGGACATCCTTGTGTTTCCAAGGTCATCCCCTCAGACCATTACAACAGAAGCCAATCCCTCTCCTGAACCAATTCATGGGTAATTATTAAGAGAACATTTTCTGGTACAGGTAGTCCTCAATTTATGACCACAATTGGAACCAGAATTTTTGTGACCAAGCAACGTGGTTGGTAAATGGGTCACAGTCATTTTATTACTTTTCTCCTGTGGTTTAAGTTCCACTGCAGTTGTTAATTGAGTCGTGTGGTCATTTAAGCCAGAGGTCTTCAAACTTGGTGGTTTTAAGACTTGTGGACTTCAACTCCCAGAATTCTCCAGCCAGCTATGCTAAGCTATGCTGGCTGGAGAATTCTGGGAGTTGAAGTCCACAAATCTTAAAGCCGCCAAGTTTGGGGATCCCTGGTTTAAGCCAATCTGGCTCCCTCCAGTGATTTTGCTTGTTCAGAAGCCGGCTGGGAAAGGTCGCAAATGGCGATCTTATAACCTCAGGAACCGTCATAAATACATGTCTGTTGCCAAGCGCATGAATTTGGATCATGTGACTGTGGGAATGCTGCAGCAGTCCCCAACCTTTGTGGCTTGACGGCCTGGCAGGGGAAGAGGGGAATTGAGCCACGTGAGTGGTGGGCCGGTCCACACTCACACAGCTCAACTTGCGCGAGTGACGGGCTGGCGCGCATGCATGTGAGTGCCCGCTGGCCTCCTGCTTGCTCAAGAGGACTGCACACATTTGTGTGTGTGTGTGTGTGTGTGTGTGCACACTCTGGCCAGCCACTCACACGGCCCAATTCCGAATAGATCACGGCCTGGTATTGGGCTGCAGCCCGGGGTTTGGGGGGACCCTTGTCCTAAGTGCAAAGACCAATAGGTAAGTCCCTTTTTTCAGTACCGTTGTTAACTGTGAACGGTTGCTAAATGTCGAAGACCATTTGTACCTCTGAGGCCTTATCTTAAGAAGACACAGCACTACAAAGTGAAGCATTGAAAGCTATTTTTATTGTTTTTTTTCCAAAATTACAAAACACGAAAGTCGCAGAGTGGGATGTCATAAGGAATGTCAATACAATCAATAAAAATGGAGATTTTTGAATGTCATCCGCATTTGTCTTCCCCCCCCCAACCTCCCCCAAATTGATCCAAAATTACAAAATACTGTATGGTAGGATAAGTGTGGTATTGCAGAATGTCTTGGTTGATGATGTAAGCAGATTTATAAAAATGAAGAGCAATTGATTTTAGACAACAATATTGTTTAAAGCAGGATAGGGGGGGATCTGGCCCTTTGATGAACTTTCAAAGTTCCTTTGTGGAACTTTCAACTTCCATAATTCCTGGAGCCAGCCATGTTTAGCTCAGGTATTCTGGGAGTTGAAGTTCCACAAGTCATCAAAGGGCCAGATCTCCCCCAACTCTGCTTTAAACAAAACTGTATTTTTAAAATGCACAATTCACAATCAGGTGTTATGCAAAACATATAAAATCAGAAAAAGCCATTACTCAATTCTCCAAGCTTGAAATGAGATTTTCTGAGGTCAGAAAAAGGATCAGAACAAGGGCTCAACGAGCGAGACAGCGATTCTGCGCTCAAAAAAGTTAAGTTTTCCATAACTTAAAACTGAGTGTTCTAGGCTCAAAAACGTTTGAATTGAAAACATTTCCTATGTTGCTCTCGCCATGCTTCAAAAACGAATCAGAAGGGCTTCAGAGGTTGTTGAATGGAGCAGCTCCCTGCTGCTCGTTGAAGCAACACATTTTTCCCCTCAGACTTCTAGGCAAGCCTCAAACATGTGGCATTTTTAAAAGTTGCATTAGGATGTGGCTGATTTAATGAACCAACTCATTAAAAGGAAACCTATCTTTTTCAGGCTTGTGTAGAAGGCTTTTAAAAAGAATGCAGCTGCTTTAATTAATAAAGGGTGGCTACCCTCATCCACTGTCTGAATACGTCTGGAAGCTTCTATAGCCTTACAATTTAGCATCAGCACAGACTGAATGAATCTCAGGCACCCCTGGTAACTGAAGATCAGAACAGACAAGAGTTTGCAATACATACATGCATGTTGCTTCTGGCTAAATAGGTATGGGAGCCATTTCAAACGTTGTCCAGAATCAACGGTGAGCTCAAATCACAATCAAGGAGCTGATACTTATTAATATAATTTTAAAATGTGTTTTAAACTGGAGGCGGCTTCTTATGTAGCTGAGATTCGTTGCGACAGACCAGAGTTCATTTTCTTCCAACTGAATGGAGACGGAGGAAACAGCAGGCATACCTATTTCTCTTTATTTCATAGATAATCTCTTTCATAGACATCTATATTAAAAAAAATACATTCAATATTCTGTACAAAACCACGGAATTTAATCTCCCTTACAAGTACCCAGTACATAAATGGATGGATAAAGAACTTCAGAGTTTATTTTCTACAGATGGCTTCTCGCTTTCTTGGCAAAATTTTGCTTCTCCTCTTGGATTTCTTTTTCAAATTCTTCTCTTTCCCTGAAGGATTTAAAAAAAAGTTGCAAGCAAACAAAACAAACCTCTAGCAACAGGGAAGCTGAAGCCCTGAGATTTTGTTCCCTACTTTCTTTTTACAGAATAAAACTCGAGACCGACTGTCTTCCCTTCAGCCTTAAATGCTGATCTTCATGTTTTATTTCCTACGTTGCCAGAGAGCTTCCTAGTATATGCCTTTGTCAACAATGTTACACAACAAGTCCTCAGCTTATGACCACAACTGTGACCAGAATTTCTGCTGCTAATCAGACTGGTTGTTAAATGAGTCGTTCCCAATTTTACAAATCGCTGCAGTTGTTAAGTAAGTCTGGTGGTTGTTATGTGAATCATGTGGTCATTAAGTGAACCTGGCTTCCCCCATTGACTGCTTGTTGGGAAGCTGGCTGGGAAGGTGATAAATGGCAATCACATGACCACAGGATGTTGCAGCCATTGTAAATACATGCCGGTTGCCAAGTGCTTGAATTTTGATCAAGTTACCATAGAGATGTTACGATGGTCATAAGTGGGAGGACTGGTTGTAAGCCAATTTTTTTCAGGGCCCCTGTAACTTCAAACAGTCACTAATCAAATGGTTGTAAGTTGAGGGCTACCTGTAGTTTTATTGTTGTTCAAAGTATATTTTTTAAATGCCCCAGTATTTTTGTTATGGAGCAGAATTATACCGGGTTTCCCCGAAATTATGACCTACCCCGAAAGTAAGTCCTAGCTTGATTTTTACATGTGCGCCCAATACCAGCCCTACCCCCAAATTAAGCCCTAATTAGGACCCCGCCCACCCCGGGGTGCAGTGGGTGGGACGAAGCGCACGGGTAAAAATTAAGCTAGGGTGGAGATGGGGGTGGTGCAGCTGCCCTACTTTCCAGGCCTTGCGCACCCCAACATCTACTTCGCCTTGCAGGCCCACCTTCTGGAGCTGCTTGCCGCTGCTTACGCCAGTTGCCCGCGGCCTCCACTTCACCATCAGAGCCTTCTGGAAATCCATTTGCAGCTGAAAACAGAGCTCCGGATAGATCTGGAGTTCTGTTATCGGCTACAAAAGGTTTTCCGGAAGGCCTCTGAAGTTGAAACGGAAGCCAGGGGCACCATGCGCATCAATCCGGAGTCTGTTTCTCAGCTGCAGAGGGCTTTCTGGAAGACTTCTGAAGGCGAAACGGAGGCCGGTGGCGACGCGTGAGAGAGGCGTCAAGCGGCTGCAGAAGAAGTGGGCCGGCAGCGGGCTCCTGCTGGGAGGCTGTCGGTGCCGTGGTGGCGAGTTGAGTCAGTAATTAGACCCCCCAAAAGAAGCCCTAGCCGTTTCTTTGGGGGGGTCAAAAGAAAATAAGACCGGGTCTTATTTTCAGGGAAACACTGTAGGTAGGCCTCAACTTATGACCACAATTGAACCCAAAATTTCTGCTGCTGAGTGAAACATTTGTTAAATGAGTTTTGCCCCATTTTATGACTCTTCTTTCCACAGTTGTTAAATGAATCACCACAGTTGGTAATTTAGTGACACGGTTGTTAAGTTTAAGTTAACCAACACTGGTTTCCCCGTTGATTTTGCTCGTCAGAAGGTCGCCATGACCCCAGGACACTGCAACTGTCATAAATATGAGTCAGTTGCCAATATCTGAATTTGGATCAAGTGACCATGAGAATGCAGCAATGGTCGTTAAGTGTGAAAAACTATCATAAGTCACTTTTTTCAGTGATGTTGTAACTTTGAATGGTCATTAAATGAACTGTTGTAAGTCGAGAACTACCTGTATAGTGCCATAAATAAAGGATAGCTGTCTTATGACAGTTTATTACATCGGTATGATACAGCTGGGTATTGTGAAGAATGTTGAAGAGAGAACGGCTACACCCTGAGTAAGGTCCTCAGAAGCAACACAAAAGCGAAATATTCTGGGTAGGATGTCCTGATTTAGGAGTGGAGAAAGGAGAACGATGCACAGTAAAACAAACCTGGCTCGCTCTGACTGGAATGCAGCTAGTCCTCGGTTAATGACCATTTGTTCAGCAACTCTCTGAAATTATGAACTCAAACAAACCAGAAGGTTTGCAACCAATCCTTGCTGCAGCTGACTCTGTGGTTGCAATTGGGGCGCTTAGCAACCGGCTCGCAATTATGACAGTCAAACCACCCCACGATCACGGGGACTGCCCTTGAAGACCTTCCTTGCCGGCTTCCCCCAAACAAAGCCAATAGGGAAACTGACAGGAAGTTGCAAGTGGCAATGACGCACCTACCGTGTTTCCCCCAAAATAAGACATGTCATATATTTTTTATGGACCAAAAAACCCTGTTAGGTCTTATTTTGGGGAATGTCTTAATTTTGTGCCCGCCCACCCGCTCCCTCCCACTATCTGCTTGCCTGTGGCTGCAATGGCTTACAGGGCTTGTCAGGGCACATGTCCTCTTCACCCGGATGGAGAAATGACAGAATACTGGAAGCTTTGTCAGTTGGAAATGGAACGCTTCATCTCCCACTGGGCAAAAAGTGTTTGGGTGCCTATGGGGCACTTGGGAACGGAGCAGTGTGCTCTGTTCCCAAGTGCCCCATAGGCATCCAAACACCTTTCACCAGGATGGAGAAGTAACGGAATATTGGAAGCTTTGTCTGCTTGCAAATGGGGTGCTTTGAAACAGAACAATCCGTTTCAAAGTGCCCCATTTGCAAGCAGATGAAACTTTGTCTCTCTCTGGGTGAAAAGTGCATGCCAGATCCAGGCAGAGGCAGAGCTGAGGGGTGTGTGTGGGAGAGGTGGGGGGCAATCCCAACACACCACCTATTCCATCCCACCATCTCTTGGCTTACCCACAGCCGTGCCAGGCACCCATGCAGGACGTTGAGATCACTTATTTATTTATGTATTTATTTATTCGGCTTATATGCCACCCTATCTCACAATGGACTCAGGGCAGCTCACAACAATAAAACACAAGCCACAATAAAAATAAAGACTAAAATCTAGAAAATTTAAAATTAACCCCTTAAAACCCTTAAAACCCCCTAAAACCCCGTCATCAAACCAGGTCAAGGGATTTGAAAAGCCAAGTTTTTAATTCCCGGCAGAAGGTGCAAAGGTCAGGCGCTAGTCGGAGCTCCAAGGAGAGTTGATTCCAGAGGGTGGGCGCCCCAACCGAGAAGGCTCTACTCCTGGGGGCCGCCAGCCGCCACTGTCTAGCTGACAGCACCCTGAGTAGGCCCTCTCTATGGGCGCCAACCGGGTGAACTTGCCTTCCCCGTGCCTCCATCTGATGCTGGTGCCACCGCACAAGCTTCCCACAGGCCTGTCAGCCATGCAGCACATCCGGATTGCCTGTCTCCCGCCCTGCCCCTGCCTCTATGCTCTGACTTATCAGCACTGCACCAAAGGGCCTGTTGGGCTGAGGCACCTGCCGGACACCATCAGGTCCCACGTGCTCATCACCTCTTGTGTTGGCCATGCCCATTTCCCCCGGGCTTATTTTTGGGGTAGTGCTTATATTAGGCCCACCCTAAAAAATCAGGCTAGGGCTTATTTTTGGGGTGAGTCTTATTTTTGGGGAAACACTGTAGCAAACATGCGTGATTCACCTAACAACAGCAACCAGAATTTCCATTGTGCTTTTGAATGGCATTATTTAGCAACAGAATTCCTGATTCAGTTATTGTCATTATCTGAGGACTACAGGTGGTTCTCGACTTACAACCACAATTGAGCCTAAAATTTCTGTTGCTAAGCGAGACATTTATTGAGTCTCGCCCCATTTTACAACCTTTCTTGCCACAGTTGTTAAGTGAATCACTGCAGTTGTGAAGTTAGCAACAAGGTTGTGAAGTGAATCTGGCTGGTGCTACTGTCATAAATATGAGTCAGTTGCTAAGCGTCTGAATTTTGATCACAGGACTATGAGGCTGCCACAATCCTTTGCTCTCAAAGACCTGGCTTTTCTACCTTGCTGTTGGCTTTCCTAACTTTGTTAAATGGTTGGACCGGTTTTTGCTTTTGAAATCTTAGCAACCCAGAAGCCATGAGTTCTAATTCTGCCTTGGGCACAAAGGCAGTTGGGGAGCTTTGGACCAATGTCAGGTCTAAGAGCAGGAAGGAAGGAAGGAACGAAAAGATATTTGATGAGGGAGGGAAGGGAAGGGAAGGAAGGTTCACAAACACAAACAGACAGACATAATGCCAGAATTCCTAGCAACCATCTTCATACTGCAATCCCAACATGTCTAGAAGTACCAGGTGTGGGATAGCTGGAAAAAAAAAGTCGCCACTGCATAATGCGACAGGCAAACAAGAGACTACGTGAGGTAAAGCAGACTTATTTTGTGAAGTAGGCAGACTTATATATGGGATGGAGGTCTGAGCAGATACCTTTTGCTCACTGGAGGTCCGTTGATGTATTTTTCTTCTGCTGTCTTGTAGTCTATCTGATGCACAACAGAAATTGCATAAATGATGGCCTGGAGAAAAACAAACAGAAAAGGGCACAGTTTAGAGCAGTGCTTCTCAACCTTGGCCATTTTAAGATGTGTGGACTTCAACTCCCAGAATTCCACACCTCTTGAAGTGGTCAATGCTGAGAAAAATTGGTTTAGAGGCCATGTTTGCCGACACGTTCAGGAGGAGGAGGAGGAGGAAGGAGGGGGCTGCAATTTAGTGGCAGAAAAAAAAGCTCTCCATTCAAATTCTGGTGTCTCAAAGGATGGCTAGGAAAAACTTCTACCTGAATCCTTGGAGAACTGCAATATGCTAATCTGGTCAGATACAAGCAGAGGGATTGAGTTTTACATGGGGAATGACCAGAGGTGGGATTCAGCCGGTTCGGGATTTTACATCCGGTTTGCCGAACCAGTAGTTGCAAAGACTGGCTGGCCCCGTCCACCCCTCCCCTCCCAGGAGTCTCCATGCGGCCCATTTTGGATGCCAGGTAAGTGCAGGGCCCGTATGAGGGCTCTTGGAGGGCGAAAAACAGGCTTCCCAGAAGTTCCGGAAATGGGCCCGTCCGCTATGGTGCAGGAGGCCAAGTAGGTGCCACCAACCATGGCCCCGCCCACCCAGCAACCGGGCAGAAAACCGGTTGCTAAAATTTTTGAATCCCACCCCTGGGAATGACTCAGTATAAGTCTCTGATTACAGTATTTTCCATGTCCCCCACTTCACTTACTTCTGGAAAAAGTACTTCGAGGACAAATTTGGCACTGTCTCTATTTTTAACCGGCAGCGTCTTGGCTCCAACTTCCCGATAAACTTCCTTTAAGTAGTTGAGCACAAGATCCTGCTGATAATCATCCTCCAGGTAGGTCTCCAGGATCAAATACCGGGGTGTTTTGAGGGATTTCCTCAACCAGCGCGACTGTTTCTGGCTCTTCAGGATGGAGCGGAGGTGCTCGTCAGCTCCTTTGGCGTTTACGATGAATTCCACAATCCGCTTGTTGGCTCTGTCTCGGGCGGCTCGCGTCCGGTCAGGAAGAATTTTCTTCACTTGCTTTGGGGGGGTTATCTCAGCGAGAAGCTCCCCGCTGTCCAACACCTCCATTTGAGGGAAGCTCATCTGGGATAAAGTATGGAAGGATTCTTTTCGGACCGGAGAGCCTTGGGGAAAAAAGAAGCCAGGGTCTTTTGCTGAAAGTTGGAACAGCATCTAAAACAGGAAGTCTCCAAACTTGGCAACTTTAAGACTTGTGGACTTCAACTCCCAGAATTCATGGCTGGCTGGGGAGTTCTGGGAATTGAAGTCCGAAAATTCTTAAAGTTGCCAAGTTTGGAGATCCCGATTCTAAAAAGTTGCTAATCCCTACTTCTCTCCCTGTCGCACAACCACAGGTGGTCCTTGATTTATAACCAGTCGCTTAATGACTGTTGAAAGTTATGACAGACACCCCCACCTCCCAAAATTACATGAGACATTTCAAGTTATGACAGCTGCACACACACACACACATATACCCTGCAGTTACGTGATTCCATTTTGTGCACTTGGCAACCTGCCCAACTTTATGGCTATTTGCAAGGTCCTACGGTCAAGTAACAATAATTTCTGATGCTTTTTTTGCCAGTTTTTGGCAAAAGTACACCCATTGGGGAAAATTGATCCCATTAATGATTGTGGCATCCATTTGAAGACTGTAATGTTTTGCTTAATGGCCACCATAAAAAGTGTAAAAAAAAAATTGGGTCCGGTCACACAACACCTCGACTTGTGACCGCAATTCCGGGCTCAATTACTGTTGTTAAGTCGAGGACTATCCATAACAAGAGCATACAGCTAACATTCTCAGGATGGTGAGCATCAGAAGTTTAAAGACTGCCAATACATGGAAGTGCAGAAGGCCTGAGCATTATTAACGACATCAAACAGTTTTACAAGGAAAGAAATTCCAAGCTGTCCCTTTTTGTCTTTAAGCTGCTTTAATTTTGTTATATAATGTGCACCACCCTTTTTCAAGGAATGGGGCTTCTTAAGATACAAAATGAAGCTTACTCACTCATGTCATCAGCACAGTATTCCAGGAAGGATCCCCCAAAAGAGTGGCAACCTAAGAAGACAAGATGATGATGTTATCCATTCAGTCATGTCCACCTTTTGGCAATTATAGGTCAGGTCTTTCCATATCTTACAATCTTGCACTATTTCTTCAAGTTCTTCTTTGCACTGACCAGAGGTGGCATTCACACAGTGGTGAAATCCAAAAATTTTTACTACCGGTTCTGTGGGCGTGGCTTGGTAGGCGTGGTGTGGCTTGGTGGGCGTGGCTTGGTAGGCATAGCAGGGGAAGGATACTGCAAAATGTTCATTCCCTCCCCACTCCTGGCGGAAGGATGTTCCCTCCCCACTTTGGGACCAGCCAAAGATGGTATTTACCGGTTCTCTGAACTACTCAAAATTTCCGCTACCGGTTCTCCAGAACCTGTCAGAATCTGCTGGATTTCACCCCTGGATTCACACCATAATTCACCCAGCACTGAAAATGTGAGAGAGTGAGGCTTCCGCGCACGCGCCCAGCCTCAAAAATGTGCCTAAATAGGACAGCATAGAGCGGGGGAGGGCCCAACTGTGATTTCCGCTACCGGTTCGCCTGAACGAGTCCGAACCGGCTGAATACCACCTCTGGCACTGGCTGGTGTCAACTTTGATGGTATCCAACCACCATGTTCTTTGATGGCCTGGTTTCCTTTTACTGCTAGACTCTTCCAAACGTAATTGCTTTCTCCCCTGAAATTCCCCCGCATGGCATGGCCAAAATAAACTGAGACAGTTTTGTGATTTTTTTTTTCCTTCCAGTGAAAAAAAGAGGACAAGAAAAATGCTCAATTTGAGGATGAATGACTGTGTGCAGACGCAGTCCTGGTAGGCCTTGGAAGAGGCCCCCAACATTCTAAAACTGATGATCAAACTACTGGTATAATCTTATTTACTACTATCACCCAAAGAGAAAATGATTGACTACAAGGCTGAACAATATTACTTAAATTCAATGTTAATGTAAATCAAATAAGGCTTATCATTTTATTATTAGACTAGCTAGATACCCGTGCTTCACTACGAAACTATGTGATGGAGCTTGATAAATTGACACTTAAAGCTTGAAAATTAATGAGTAGTTACAATCGGCCTCTCCTCTCCCCTTCTCTCCCGCAGTCTTGCCCCACAGAAGCCTCTTCTCTCCTATCCCCTTCTCTCCCTCAGCTTTGCCCCACAGAAGCATCTCCTATCCTATCCTCTCCCTCAGCTTTGCCCTACAGAAGCTTATCCCGCTTGCTGATATGAAAGTAAAACTGAAACTGAAACTCCTCTCCTCTGCTTGTGTTTTGCATTTGGAACAGATTTTTTGTCAGGTGGGAATGGGGAGTAGAACTCCTTAGCATCAGAGCATGTTAATAATAATACAGGAAATACTAATGCTCTGATGGTCATTTCGAAAAATGACCATCTTAGTGGGCACCTAGAAGCCAAGAGGGACATATGTAGCAAATTTCAAATTTGTATGCTTTACGGTTCTGGAGATTTTGTGATGATGCGTGAGTGGTATTTTACTTTTATATATATAGATTTATATCCTACCATGTTTCCCCGAAAATAAGACAGGGTCTTATTTTCTTTTGTGCCCCCCCCCCCTCAAATATGGCCTTGGCCTTATTATCGGGAGGTGTTATCCCTAAACCTCGGCAGGCCAGATTTGATGAGCCAGACTTGGGAGAAGAAGAGAGAGAAGAGGCCTGCGAGAGAGCCCATTTCTCACATTCTTCTTCTCCTGGGTGGCGGCAGCACGTTCAGGTCCCCGAATCTGGCCTGCCGATCTTGGCCACCGAAGGGGAGTGGCAGGTGGGGAGTGACTGGGTGGCAGAGAAGCGAGACACATGGAGCGAGACACCTCCTCCTCTTCCTCCTTCCCTTCTCCAGCTTCTGCTCATTGCGGATCGTCCGTCTAGGTCAGACCGGTCCCTGGTGCTCAAAAGGTTGGAGGTCACTGTAGGATACAGATAGTCCTTGATTTATGATCAAGTTGCTTAGTGACTGTTCCAAGTTCAGATGGAACTACCTGGTTGTGTTGTGGCCTGTCAGCCGCCAGCCCCTCCAGCAGCCAAATCAGATGAGGAGGCATGGGATTCAGGGTCAGCATCAAGGTAACCTAAAAGCTCCGAGGAGGCAGAAAGACAGAGGCAGAGCCTGGGCCCTCCGTCAGCCCTCAGATGGAGAGTCAAGAGCCCCCAGATCTGGAGGTGACTGATGAGGAAGAGGAGGAACAGCTGGGTCCAGTGCCTGACGTGTGGATGCACAGAAGGCAGAGGAGAGGAGAGAAGTGGAAATCTATGGGCCGGTCCTTGGGACGCAAGAGCCCACCGCTGCTAGAGAAGCTCCACCCTAGCTCTGGGGATAAAAGGCAGGGGACGGAGATGAATAGATGTGACAGACAATTATTTATCTTCCAGCCGGCCGGCCTTGTTAGCCTGCGTTGAGAGAGAAACTTTTTGCCAGGGCTGGCAGTGCTCCTAATTAAAGGAATCTTCACTTCAGAGGGTTTGTCGTGTTTGGGGAGCTGGGTCAGGTTATTTATGGCCCAGATTCAAAATTCCGATGGCATCCTCCCACTGCAGCCATGTAACCACACTTTGGGCATTTGGCAACCAGACATGTTTGCAGCATCTTGCGGTCATGTGACTGCATTTTACGAACTGGCTTTTAATTCCAGTTTTTGGCCAAACCATGCCTATAGCGACCCATCGCTATAGGATCGGTTTGCTTAATGACCGCTACAAAAACGCTCGTGAAATTGTGTTGGTCGCACTTTATGACCTCGATGGGCAGCCTCTATAACAGTGTTTCTCAACCTTGGTAGCTTGAAGATGGGTGGACTTCAACTCCCAGAATCCCCCAGCCAGCAGCGCTGGCTGGGGGATTCTGGGAGTTGAAGTCCACCCATCTTCAAGCTACCAAGGTTGAGAAACACTGATCTATTATGATAATAAGTTGACAACAATCTGCAGGTCTGCAAAGAAGAGTTAAAGGAGACGATGCAGTTATAGCAGAAGAAACGTGCAAGTACAATTGAGCGCAAACTTTCCACTGCTAAGCAAGGCAGTGGTTTAAATGAGCTTTGCCCCATTTTACGACCTTTTGTGCCACAGTTGTTAAGCAAATCACTGCAAACGTGAGGTGAATCATGCGGCCGTTAATGAATCCAGCTTCCCCCGTTGACTTTGGTTGTTGAAAGCCAGCTGGGAGGGTTACAAACAGTGACCATGTGACTCTGGAAGATGGCAGCTGTCATCAATACACGTCAAGTTGCCAAGCTGCCAGAAATTTTGATCACGTGACCATGGGGATGCTACAATGATTGTAAATGTGAAAACCGGTCATGTCCGGGTTTTTTTTCCAGTGCTGTTGTTTAACTTTGAACGGTCACTAAACGAACCGTTGTAAGTCGAGGACCAGCAGTAAAGCCAGTAGGAACAGCGCAGCAGAATCTCCAGCTGCAAAATGCAGGAAAAAAGTTGAGACCAAGCTGCAAAAGGCTTTCTTCTGCGCATGCCCAAGATGGCGCTCCGACGCTGAGTCTCAGCTTCTTGGGGGGCGATGCCTCGGCTTGGGGGGGCTCAGGGGGGTCATTTCGAACATCTATGACCCCCCGCCCGGGCGAAGCAACACCTAAGGAGCCCGTTGGGAGCTTTGGCAGCTCCCCGGACCATCCCAGCGCTGAGGGGGATGACGTCAGGACGGCAGTGGGTGACGGCGGCCTGCGGCCTGCAGGGGAGCGCCACCGGCGGCGGCGGCAGCAGCTCCTGGACGACATCGGCGTTGTGAGGCCCCTACGGAGGTTCCCCATGCCCCTGGATGCCTCGAGGTGGATCTTTGGAGGCAGGGGGCGGCTGGGGACGTCCGTGGGGGGGCCGATGGCGACGATGGCGGTGGGGACTGCGGAGGCCGCGGCGGTGGTCGTGATGGGAGCGCTTAAGGTTGGGGCGGCTCCCAAGGGCCTACAGACTTCCAAACAGACGGCCCAGGACTCTTCAGCGGTGGTTTTAGATCTGATTTTGGGGTGACTGGAGAGTATATGACCCTTGAGGGAAGGGTTACCTCCAGGGAGACCCAGAGACCCCCCCCAGGGTGAGCTGGATGGGGGGGGGCGAAATAGGGGAGCTTCACCCACTAGAATGGAAGGTTGAGGGTTATTGGGGCCGGAAAATGACTACAAACTTATGCGGTTTGAATCTCTCCCCCCCCCCCCCCCCGCTCCTTCCTTCGGACTGAGTTTGGCCTTTTGGCCTATTACGATCATAGCTTCCCATCCATCTTGGCCTGCTGAACTACTCCTAATTTTTTCCCCACTTCCATCTGGCCTGTCTGGATTCCCTACCATGTAGAACTTCTCTGACGAACATTTACGAACTTAAACCTCCCTTGAGCTGGATATTGGATTCCCTGATGCTGCTAATCCCAGGAGGGATACTGGTTCTATGGACGAGACCTGAGGCGGAGGAATATGGCTATCCTCACCCTTGAGCTTTCTATCAAAGTCTCCATGGATTGGCCTGGTGAGAGACGGCCGCCCTGGAAACTTCGGGGTCGAATGATATGCACCTCCTTAGCCACTGTCGTGAGAGGACAGTGGAGCTTGGCAGCCTGACCATGGACTGGAATTTTCCCTACGCTTGTAACATCAGCGGTCCCCCACCCTTGGACTGTCTCCCCTGATGGCTATATGTATTCGGTGTCGGAACTCCTCGCCCTGCGAGATTCTCCCCTCTCGCAGGTTTGGCCCTCCACATTATCGAGGGCCTATCTCGATGACGGACTTTGGAGTTCGGAGAGATGGCATGGAGCAAGGAAGAATTTATGGGGCTTTTTAGGGAAATTTTTAAATTTTAAATTTTTAAAGATTTTAAGGGGTTCTGGGGGGGCACCGGACGAGGGATTGGAAAAGGGATGGGGGGCGATATCTATGAGGGCTGTACCATCGGCACGATGAATGGGAGGGGCAGATATGGCGGGAGCAGGGGACCACATCAGGTGTTGGGGGCTCGCACTTGCTGTTTGAGAGCAATTGCTTGCCCCGGTCCCCAAGGCTCCGCTCGGATACTAGGTGGCTTAGATACTCAGGAGCTGGGCCTTCGGCTGATGCTGTGCAATGCCAGGTCCGTGGTCAATAAGGCCCCCCTCATTCACGATCTTATACAAGAGGGAGGAGCGGACCTAGCGGGTATTACGGAGACCTGGTTGGGCCCGGAGGGTGGCGTCCCTCTGGTGGAAATGTGCCCACCAGGCTTCAGAGCATTCCATCAGCCGAGGGCCCAGGGGAGGGGCGGGGGGGTGGCGGTTATTATTAACGAGGATCTGAGTCCGAGGGAGACCACTGTGCCTCAGATAGCCGGATGTGAGTCCCTCCTTGTGAGGTGGGGCTGTGGGGTTCAGATGGGCTTGTTGCTTATGTACCTGGCTCCCTGCCGCGTGGCAACAGCCCTACCTGAGCTACTCGACGTGATAGCCACGGTGGCGGTAGATACACCCAGGCTTTTAGTCATGGGTGATTTCAACTTGCCATCCGTCGGTGAAACGTCTGAGGTGGCTCAGGAGTTCATGGCTTCCATGACGGCCATGGACCTGACCCAGTTAGTTCATGGCCCTACTCACAGGGGAGGTCACACTCTGGATTTGATTTTTGTCTCTGGCCAGTGGTTGAGTGGTCTTGTTATAGGGGATATAGACGTGGAACCCTTGTCATGGACTGACCACTCACTCCTTCGCCTAGATCTTCGAACCGCGACCCCTCGCCGCAGGGAGGCGGACCCAATTAGATGGATCCGCCCCAGGCGCCTGATGGATCCTGATAGGTTCCAGACGGAGCTTGGGCCATTTCCTGAGGATCTAGCACATGACTCGGCCGAGGACCTGGTAGCCGCCTGGGATCGGGTGGCTGGTGGGGCCTTGGACCGAGTTGTGCCTTTGCGGCCTCTGACCCGATGCCAATCCCGTGCGGCTCCTTGGTTTACTGAGGAGCTGAGGGAAATGAAGCGCCGGAAAAGACGCCTGGAGAGTGGTTGGAGGGCCAGTCTCGCTGAATCTGATCGAACACTAGTAAGGTCACATATTAAGGCCTACCTAGTGGCGATAAAGACGGCAAAGTCTAACTACTTTTCCGCCTCTATTGCGTCATCAGGGAATCGTCCGGCCGCCCTGTTTAGGGTGACCCGCGCCCTGCTCCATCTGGGAATGCGAGAGGATCCCTTAGAAGGCAGGGCGGAGGATTTCGGACAATACCTGTATGACAAAATCGCTCAGATCCGGGGGGATCTGGACTCTGACTGGGTAGATCAGGGCAGGGTGACGAGGAACAGTCTTGAGAATGTTATCTGGGAGGAGTTTGATGCTGTGACTCCCGATGATGTGGACAGGATTTTGGGGAGACTTAGTGGGGCCACATGTTTACTGGACCCGTGTCCCTCCTGGTTGGTACTGGCTTCCCGGGAGGTTACACGAGGCTGGCTCCAGGGCGTCATTAATGCTTCTTTGAGTGAGGGTCACTTCCCCGCTGCCCTGAAAGAGGCGGTGGTGAGGCCTCTCCTCAAGAAGCCGTCCCTGGATCCAGCAATATTGGCCAACTATCGTCCTGTCTCCAACCTTCGCTTCATTGCGAAGGTTGTTGAGAGTGTGGTCGCGCAACAGTTTCCGCAATTCCTGGAGGAAACATCCTATCTAGATCTGTTCCAGTCGGGTTTCAGGTCTGGGCACAGCACGGAAACGGCATTGGTCGCGTTGGTGGATGATCTCTGGAGGGCTTGGGACAGGGGTTATTCCTCTGTTCTGGTCCTATTAGATCTCTCAGCGGCTTTTGATACCATCGACCATGGTATCATGCTGCACCGGCTGGAAGAGTTGGGGGTGGGAGGCACTGTGTTGCGGTGGTTCTCCTCCTTTCTCTCCGACCGGTCGCAGTTTGTGTTGGCAGGGGGGCAGAGGTCGACCTCGAGGCCTCTCATCTGTGGAGTGCCGCAGGGATCGGTCCTCTCGCCCCTTCTGTTCAACATTTATGTGAAGCCGCTGGGCGAGATCATCCGTGGCTTTGGGGTGAGATACCACCAGTACGCTGATGACACCCAGCTGTACATCTCCACCCCAGGCCACCCCAATGATGCCCTTGAAGTGATGTCCCAGTGCCTGGAGGCTGTGCGGATCTGGATGGGGAGGAACAGGCTCAAGCTCAACCCTTCCAAGACTGAGTGGCTGTGGCTCCCGGCATCCCGATATAGTCAGTTGACTCCATCGCTGACTATTGGGGGCAAGTCTTTGGCCCCCACTGAAGGGGCTCGCAATCTTGGAGTCCTCCTGGATAGGCAGCTGTCCTTGGAGGAACATCTGACGGCTGTTACCAGGGGGACCTTTTATCAGGTTCGCCTGATTCGCCAGTTGCGGCCCTTTCTTGATCGGGATTCCTTGTGCACAGTCACTCACGCCCTTGTCACCTCTCGCCTTGACTACTGCAACGCTCTCTACATGGGGCTCCCCTTGAAGAGCACCCAGAGGCTCCAGCTGGTCCAGAATGCAGCAGCGCGGGTAGTGATGGGAGCAACATGGCGCTCCCTTGTAACACCGCTCCTGTGCGAGCTGCACTGGCTCCCGGTGGTCTTCCGGGTGCGCTTCAAGGTGTTGGTTATCACCTTTAAAGCGCTCCATGGCATAGGGCCTAGCTATCTCCGAGACCGCCTGCTGCTACCAACGACCTCCCATCGACCCGTGCGCTCCCACAGAGAGGGCCTCCTCAGGGTGCCATCAGCCAAACAATGTAGGCTGGTGGCCCCCAGGGGGAGGGCCTTCTCTGTGGGGGCTCCCACCCTCTGGAATCAGTTGCCCCCGGAGATAAGGAGAATCCATGACCTCAATGCCTTCCGTCGTTCCCTGAAAACCCATCTTTTCCAGCAAGCCGGGTTGGCTTAGAAGAAATTTTTAAATTTTTTAATTAGTTTGTGATTCTTAACTTTCGGCCCAAATTTATATATATTTTTAAATGTTTTAATATTTGTATTCTATGTTTTTTTATCTTGGCTGTACACCGCCCTGAGTCCTCAGGGAGAAGGGCGGTATATAAATTGGAAATTAAATTAAATTAAATTAAATTAAATTAAAAAGATCCCCCCCCCTTCCCTCCCACTTATAAATTTAGGATGGGAATCAAGAGAGCTCCTTGGGCCTTTCCATCTTACCTACTCTAATTCTGTAATCTGCAATCAAGCTGATGCACCAGTTGAGCTCGTGGCTATAGTTCTCCCTGGCTTTCTCCTACGAAGAAAAATAAGTCAGGCAAACAGGCACCACTTACAGGACAGGGCCGGGATGTCAAACTTAATGCCCAGGGGTCGGATCCGACCTGTGGAGTGCTTAGATCTGGCCAATGGGGTTGCCTTGGAAACAGCGAAGGACCAGCCCGCAGTGCCTCTGCCAGTGAAAACGGAGCTCGGGAGGGCCTTTTCAATGGCAGTGGGCTGCAGGAGGCCGTCACAACCGAAAATGGAGCCCGGATGGGGGCACGTGGGGCTCCCTGAGCTCCGTTTTTGCTGGCAGAGTGCTAGCAAAACAAACTACTAGCACAAGTGGATCCCCCACAACTCCTCCCGGGCCACCATAGTTGCCCTCAACATAAGTGACATTAAGCTGGCCATCCCCACCATGGCCACGCCCACATATACAACCTCCCCGCCCCACCCGAGGTCAAACATAACCCTGATGCAGCCCTCAATGAAATCAAGTTTAACACCTCCGGAATAGGGCCATGCAAGCTTCCCAGAGCACAAGCGGCATTTATTCCTGGAGGCTTTACTCACTATCAGTGTCTGTTTCTCTTTGCAGTCAAAGTGCTTTAGGTTTCTGAGGGAAGTAGAGAACCTGCATCAAGAAGAGAGAGAAGATAACATCATAGCCCTCCCTCCCAGAGGAACAGTTTTTTTCAGCCCCCTCCAATATCCAGACTGGTGTTTCTCAACCTTGACCATCTTAAGAAGATGGTGTAGACAGCAATTCCCAGAATGCTGGCTGGGGAATTCTGGGAGTTGAAGTCCACACCTCTTAAGATGGTCACGGTTGAGAGATACTGGCTTAGAATATGAACAGTCTTCCAATTGGGAAATTCTGGAATTTGTAAGCTCAGTTCCTCTTCATTTGGTACTAGAATTTGGTGTGTGTGTGTGTGTGTGTGTGTGCCTCCTACTAAGGCAGCATTTAACATCCAGCTGCCTGCAATTACTGCGAGTTCAATTCTCACCAGGCTCAAGGTCAACTCAGCCTTCCATCCTTTCTAAGGTGGGTAAAATGAGGACCCGGTTTGTGGAGGCAATAAACTGACTTTGTATAAAATATACAAAAGTATGAAGGCTATTGCTTAACGCATTGTAAGCCGCCCTGAGTCTCTGGAGAAGGGCGGCATATAAAAATAAATAAAAAAAATAAAAAAATAAAATAAAAAACCCAATAAAAATTAATGCCTTATGTTAGCTATTTGTTATGTTTTAAATAGCTTTTAAGGTCATTTCAGCACTAGGGACTTATAGCATCCTCATAGCATCAATCAGCTGTTGCTGAAGTTATATTAAGCCTATCTGCATCACCAACATTTTGACACAATGAGGGTTGGTGGTGTTACTGCAACCTTAAAATGAAGTAAAGCTAGTACTTCTGGGTGTGCTTTTTGTCTGGACTACCTTGCGAGGTTCACATCTATGATTAAACTGAAGATGGCAATGCACACCTGCACTCTAACATGCCAAGCGGTCCTCCGAGAGATATTACCAGATGCATAACCTAGGTAGGTACGTAGGTACCCTGTTTTCCCCAAAATAAGACATCCCCTGATAATAAGCCCAACTGGGCTTTTGAGAGCATGGCAATAAGGCCAAGCACTTATTTCAGGGTTCAAAAAAATATAAGGGTCTTATTTTTGGGGAAACACGGTAGGTAGATACATATGGATGGACAGATAGGTAGGTACAGAGAAAGGGGGGAGGGAGGGAGACACACACACACACACAGAGAGAGAGATGGATAGAGATAGATATGGATAGGTGGATATGGAAAGATAGATAATGGATGGATAGAAATGAATGGATATAGATAGATATGAATAGATAGAAATAGCCAGCCAGCCAGATAAAGTGGTAGACAATGGATAGATATGAATGGATAGAGAGAAATGGATATATATGAGTGGATAAATAGATAGATATGAATGAATAGATATAAATCAGTGGTGGGTTGCCCCCGATTCGGACTGGTTCCCAAGAACCGGTAGTAAAACCGGCAGGAGGCTCTGCTGTTGTGGCCCGCCAGCGGCCTGCGCAGATTGTGGCTGATCCCGACGACAAGAAGGCTGGTGTAGTGTTGCGCCAGCAGCCTGCGCAGCCGGCGCTCGCGTCGGACAGCGAGGAGGCCGAAAAGGATGTGATGCCAGAGGCAGAGACTCAGCCAGGGCCTTCAGAACCTCCAGAGGCTCCTTCCAGTGGAGAGAGCGAAGTGGAGGAGCCTCTCCTCAATGCTCAGGCACGCAGGGCTGCCAAAAGGCAGGAGTGGCTACTCAGGAGGAGGAGGTCTAATCGAGAGTAGGGCTTGAGGATAATTGGCCACTCCCTTAGCCTATTTAAGTTGCACGCAGCTAGTGCTTTCTTGCTAGGAACAACATCTCATTACTACAGAGCATCTTGGAGAGCAAGCAACTTCTCATATCTGGTTTTCTGGGCTGTGTTGTGGCTCCGTTACCTGAGCCTGTGTCATCGGCAGGAGAGGACTCCGAGAGTGAAGGAGGAGTTGGCAAGGCCTCCCTCTCCAGGACCCTCCTCTCTGGCAATGCCTTCGGTGTCCGCCAAAGGGCAAAAGATAGGGCCAAGCACGTCCACGCAGCCACAGGTGGACAGTGATGAGGGAAATGAGTCTTGACTGGATCCTCGGCAGCGTCGCAGAGATAAGCGCGCGCAACAGAAGAAAAGGCGTGCCAGAGATTAAGCTGAGTCACTGGACCACACTCCACAGGGTATAAAAGGGGGTGAGGTGGCCATTCAGACTCTGTGACGGACAAAACTAACTACTATTGAGTCACATTGCATCTTTGGAAACAACATTATCGGCCTTGGATTTATTTTACGAACTGGACAATTCTTGACTGTGTGTATTTTGTTTATGAGTAAAGTTCTTGGCAAGCAGCTACTGGGTTGCTGCCAAGCTTCTTATCAGAAGAATTGGTTGTCTGCCAGTTTATTTAACCCCCGGCTGTTTGTTTGTGTGCGTGTGTGAGACGGGGACAGAACAGGCTGCTTGCCAACCTTTGTCGGACTTTGTTCTTAATAACTTTGATAAGGGCCCTTTGCACGGGAAGCCTGCATTCTTGAAAGGGGTATGTTTGGAATTAAACAGTGTTTGCGAAGCTTGGTGTGTGTCACATTCTCTGAGAATCCGAAGCTGGGGCAGAACATCCGCCCACTGACCTGGACGTCATTATAAGTGATATGCGCATGCGCAGAAGAGTGTGTGCAAGATGCGAACCGGTAGTAAAAGTAAGTAGAATCCATCCCTGATATAAATGGACAAACAGATATGGATGGATGGATGGATGGATGGATGGATGGATGGATGGATAGATAGATAGATAGATAGATAGATAGATAGATAGATAGAAGGAAGAATATTTGTAGCTCAGGATTGAAATGAGATGTCGGTGTTCGCTAAGCTTGGTTGTTTTCTTGCAGACATTTCATTACCCAAATTAGGTAACATCATCAGTGCTAGTGACCGGATAGAAATCCTGATCTCACATTCAAATTCAAATCTACTGCAAAAATTAGTAGGGAAGTTTAGGCCTATGGGGATGCAGGACCCGTAGCCAAGAGGATGCTATAGGGAACCCCAATTTTAAACCTATGTATATCCCTATGTTTATGGATATGAAGAGGATTCCCTATGGAGAATTTGCGTCTAGTATAAAATCATACACAATTATTAAAAAAAAGATGGCTACAATATCTCATGCACTCAAGATATCACCATAAGGTACACAGAAGCCTAGGAGCGCGGTGGCTCAGTGGCTAAGATGCTGAACTTGTCAATCAAAAGGTCGGCAGTTTAGCGGTTTGAATCCCTAGTGCCGCGTAACGGGGTGAGCTCCTATTACTTGTCCCAGCTTCTGCCAACCTACAGTTCGAAAGCACGTAAAAAATAGGGACCACCTTTGGTAGGAAGGTAACAGCGTTCCGTGTGCCTTCGACGTCGAGTCATGCCGGCCACATGACCACTGTCTTCGGACAGCGCTGGCTCTTCGGCTTTGAAACAGAGATGAGCACCGCCCCCTAGAGTTGGGAACAACTAGCACATATGTGCGAGGGGAACCTTTACCTTTACTTTACACAGAAGCCTAGAGTTGGTCAAGAAAACTCATTCCAAGTCAGAAATTTTCCCAGGCTCAATCCTGGATTTACTTCCAGGAAGACTAACCTGACTCTGGAACATTCAGTTTGGGAGAAATGCGGAATGTTCCAGAATGTGAATGAGTCTGGTTCTCACAGGGCTACTGCAAATTATGTCTCCCAATCCATTTCTACACAGGCAAAATGGGCAGATGAGCCCTTTTTGAGCTCATATATAGGGGAGAGACCATTTTCTGCAGAAGGAGGAGGGAGCCTTGTTTTGGACAAGGAAATACAGGTAGTTCTCCACTTACAAATATTCATTTAGTGACAATTTGAAGTTACAACAGCACTTAAAAATGTGATTTAAGACTGATTTTCACACTTACAACCATTGCAGCATCTCCACAGTCACGTGATCAAAATTCGGATGCTTGGCAACTGGCATGTTTTTATGACCTTGTTCTGGGGATCATGTGATTTGCCTTTGGTGACCTGCCAACGAGCAAAGTCAATGGGGAATCCTGATTCACAGTAACAACGAGGTTACTAACCGAACCACTGTAGTGATTCGCCCTACGACTATGGCAAGAAAGGTTGTAAAATGGGGCAAAACTCACTTAACTTACTGCCTTGCTTAGCAATGGGAAATTTGGGGGCTCAATTGTGGCCATAAGTCAAGGACTATCTGTAACTCAGCCATCAGTAGGAGGTGCCAGAAAAGGGCTGCTCAACAAATACTGCACATTAGCAACAAAAACCAGAACACCAAATACAAGCTGGCGGATACGACCTTGTAGACGACCGTCACTCAGTCAAACACCTAGGAGTACTCATCTCAAATGATCTAAGCGCCAGAGCTCACCGTAACAGCATTGCCAAAAAGGCATTAAGAGTAGTAAACCTAATTTTGCGAAGCTTCTTCTCTGGGAACATTGTACTGCATACAAAACCTTTGCTAGACCAATTCTTGAATACAGCTTATCTGCCTGGAATCCGCACTGTATAATGGACATTAACACAATTGAGCGAGTCCAGAGGTATTTCACGAGAAGAGTACTCCACTCCTCTGCTCACAATAGAATACCTTACGCCACCAGGCTTGAAATTTTGGACCTGGACAACCTAAAACTACGCCACCTATGGTCTGACCTAAGCTTAGTACACAAAATTGTCTGGTACAATGTCCTACCTGTCATTGACTACTTCAGCTTCAACCACAATAAAACACGGGCAAACAATAGATACAAACTCAAAGTAAACCGCTCCAAACTCAATTGCAGAAAATACGACTTCAGCAACAGAGTGGTCAATGCCTAGAATGCACTACCTGACTCTGTTGTTACTTCCTCAAACCCCCAAAACTTAAAACTGTCTACTGTGGACCTCACCTCATTCCTAAGAGGTCTGTAAGGGGGCGTGCATAAGCGCACCAGCGTGCCTTCCGTCCCTGTCCTACTGTTCCCATTTATTTGTACTCATTTCTTATGTATATACTTATACCTGTTTATATTAATATGTTTATATGTTATGTTCATACTTATACTTGTTTTCTCATACATGCTTGACAGACTAAATAAAATAATAAAAAAAAAGAAGGGAAGGAAGGGAGAGGAGCTCTACACCAGGGAATTAAAATAGCTTTATTTACCCCTTAGTTTTCGTGGCATCCATGCATTTCTCTATAAGGACGACATTGGCTTTCTTAGCTTTCCGATTTACCTTTTTCACCTGCCAGGAGACAAGCAGAACAGATCAACAGCTGGGAGGGTCACAGGTTTGCAATCAATGTATCTATTCAAAGGGACAATTACACAGACTGGTTGGTCCTGCTACATCTCTGCAGCTGGCCCTTTGCAGCACATTATGAGCTAATCGGGAGGGCAGCACATTATGAGCTGGATCAGGGGTGGGCAACTATGGCCCCTTTATTACCTATGCACTTCAACTCCCAGAATTCCTGAGCCAGCATGAAATTCTGGGGGTTTGTAGTCCATAGGTGGTAAAGGGGCCATCGCTACCTACCCCTGAGCTAGATCATCCCATGTGAGCACAATTAATTAAAAGCAGACCAACACTTCAACTGCTGTCACTTTGATTTTTTTTTTTTAATCACAACTTTCTACCCCAAAGGTGCTCCAGGGCAGTTTTCTCAACTTAAAACAACTTTTAAGAGGTGTGGATTTCAACTCCCAAGAATTCCTCATCTAGTGTGAATTCTGGGAGTTGATGTCCATTCATTTGGACATCAACTGGGGAATTCTAGCCAATTCCCTGCTCTGTGGACATTTGTATCATTAGGTCCCCAATGTTACTTCCAGGAAAAGGAAGATGCGATAAAATTGTGGCTATTTTGTGGTTGCTAGGAGTTGAAAATGACTCGAAGGCACATAAGCAATCAATCAATTATAGGTTGACCATTCAAGGATACAACAGCATTGAAAAGGGAGGGGTCATTAATGTGCTCTCTGAGCTGTTTTCCTGCAGACATTTCATTACCCAAACTAGATAACATCATCAGTGTTACTAAGGAATGGGATTTGCTCTCAATTTATCCTTTAGCCTTAATAGCACTGATGATGTTACCTAGTTTGGGTAATGAAATGTGAATACTCATTTCATTACCCAAACAATGAATAATGAAATAATAATGAAATACACATTTTAAGTATTTTAGCAGAGAGATTTCTATCAAAACAGGATACACTCCCAGATATCCTTGGGAGTAAGGTATGTACATACATACATACCAGGGGTGGGTTCTAAATTTTTTTACTACTGGTTCTGTGGGCGTGGCTTATTTTGTGGGCATGCTTTGATGGTCATGTGACAATCTTTAGGATTTAGCAGAGGTACTGGTCTACCAGGCTTTTAACTGCTTGCAGAGCTGTACTGGTCTACTCATTTGTTTTTGGAGGCACCGGTCTATTCATTTGTTTTTCGAGCGCACCGGTCTACCACCACACTGCCTTTAACACTGATCAGCTGTAGGGCGGCCCTTTGAAGCCCCACGGCAAGAGTTTAAACAGTTTTTTTTCCTTCTAGGCGATCAGCTGGGACTCGGGAGGCAGCGAATAGATTGGGGGCGGGGCCAAATAAAAGTTAAAAATAACGCGGGGCGGGGGGGCGGGAGGGCCTAGTTCCCAAACAAAGAGAACCGGTTCGGTGACTTCGAATCATCACCGCTATCGGCTTGACCAAACCGGGCCGAACCAGGAGGAACCCACCACTGATACATACATCTTATGTATTAAAATTAATCATTTAATTGAGAACTTTAATATGGAATTAAAATATCTGGATAGTCCCTCCAAGATTTGAGCCAGGAAGTTAAACCAGCCCAGTTGGCATCTTTGTCTTGACTACCCATGAATGAGAAGGGAAACATCTTCAAAGAAAAAACAAAGACCAGCTGCCTTTTGAAACAGCACCTTTGGGACTTCGTCTTGACCTCTCTTTTTTTGCTGATTAAAATGGAACGATTTTTAGATTCCGGGGTAATGGTTGTACAGTTATTATTTTGGATGTTTACTTTGTAAATTCAAGGGGTCATGTTGCTACTCTGTGCAGTTCCTAGAGCCGTGATGGCGAACCTATGGCACGCGTGCCACAGGTGGCACGCGGAGCCATATTAGTGAGCACGCCAGCTCAGCTCTGGGGTGCAAGCGCGCCGGCCAGCTGATTTTCAGGCCTTCTGGGCCCACCAGAAGTAGGGAAACAGGCTGTTTCCTGCCTCTAGAGGGCCTAGGCGGGGTAGGGAAGGCCCGTTTTTCTTTCTCACCTGGCTCCAGATCCTCTTTATTTATCTGGGAAGGTCGAAAACAGCCTTTCCCACTCCTTTGGAGGCCCTAAAGAGGCTGAAAGGGCCCATTTCCCGACTCCCGGTGGGACAGGAAGTGACTTTTTTTCTGTCCCCAGCCTCCAGAGACTCCTAGAGAGGCTCCTACAGACTCCTAGAGAGGCTCCTACAGACTCTAGAGAGGTTCTGGAGGCTGGGGACAGCAAAAAACATCACTTCCTGTCCCACCGAGAGTTGGGAAATGGGCCCTTTCAGCCTCCGTAGGGCCTCCAAGAGAGTGGGAAAGGCTGTTTTCGACCTTCCCAGATCCATAGAAAGGATCTGGAATCAGGTAAGAAAGAAAAACGGGCCTACCAGGCCATCATGTGCCAGGAGCGGGGGTGGGTGGGGTTGCGTGCGCATATGCGTGGGCACGTGCATGCACGACCCTCCCCCCCACCCTCTCCTGGCACGTGATGGCAAAAAGGTTAGCCATCACTGTCCTAGAGTCACGGCTTCCAGATGGGACAACTATATAAACTGCTTCAATAAGTAAATGATTAATATTCTTACCACAGCTGGCCAGTAGGGATATCTTGGGAGCTTGCACCAAACCATCATCCCGGCTTCAAAACAACAAGGCTCTATGATACACAGAGTTTGGAGAAAGGATTAAAAGTGGAATGATACTTTTGCAAGGAATTCCTAGTGAAACGTCTACTGTACTGTTGTGCGGCCTCACATCAGAGAATTGTATAGAGAGCTTGCCACCTTCCCTGGTTTCCTCAATGTGTCTTCCAGCTTTATTGTTATTATTTTAGGGCACTGTTTCCTAACCTCAGTAACTTCTGGATGTATGGACTTCATTTCCCAGAATTCTCATTGGTTGCCATGCTGGCTGTGGAATTCTGGGATCCGAAGTCCAGCATCTGGAAATTGCCAAGAACAAAAACACTGTATTAGGGGAAGGTGCCAATACTAGATCACCCTTTCCCAAACTTTTGTCCTGGAGGAACACGTGAAATCATGTTCAGTTTTTCCAGGAACTCTTGCATAAGCATTATTAGAAATATAGCTACCCCGTTTCCCCCAAAATAAGACATCCCCTGATAATAAGCCCAATTGGGCTTTTGAGCGCATGGCAATAAGGCCAAGCGCTTATTTCAGGGTTCAAAAAAATATAAAGCAGGGTCTTATTTTTGGGGAAACATGGGTAGTGGCTGTATGCACTGCCAATTTTTTTTTTAATTTTTTAAAAAATTCCTAATGACTTTTAGCAATCTTTCATGGAAATGCAAAGCTTCATGAAACTCCATTTGGAAAGGCTGTGCTACAGCAACCAAGGCAATGCCTCTGAATGAAATACAAATATAAATTTCAATACAGGTAGTCCTCATTTACCAACTGCTTCCTGAATGAAGTGACCATTCATTTACGACGATGATGGAAAAATAAGTTTCTGTCCCACCCTCGCATGGATGGCCTTCACAAGTCTTAACACAAAGGAAAACTGCAGTAAAATCATAAGCATAGCCATGCTTGCACTTAAATGACCGAGTTGCCGGTCCAACTGTGGTGACGGACTACCTATATGCATGCTGGGAAATCTACAAAATGGCTGAAAGGGATGTGGGATTGAAAAGAGGTGAACTACACGGAGAGCCAAACATCCGTATGAAGATTTCAGAAAGGTGGGGCTTCTGGGAATCGTGTTCATCTCATGCATTCGCCGAAACCGAATAGGGGAAAAAATGTGTGCACATCATGTACACGTAATGCCTTATTGTGGCTTTCCATTTTTAAAATAAATTTGGTCCCTTTGAAACCTGGCAACTGTCTGGACAAGTCCGTGCGTCACCATGGCCAACTCGCCGCAGCCAACTCAACATGGCCAACTTGCCACGGCCAACCCTACACCTGCCTAAGCAGGGGGTTGGACTAGAAGACCTCTAAGGTCCCTTCCAACTCTGCTATTCTATTCTATTCTATTCTATTCTATTCTATTCTATTCTATTCTATTCTATTCTATTCTATTCTATTCTATTCCTATTCCTATTCCTATTCCTATTCCTATTCCTATTCTCTACCATATTTTTCGGAGTATAAGATGCACCTTTTTCTCCCAAAAAAGAGGGTGAAAATCTGGGTGAGCCTTATACTCCGAATGTAGCCCTGCCCAGCTTCTCCAACAGAGGTTTCAGAGGCTGAAAAAAGCATCAGAAAAGAAGCTTCAGAAAAGAAGGCCCCAAACAGAGCTTCAGAGGCTTTTTTTCTGAAGCTGTTTCGGAGGCTTTCAGAGGCAGAAAATAAAGTTTTTTCTGAAACAGAGTTTCAGAGGCAGGAAAAAAAGCAAAAAAAAAAAAAAAAAGCCAAGGCACAGAGCTCACAACCAAAGAACCTGTTGCTAAAATTCACCTCTGGGAACAGCTGATTGGGGGTATTCCAGGAGGCCGATCCACCCGCCAATCAGCTTTTTTCTTATTTTCCTCCCCAAAAACTAAGGTGCGTCTTATACTCCCGAAAAATACCACAGGACAAGTGACATTAATACTGAAGAAATGGTGGAATAGAACCATTAAAGAAAGGATGCCAAAGGAGGGATGAAATAAAATGTGAATGACAAAAATTAAAATCATTCTTTTTTTAATTACTTGAAATAATTAAACTGAATTGTTGAATTGTCCCACAGCAAGTTGTCCTGGGCGAACTGTCCCGCAACAAGTTAGCTGCGGTAAATTGGCTGTGGGGAGTTGTCCCATTTCATCCACAGGCAACCGTATCCCAGTGATCAAAGTGACACACACACACACACTTTTACTTAGGTTTCAACATCTTTGTGGTTGAAGAAGTGAGCAGAAGAGTCGGGGCCTTCTCAGAGTGGCCCCAAGTCTTGGTCAACCATCCCTCCTATCCAAGACATTATAATTCCTCCCATGTACAAGAAGGTTTAGTTCTATTGCTTATTTTTAAGGGAAACTACGTTGATTCGGACGTACAATATTTTGAAGAAAGCCACAGGGGGAAAAATAGTAACTACCTTTATGCAAGAAAATGCTGGGTAATTCCTCCTCCTCCTCCTCCTCTTCCTCTTCTTCATCCTTTGACTCTGGGCTTGGACTCACTTTCCTTACGGGACTCAGCTGCAGTGAAAGATCAGATGCCTGATCTGCTAATGAAGGAATACCGCGCCGGTTTCAGTTTTACACATACAGCATTGGAATTCGCACTGACAAATCTCAAAAGATGGGCCAGGAGATTCTGCAGGCCGTCCTCGACTTATGACTGTGATGGAGCCCGGAATTTATGGTCTAAGTCATTGCTGGTTGTTAAGCGGATCGCCATGTGATCGCCCTGCCCCATTTTTTTTTTTTTACTCGTTAAGCGAATCCAGTTTCTGGGGAAAAAAAACACCCATCGTAACCCTGAGGCTCTGCATATTCACACACTCTGTAAATTCACACAGGTTGCTAAGTACTCAACAGAGGATCATGTGACTAGACCAGTGTTTCTCAACCTTGGAAGCTTGAAGATGGGTGGACTTCAACTCCCAGAATCCCCCAGCCAGCGCTGCTGGCTGGGGGATTCTGGGAGCTGAAATCCAACCATCTTCAAGCTACCAAGGTTGAGAAACACTACTCTAGACCCAAGGGAAAGGGGGCCATTGGGATGACAATCCAGGTTGTGAGTAACCCTGGGGAGATCCATCGTAACTTCAAACAGTTGCAAAGCAACGGGTCGTAAATCGAGGACGTATCTGTAACTCAGGTTTTACCTTTTAAACCAGACATTTCATATATTGTCTGGGTTTTGCTCTGGTTGCTCCCACAATATACAGGGAGAGTCTTGGGCAAAGAAACTTGTTTTTCATTGGTTTGAGAAAAGCCAGCACAAATATCCCAGGCAAAAGGGATTTTGGGGGGGGGGGAGGGAGGATAATGCTCCCCATCTGTGCCTCCCCCAATAGAGGTAATTCCTTGACTTATGGCCCCAAGTGAGCCCAAAATTTACATTGCTAAGCAAGACAACTACCGTATTTTTCGGACTATAAGGCGCACCTAAATTTAGAAGAGGAAAACAACAAAAAAAAAACTTTTGGCCTCTGTGTGCCCCATTTTTGGCCCTCTTCCAGTCTTTTTTCAGCCCGTTTTTGAGGCTCTTTTCGGCCCATTTTTTCCCCAAAAAAAAGCCTTGAAAATAGGCCATAAAAAAAAAGCTTCAAAAATGGGCCAAAAAAGTCTCAAAAACAGGCTGAAAAAGGCCGAAAAAAGGCCCGAAAGCCGGGTATGCGGAGGCCAAATAATCGCCAGCAGGTGGCCAGGGCTTTGGCAATATTCAGTTATAAGACACCCAGACATTTTCACCCCATTTTGGGAGACAAAAAAGTGCGACTTATAGTCTGAAAAATACGGTAAGTCAGTTTTGCTCCATTTTACAATCTTTCTTGCCACAGTTGTTTGTTTATTTTATTTTATTATTTTATTTTATTATTTTATTATTTTATTTTATTTTATTTTTTTATTTTATTATTTTATTTTATTTTATTTTATTTTTTTATTTTATTTTATTATTATTTTATTATTTTATTTTATTTTATTTTATTTATTTTATTATTTTATTTTATTTATTATTATTTTATTTTATTTTATTTTATTTTATTTTATTTTATTTTATTTTATTTTATTTTATTTTATTATTTTATTTTATTTTATTTTATTTTATTTTATTTTATATTTTATTTTATTTATTTTTTTATTTTATTTTATTTTATTTTATTTATTAAATTTTTATACCGCCCTTCTCCCGAAGGACTCAGGGCGGTGTACAGCCAAGATAAAAAACCAACACTATAAAAGTTAAATGAATCACTGACATAGTTACATGAATCTGGCTTTGCTTTGTCAAAAGATGGCAAAAAGTGAGATCACACGACCCTGGAAACATATATGGTAAAAAAAAAAATATTCCCATAAAAGAATCCATTTCCAGTTCATGGTTACTGGGCCATACTGGTTTTCATTTGATGACGATGGTATCCATTCAGTCGTGTCCGATTCCTGGCAATTCTATGGGGCCAGGTCTCTCCACATCTGTTCTGGTCCTATTAGATCTCTCAGCGGCTTTTGATACCATCGACCATGGTATCATGCTGCACCGGTTGGAAGAGTTGGGGATGGGGGGCACTGTATTATGGTGGTTCTCCTCTCTCTCAGACCAGTTGCAGTTCGTGTTGGCAGGGGGGCAGAGGTCGACCTCGAGGCCTCTCATCTGTGGAGTGCCGCAAGGGTCGGTCCTCTCGCCTCTTCTGTTCAACATTTATGTGAAGCCGCTGGGCGAGATCATCCGTGGCTTTGGGGTGAGATACCACCAGTACGCTGATGACACCCAGCTGTACATCTCCACCCCAGGCTACCCCAGCGATGCCCTTGAAGTGATGGGCCAGTGCCTGGAGGCTGTACGGATCTGGATGGGGAGGAACAAGCTCAAGCTCAACCCTTCCAAGCCTGAGTGGCTGTGGTTCCCGGCATCCCGATATAGTCAGCTGACTCCATCGCTATCGGGGGCGAGTCTTTGGCCCCCGTTGAGAGGGCGCGCAATCTGGGAGTCCTCTTGGATACGCAGCTGTCTTTGGATGAACATCTGACGGCTGTTGCCAGGGGGACCTTTTGTCAGGTTCGCCTGATTCGCCAGTTGCGCCCCTTTCTTGATTGGGATTCCGTGTGCACAGTCACTCATGCCCTCGTCACCTCGCACCTGGACTACTGCAACACTCTCTACATGGGGCTCCCCTTGAGGAGCACCCGGAGGCTCCAACTGGTGCAGAATGCGGCCGCGCGGGTAATTACGGGAGCTGCATGGCGCTCCCGCATAACACCGCTCCTGCGCGAGCTGCACTGGCTCCCAGTGATCTTCCGAGTGCACGTTGGTTACCACCTTTAAAGCGCTCCATGGCATAGGACCTAGTTATCTCCGAGTCCGCCTTCTGCCACCGACGACCTCCCATCGACCCGTGCGCTCCCACAGAAAGGGCCTCCTCGGGGTGCCATCAGCCAAACAATGCAGGCTGGTGGCCCCCAGGGGGAGGGCCTTCTCTGTGGGGGCTCCCACCCTCTGGAATCAGCTGTCCCCAGAGATAAGGAGAATCTAAGACCTCCGGGCCTTCCGCCGTGCCCTTAAAACTCCTTTTCCAACAAGCCAGGCTGGCCGAACAAATCCTTTTAAATGATTTTAAATTTGTATGTTTTTTAAATTCTTGGCCAAATTGAGATATTTCCTTTTAATCTGTTCTTAATGTTTATATTATGTGTTTTTATCTGGCTGTACACCGCCCTGAGTTCCCAGGAAGAAGGGCAGTATATAAATTTGAAGTAAAATAAATAAAATAAAATCTTCCAATCTTGCATTATTTCTTTGAGATTTTCTATGCTCTGGCTGGTGTCAGCTATGATGGTGCCCAGCTATCCAGAGTTCTTCTGCGTTTCCTTTTAGCGCTAACTCATCCAAAAACAAAGGCTTTCTCCACTGAATTCCCCAGCATGACACGTCCAAAATAAGTGAGACTCAGGTTTGTGATTTTGCCTTCCAGTGACATGTCTGGTGTTATGCGTTCCAGTAGTTGTTAGCCGCCTTTGCTGTCCAAAGAGGTTTTCATTTACAATCCTGATACTCTCCCTAATTTTTTTACAAAGCAAATATTTTTGCATGGGTTATTTCAAACCAAATGCTGCCCCAAAGGTGCTTTTTTCAAGAGGCAACTGGACTTTCTGGTTTTTCTTTAAAGACGTTTCGCTTCTCATCCAAGAAGCTTCTTCAGCTCTGACTGAAAGGCTGCTTCATGATCTGGCCTACAGGTAGTCCTTGATTAACGACCACCAGTTCAGCAACCGTACAAAATCACAACAATGCTGAACAAGTGGTGGTTATGACTGGTCCTCAAAGTTGTGATCATCCCAGCATCCCTACGGTCATGTGATCGTGATCTGGGCACTGTACGTTCTCAACTTACGACCAGTTGCTTAGTGACTGTCCAAAGTTATAACAGACCCCTCAAAAGATACTAATGACCTGGTTCCAAAGTTTTGATGGCCGCTCATTTTGAACGCATTTTGCAAGTGCTGTTAAGTAGCACCAGCTGCCTGCAATTACTGCAAGTTTGAATCTCACCAGGCTCAAGGTTGACTCAGCCTTCCATCCTTTCAAGGTAGGTAAAATGAGGACCCGGATTGTGGGGGCAATAAGCTGACTTTGTATAAAAAAAGAACACCGCTCGGGGGGGGCCAAAAAGCCCTACTGAGCAGGTATATACAAAAGTATAAAGGTTATTGCTTAATGCATTGTAAGCCGCCCTGAGTCTCCGGAGAAGGGCGGCATATAAATTGAACCAATAAATAAATACAATAAATAAACACTTGGCAACTGGCCCACATTTATAACTGTTTATGGCAGGGGTGTTGAACATGTGGCCTGTGGGCTGGAGTAGTCCCACGCTGGGCTGCGGAGTTGGCCCGCAGGCTGTCCCGGAGACAGTGAAGGACCGGCTCCTGCTGCTCTGGGCCTGGCCATGCCCACCTAGTTGGCAGCGATGACCAGGCCACGCCCACCCTGGCCCCTCAAGGGCAAACAAAATCCCGATGCAGTCCGCGGCGGGATTGAGTTTGACACCCCTGGTTTATGGCATCCCACAGTCAAATCTCATTCAATTTACATTTTTGCCAATAACCGGTGTGTGAAGTTTCCGAAAGATGCCCTAATTAATTCATGAGCCATGAGCCGAACTTCAAAAGAAATACAGTCATTTATTAGGAGCACCATTTCGGCAATATTTGGATGCAGTTAGAACTAATCCCACGTAGATTTACGTTCCCCTATGACCCTGTCTCTCCCCTCCTCTGTGGCCATGTCATAAATCACATTCTCCAATTAACCACTTTGGCTGGCTGTGAAATCCAACACCCTCCTTCTGATTGCGGTCAGGAAGAATGTATGGAATGCACTTCAGTTAGGGAAATCAATCAGCTCTATCAGTTCTCCCTCCCTCCTGCTCATGGCAACTTGAAAGCTTTGCTGTGTTTACTTCTGGTTTTTGGCAAAAGTCCACCATAGCAAACAAGTTTCCTTAAAGATGCCCGCAATTAAGGTAATAAAATCAGGACAGTCGTGTGGGTGATCTGCTTAATAACCATCACGACTTACAGTACGTCCGTAGTGGGCAGGCTCCATCATAGTTGTAAGTTGAGGACCACCTGCACAAACATCCAGGCTCAAATCCCCCTTCAGACATGAAGTCGGTCACTTTCAGGCAAACCACCTTACAGAGGTTATTGTTGAAGACATTAGGAGGCAGCGAGCTCTCCTTATAAGCCACTAATAGGATATAAACTTAAAACAAAAGTTGGATGAAGCGCAAGTTGGTGTTTAACTGGGCTGGGTTACAACTATGGTTTGAAAACTAGACCACAATGACTAGTTCATGCATCAGATTCAGCTATAAGCCGCTCAAAGTGAGATGGATGGCAAATAAATACATACAAATAAATAAATAAGTTATATCTTTTCCCGCCTTCTAATCAGTTGTGCCTGGTTCTCAGGGAAAAGTCCCTACGGTTTACTTGGCAAGGTTTTAAAGTGGTTTGTTGCCACCTGCCTCCCAGGACTGAGAGAAAGTGACTGGTCCAAGGTCACTCAGCTGACTTCGTGTCTAAGGGCGGGGGAGGCTAGAATTCACAATCTCTCAGTTTCTAGCCTGATGCCTTTAACACCAAAATGACTCTCTTTTTAAGTCATGGCTAGGAAGCCCCAATGGCTGCCACGTTCACACTGCATGCCAAATGTGAGCCAGCAGCGAGCTGTGCAGCTGCCAAAAAAGCCAACGCAGTCCTAAACTGCATTAACAGAGAGATAGAATCAAGATCATGTGAAGTGTTAGTACTGCTTTATAAGGCCTTGGTAAGGCCACACTTGGAATACTGAATCCAGTTTTGGCCGCCACAATATGAAAAAAATGTTGAGATTCTACAAAGAGCGCAGAGAAGAGCGATAATTAGGGGACTGGAGGCTAAAACATTAAAAAAAAAATGGTTGCAAGAATTGGGTATGTCTAGTTTAGTGGAAAGAAAGTCTATGTGTGACATGATAGCAGTGTGCCAATATTTAAGGGGCTGCCACAAAGAAGAGGGGGTCAAGTTAATCTCCAAAGCACCCGAAGGCAGGACAAGAAGCAATGAGTGGAAGCTAACCAAGAAGAAAATCAACCTAAAACTAAAGAGAAATTTCCTGACAGTTAGAACAATTGATCAGTGGAACATCTTGCCTTCAGAAGTTGTGCAAAGGTTTTTAAGAAGAGACTGGACACCATTTGTCTGAAATGGCATAGGGTCTCCTACTTGAGCAAGGGGTTGGACTAGAAGACCTTTAAGGTCCCGTCCAACTCTGTCGTCATTCTGTTACACAGGGTGGATAAAAATCAATGATTTTTTTTTTAAAAAAAAAATTAAAAAAAATCAGATTTTTTGACTTAAATCGGATTTTTTTGATTTAAATCGGATTTTTTTGATTTTTATCGAATTTATTTTAATAAAAAGCTTTTGGGGTAAAAATCTATCGTAAAATAGTTTTCTATTTAAGATACATAAATAATTTAGTTTATTCAGCATGAAATGGAGCTTAGTTATGTAGCACGAGGCTGTATATTCTGCAACACTGGGACTATCGGTGAGTCAACAGCGGGTCAAAGGAGTAGCAGAGATGACAGTTGCTCTTTAAAAATTATGATTTAAATCGAGTTGATTTAAATCAAGCCTTTTTACTAGTGATTTAAATCATGATTTAAATTGTGATTTAAATCAACTTGATTTAAATCAAATCCACCCTGCTGTTACATAATCCCACACCTGTAAGAAAATGTCCAGGCTGAGCCCAAGGGAGAGGTTAAACATCATGAGTTCCTTCGCACTTGCAAGTCCAGCCCACTGTGCATTCCTTATTTACCACCAAATTGCTTGAACTGTTAGTAGTTCAGATTCTTGTAGAGGGCTTAACCTTACCATAAATCTTTATACCTATTTGAACTGCCTGGATTGCCCAATTTCCCTGGCGCCTGACAACACCAGTTCACTGCACTTGAAGACAGCACATGAACCCTCCCCTCCAATTCTAGGTCTCCCCAAAACTCACAGCTTCCCCCAACATGTCTTTGGCTGATGCACATCATCTTACCTTCGTTATCTTCAAATTCTGGGAGCCAGCCTCCTCGAACTGCAGCTCTATAGGGGTCAGGGTCTCTTTTCAGTTCCCAAGGAGCACAGTCCAGAGAAGGTTCTCTGTGCTCTGTGGGCTGTCTCCCACTCATCCTTTGTGACCTTTCCAGGGAGGGTTCCTGAGTGGCCAGGATTTGCTTTGAGGAAGTGGCTTCCAAGCGTGGGGAGCACCGGCTGCCCTTGGAGGGCTGCTGCCATTTCTTCCGTTTCCGTGCCTCTCGCTTGGCCGGAGGAGCACCTGCTGGCTGAGATGAAAACCCTTCAAGGGCGGGTCCCAACAAATTCCTCCGCAGTTCTGAGGCCGCCTCGTCTCTTCCTTTTGCTGACGGGAACCTGGGGCGGCACTTGTGAGAAGTAGAGTCCGGGGTGCTGGTTCTCACCGGCCGGTTTGAAGGCGCCTTCCTTCCAGATGGACCACCAACTTGCCGATGCTCCTTGGAGGCCACGGGAGACCTCTGGGTGAGTTGGGGTGGTGCTGCAAGACTACGTGAGATGTTTGGCTTTGGGGCTGGCTTCCTGACACCTGGAAGGTCTCCCGATGCAGATGAGGGAGGTTTGCAGGTAGGCAAGTTATTGGTTCTCGACTCCAAAGGTCTCAATGACTTGGCTGGAGAATCTGAAAGGGTCCTGCCTGCCTCCATCCTCTTTGTCCCATGGGGGCTTCTTCGGGGAGAAAGGGGTTCCTGGGGCGCCGAGGATTGTCCTTGCTGTCCTTTCCCGGTTGATGCCTCTTCACTCCTTCGCCTACAAGGGTCAGGACTTTTAGGGGCTGCCCGTTCCTTCATGATCTCCAGCAATTCTCGCAAGGCTCGGCGGTAAATTAACTCTTCTACCACCTTCTGGGCTTCATTGCTCGGAGCTGGGAAGAGAGTCAATAGTGATCAGCGATGTGTGTGTGTGTATTTATTATTTATCCAACTTATATGCCACCCATCCCACCTGGAGGTGACTCTAGCTGGCTTACAACCGGTAAAAACCAATAAAAAACATTAAAACATTAAAGCAATAAATGGTAACATTAGTTTAAAATTGACAAAAGATGGGGAGGAAGGAGCAAGATGCACACGGGGAAAGGCAGGGTCTTATCTTAAGTCTGTTAACCACCTCCAGAAAGATGCACTCCAGTGGTGGTATTGAGCCAGTTCTATCCGGTTCGGGTAAATCGGTAGTGGCAGTGGTGGGAGACTCCGCCCACCCGCCTGGACATAATCATGTCCCATTTTTGATGATCTACGCATGCGCGGAAGGCCCTGTGCATGCACAAAGGTGGTGCGTGCGAGTGAAACGAGCACACGCGCTCACATTTGCAAACTGGTAGCGAAGGTAAGTGGATACCACCCCTGATGCACTCCTATTGGCACCCCAGGGCAGTTGGGAGAGCCAGGTCTTCAGACCCTTTTAGAAGGACAGGAGTGTGGGGCAGGCCAATCCCTTTGAGGTGAGACTGTTCCTCAAGTAACCTATACCCTTCCAATGCAGGGTTTTAAAGGTAATAACCAACACATTGAATTACACCTGGAAGCAAGCCGGCAGCCAGAATGGCTTGCGAAACATCGGTGTAACATGGGCCACCTTATTGGCCCCAAGAACTGTCCATGCGCCTGCATTCCATGCCAATTGTAGCTTCTGAATACTCTTCAAGGGTAGCCCCATGTAGAGCATGATGCAACAGTCCAGGAGAAGGATGACCAGGGTTTGAATGACTTAAGCACTGGAACTCCTGATCCAGGAGTTCAGGCTATGACAGAGGAAAGAGTTGGTCAAAAGAAGATAAGAGCTTCTATGTTTGGGGTGATTGACTTCTCTACTCCTTGAGGCCTTTAGATAAAGAATTAAATAGTATTCAAAAAATGTACACGCAAACACACACACACACACAAACAGCTATTTTTCTAAAATTTGATGGTTTGGAACAGTCACAATTGCCTTGTCATCCATTCTGGACAAAGAAAATGCTTTAAATAATGTGACTGGCTTAACTTGGGAGATATTGTGAGTTCAGTTCTAGATCACAGCAAAAAAGTGAATCACACATTTTTATTTTTATTTTTTTGGTTTCCCAGTGCAAATAAAGGTTGTATTTATGCTATGCTGTAGTCTATTAAGTGTACAATAGCACATCTATGCTGTTAACACTCTCATTCATGTAACTTTTGCTCTGGGCAAAACGGTGCATCGCAGGTCAACAAGATTTTTGAACCAAGGTAGCTCAAATGGGATAACTTACAGAATGAATCCGAAATCTGGAATCCACGACTTCCACGGAATTGAAACACTGCCAATTTTATGAAACATTTTAATGACATAAAAATGGTCATAACACATTTTATGACATAATATAAAATGTCATAAAATCTTTCCTGGAGTCAACTGCAGGATAATTTACAGCTTCCTTTTACACCGGCCTGATCCCATCCTTTGCAAGGCTTTTCTTTAAGTTCCCAAATGGGAAACAGAGAGCAACGGCGGAAGGCTTTATATTTCATCTATGGAACTCCCTGCCTCTGGAGGGTAAGTTAGCACTCACTTGGGTTTTTTCCCCCACCCACTGGTTAAACCTCTGTGTTTAGGAAAGTGTTAAAAACCTTCAGCATTTTACAAAGACATATTTGAAGAAATATATTCCCTGCTATATCATCCCAACCTTATTGAATAATCTTTTCTGTCACCATTTGAATCTTGTAGCATCTACATAACTATGTATGTACCATGTTTCCCTGAAAATAAGACGCTGTCTTATATTTTTTTTGAACCCTGAAATAAGTGCTTGGCCTTATTGCCATGTGCTCAAAAGCCCGATTAGGTTTATTATCAGGGGATGTCTTATTTTGGGGGAAACAGGATATCTATGTATCTATGTGTGTCTTTCTGTCTCCATCCATCTCTCTCTTTCTGTATCTATCTATGTTGTCTCCATCCATCTCTCTCTTTCTGTATCTATCTATGTATCTCTCACTATCTACCCATTCATGTCTCTTTCTTTCTGTCTCCATCCATCTCTCTCTTTATATCTATCTCTGTCTATCTCTCTCTCTAGCTCTGCATGTCCGTCCATTATCATTATCTATCTATCTATCTATCTATCTATCTATCTATCTATCTATCTATCTATCTATCTATCTATTTTTAAGAAGATGTTGGATAACCATTTGTCTGAAGTGGTGTAGGGTTTCCTGCTTAAGCAGGGGTTGGACTAGAAGACCTCCAAGGTCCCTTCCAACTCTGTTATTCCTGTTCTGTTCTGTTCTATTCATCTATCTATCTATCTATCTATCTATCTATTCATCTATCTATCTATCTATCTATCTATCTATCTATCTATCTATCTCTCAAGGGTCTCCAACCTTGGCAACTTTAAGACTTGTGGACAACTTCCCAGAGTTCTTAAAGTTGTTAAGGTTGGAGACCCCTGGCTTAGAAAGTACACAATGAAGCAGTACATAAAGTACTGTTGCTATTAACAATTTAATAGAAACTAAAAACGAAGAAGATGGGTGGCTCTGGGAGTTGAAGTCCACAAGTCTTAAAGTTGCCAAGGTTGGAGACCCCTGATCGATCTACCTACCTACCTACCTACCTTTCTTTCTATCTATCATTTGTCAAACCACCATCTCCCTCACCGAGGCAATCCAGGTGGTGCACAAATAAAATATTAAAAACCTAAAAAATTTTAAAAAGGCAAGAGATGTGAACATTTAATTAAAATGTGTGGGAGGGCTTTCAGGGCGCTAACCAGCCCCACTGTGGCTGCTTCTTGGTACGCCTCAAGCAGGAACCATATTTCCACAGCTTTCCGGAAGGCCAGGAGAGTGGAGGCCCACCTCACCTCTTGGTGGTGGTGGTGGGAGTGAATGTTCGACAGGGTAGGGGGAGGAGGGACAAATTTTGCACTGGTTTCTACCCTGGCTGGGGAATTCTGGGAGTTGAAATACACACATATCAAACTTGAAAGGGTTGAAAAGCACCAGGTGTATGGAAGAGATGCGGGGAAAAAAAATTTTGGGTATTGATCCCTCAGAACAACTTGCTTTTTAATGTTGTGGTTTTCTTTTCCTGCTTTTTATCTTGTGAAGCTGCTCAGAGTCCTTTTTGGAGTTGGGTGGCCTAGAAACTAAATAAATTAATAGGGGGGAAATGCAGAGAGGCTTATAAAAGGAAGCACATATGACCTGTAATTAACCAGAAGAATTCACTAGCTGAAGATATGGCCCTGCCAGAAATTTGGATAGTATCAAAAATGTATAAATGGACCTCTGGTCAATGCTGGAAATGTGGGGGGAAAAAACATGAAGGAACATTTTATCACGTAAGGAGGACTTGTGACAAAGCCAAGAAATTTTGGATATAAATATACCAACAATACAAAGAATTTTAAAGATTCATATTGTAACAAAAAAAAATAATAATTAAAAAACACCCTGGAGGTTTTTTATTGGGACTTATGGCTACTAAATTATAAAAGACTCACAGAAGATTAATTTTGTGTATGATAATGGCACCAAGGTTATTAAATACACAAAGATGGAAGAGTAGTGAAATTCCCACAACAAAGGAACAAATTGTTAAAATGACAGAAATTGGTCAGGGAGAAAACAATAAGCCTTTTTTTTTTAAAGACTAGAAATATTTTACGGTCTTTTTGTTAAAGGAAGCCAAAACATTAATATGGATTTATTAATTGAAACATGTAAGAATTAAATAAAGGGTTGAAGGGATGTCTGGAAGAGGGAAGGGATGATAGATTTGTTAATAACTGTGGAAGAGAAAAAAGGAAGTCATTATATTTCATAACTTTGGTTGTATTTTCTTGCACTTCTTTTCTTTTTTGTTTTCCCTCTTTTCTTTAGATTTATTTTTTACTTTATGTAAAATTCTCAATAAATACAAATAAATAAAAGAATTTGGATGGCTATTCAACAGGTAGAATGAATTTATGAGGGAGGGAAAATCTCTCAAGAGCTTAGAGTCACCTTGAACCACGAGAAGGGCAACAAATAAATTTAATAATAATATGGCAAATACAGTGTGAACATCTGGCTGATTGTGCAATGAGTCAAAATAATAATAAACATTCTTACTGGTCAAATACAAAAGGCAGCTTTACTTGGAATAGCTTACATCCTGCAACAATACTTATAACATCATCAAAGATCAACATGTGCTTATCTCAGGTCCTTGGGAAGGACTTGATAGATGAATAAAAATGCCAAATCCAGACTGAACATCTGGCTGACTATACAACAAACCATGATAATATTGATCCTAAAAATTCAGAATTAACCCCCCAAAAACATGACTTGTTTCATAACTGTAATTGGCTGGCTCTATTACGGTCATAAGTCGAGGACTACCTCTACTGGGTTTATTATGACCTCACCCAATTTATTCTTTTCCTCTCAAGATGCCTTTCGTATACAGGTTGTGTCCAGGATTACGAATAACAGAGTAACAGAGTTGGAAGGGACCTTGGAGGTCTTCTAGTCCAACCCTTTGCTCAGGCAGGAAATGCTATAGCATTTCAGACAAATGGTTGTCCAATCTCTTCTTAAAAACCTCCAGTGTTTGAGTGTAGGAAGTTAGCACCCACCCATCTCCTAAGAAAATGAGATATTTTAGGAAATATTAAAAGGGCAGAATATTTCCCCTAAAAGGGAGGCAGAAACTCAGCCCCCCCCCCCACTTTTGTCAATGGGCCATTAAGGCCTGGGCCAGTCTATTCTACGTAACAAAGATCTCCCTCCTTCAGACAGAGTCATAATAGGAATTGCCCACCCTTTCATTACATCATCACCCAGCAAGACTCAACCAAGCCTGGGACACAGACAACCTACAAAGTTACCCCTGCATGGCCCCATGGGAGTCATGCAGGGATAACGTGCTTGAATACAAGCTTAAATCCAAAGCCCAACAGAGGGTATAAATCTCTCTCTCTCTCTCTCTCTCTCTCTCCCTCCCTCCCTCCCATGTGCTTTTTGCCCAGGATCTCAAACCATGTGGTCCTCTCCACCATTAAAAACCATCTTTCCAATCAGCCACCATGTTTCCAGTGTCTTTCTCCCCACTTGGAACTGAACCCAGAAGGATATTTCTTCCAACAATTGGAAGAACGAGTTTTGTTCCTTAATCTGTTTTTTAATCTGTCTTTAACTCCAATTTATATGTAGGTTGGAACTCGCGCTTACAAATGGACTGCATTGTTCTTCCTCAAGCCAACGAACCGCTAAAGCCACACAATGCTTTCAGGAACTGCTGAAAACGGGCTGTATATTAAAAACACACAGCAAATCTTGGTTCCTGCAAGCACTGTGTGGCTTCAGCAGTTTGTCGGCTCGAGGAAGGGGAACACTGCCAGGCATTTTTCGTAATAGCCAGCCTATTCATATCTAGAAGTTGTCCTTAAGTCTAACCCATTCTTACATTTTCAAAGAATTTTTTTAAAAAAATTCAACGAAACACACTAAAAATGCTATAACAAAAAAGTGAAGAAGAAAAAAATATCTCCCCCCCCCCAGTCCATTAGGAACAATGACATAATTTCATCCCTGAGTATTTTCCCATCCCTTTATTCTTTTTCTTTGGAATTAGATCTTTTACGGATGCAAATCAGGGTTATAACACAAAAACCATTGTGAGAATTTTGACAAAGAAGACCACCTAAACACAAACAGAATCAAGAGAACCGTTTTTAACAGTTTGCCTGTCTTCAGCTACTTAAGTCTAGCCTGAGATTTTTGGGCACCTCATTATCTAGATCTGTGATGGCGAATCTATGGCACGCGTGCCATAGGTGGCACGCAGAGCCATATCTGTGGGCACGCGAGCATTGCCCTAGCTCAGCTCCAGCGCACATGCCTGTGCCAGCCAGCTAATTTTCTGGCCTTCTGGGCCCACCAGAAGTCGGGAAACGGGCCATTTCCAACCTCTGAAGGGCCTCCGGGGGGAGGGGGGCGCTGGGGAAGGCCGTTTTCACCCTTCCCAGGCTCCAAGAAAGCCTCTGGAGCCTGGGGAGGGTGGAAAACAGGCCTATTGGGCCCACCATGCCATCTCATGCCAAAAGCGGGGGGAGTGCGGGGGAGAATTCTATCTATTCTAGATAGAATAGAATAATAGAGTTGGAAGGGACCTTGGAGGTCTTCTAGTCCACCCCCCTGCTTAGGCAGGAAACCCTACACCACATCAGACAAATGGTTATCCAACCTCTTCTTAAAAACTTCCACTATTGGAGCATTCACAACTTCTGCAGGCAAGTTGTTCCACTGATTAATTGTTCTGTCAGGAAATTTCAGGAAAGATAACTTCGGAAAACAGGATTTCATGGTCACGGCTGAACAAATAAAAGAAAAACCTACCCAATTTTTCTGCAATATCTTCAATGCTTTGTATTGTCAGAGGCACAATATGGGCAACGCGCATGGTGACCCTTGAAAAAGGGAAAAAGAAAAGCATTAAGCTTTTGGTTTTACGTGTGTTGTGGCCTGCCATGTTCTGTCCCCGTCTCACACACGCACACAAACAGACAGACAGGGGTTAAATAAACTGGCAGACAACCAATTCTTCCGATAAGACGCTTGGCAGCAACCCAGTAGCTGCTTGCCAAGAACTTTTACTCAATAAACAAAATACCCACAGTCAAGAATTGTCCAATTCGTAAAATAAATCCAAGGCCGATAATGTTGTTTCCAAAGATGCAATGTGACTCGATAGTAGTTAGTTTTGTCCGTCACAGAGTCTGAATGGCCACCTCACCCCCTTTTATACCCTGTGGGGTGTGGTCCAGTGACTCAGCCTAATCTCTGGCACGCCTTTTCTTCTGTTGCGTGCACTTATCTCTGCGACGCTGCCGAGGATCCAGCCAAGACTCATTACCCTCATCACTGTCCACCTGTGGCTGCATGGATGTGCTTGGCCCTATCTTTTGCCCTTTGGCAGACACCGAAGGCATTGCCAGAGAGGAGGGTCCTGGAGAGGGAGGCCTTGCCAACTCCTCTCCTTCACTCTCGGAGTCCTCTCCTGCCGATGACACAGGCTCAGGTAATGGAGCCACAACATGCCAGCTGCCAGCGGAGCTGGTGGCAGACTCGGATGATGAGGAGGTTGGGGAAGAACTTGGGCCAGTTCTGGAGCCTGGGAAAGGCTCTGATGGATGCTCAGCTTCAGACATAGAGATAGAGCCAGGGACGTCCGGCATTTCCCAGCTACCGGAGAGGCAGCTGCCTTTGAAGTCAGAGATGAGTGAGGAGGAGGAACAGCTGGGGCCTGTTCTAGATGCGCCTATGCACAGATAGGTGAACGAAGGACAATGAGTCGGCTCGGGAAGCAAAACAAACAGAGACGCTGAATGGCCCCTCCCTGGCTGGGGAATAAATAGGAGGAAAAGGGAGGGGTGGTTGTATCAGACAACCATTCATATTTCTAGACAGTTTGTTCCTTGTGTGTTTCATTGGACAAAGACTGCCTTGCCAGAACTGAGGTTTGTCTATTTCTTTGACTTAATTTGCAGCCTTCCGGCTGGTTGGACTAGAAGACCTCCAAGGTCCCTTCCAACTCTGTTCTATTCTATCTATCTAGCCTTGCATTTATCTTAACGAGCCAATAAGGACTATTGCTTCACTTAACTCCTTGCAGGACTCTTGCCTGGACTTTCTGTTGGTGAATGAAGTTAATTCCCAAGGTGTAAATAAAGAGGGGGTTTTCTTTGCGAGGAGCCTGTTTCTTGCTTCTACGAAGGCCAGGTCAGAACAACGTGGCCAAGAATGCTTTAGTTCAACAGCTGTGATATTTTTAAATAAATTACACTTCTAACCCTAACCCACTTGAGCAAATCAACACCACTACCTTCCCTTGCCTAGCATTGTCTTTGATAGGATTACAACTCTAAGATTGCTTGTCAACATTTTGCCAGCCTGTAAATAGCTGTGACTATTCATGTTTATCCCAAATAACATTCCATAAGGAATTTATTTAAAAAACAAAAAACAAAACAGAAGGGAGACCAGGACCTGGCGGCTTTAATGGATTTATTTGCAAATCAAAGTCAAACTTACTGGTGAATTACACTGGCCCCCACCCTTTGTCCTCTGCTTCCCAGCAGTTACCTCCTTGAGCAAACAGCAAGAAAAAAACAGCTCCTTTCAGCTTCAGCACAGCCTAATTAACACAAGTTGATTGGATCAGCCTCCCGACTCTCAGCTGTTTTGCTCTCAGCTGTTTTGCCTGGGCCTCTGCTGCTTATTTCAAGGAGGTAAATTGCTGGGAGCAGATTTTTTTTTCTTTTGCTAATCAAGCTATGCTGAAAACGAAAATGAAAGTAAAGCAGGCTGTTTGCTGCAAGGAGGCAAAATTGTTCAGAGGCAGAGGGAGATTTCTTTTTTTTTCTTTTCCTCACCAAAAAAGAGGTGCGTCTTATAGTTCAGTGCGTCTCCAGTGCGAAAAATATGGTAAGACATATATAAAAGCAGCATAAGAGGCCGCAAATCCTCAGAAACTTAACTGTTTATTTTCAGCGATAATTTTGAGCCGAATGGAACCCAGCTTCTCAGGAAGCAGACGCCCTCTGGAACTCTGGCTTCTAGACAAGATCTGGGGAAAAAAGTATGGATTTTTTTTTTAAAAAAGTTCCAAATTCCGAGAAACAAAATATCCAGAGAACGGCAGCAGAGAAATAGAAACGTATTTCTATTGTGAGAAATGCATAATACCGAGCACTGAAGTCGAGTTTTTGTTTTTTTGTTTTAAATGTTCTTCAGAACTCTCAAGGCCAGAAATTTTCCCTTCCAATACAGGTGTGGAAGAAAAAAAAACCTTGAAAATTTATAGACCATCAATTTAAAAAATAATTAAGATGTGTGGAAGAGGATGTGATACTTCAGTCAGATCCTGAATTACAGCTGACATTCCAACATGTAGAAGACAAATGTAGAAGACAAAGAAATTCACCTGGAGACTCCGTGTGTATACATATTAATTTTCTTGGCAACAATAAGAGCAAAACAAGCAATACAGTTTGGTCTAGTGGTTAAGGTACTAGGCTAGAAGCCAAGGAGACTGTGAATTCTAATCCTGTTTCAGGCACAAAAGCCAGCTGGGTGACTTTGATAAGTACCAGTCCTGCCCTTGGCAAGAAAACTGGCTGGGTGACTTTGGCCAGTCTCTCTGAGAGTGAGGTGGGTTGTTGTTGTTGTGGAGAAAATAAGATGAGGAAGGAATATTCCTTCCAGACCACCCTAATGATGCCCTTGCAGTGATGTCCCGGTGCCTTGAAGCCGTGCGGATCTGGATGGGGAGAAACAGGCTCCGACTCAACCCTTCCAAGACCAAGTGGTTGTGGCTGTGGCTGCCGGCGTCCCGATATAGCCAGCGGATACCATCGTTGACTATTGGGGGCGAGTCATTGGCCCCCACGGAGAGGGCTCGCAACTTGGGTGTCCTTCTGGACGCGCGGCTGTCTTTAGAAGAGCATATGACGGCTGTGGCCAGGGGAGCTTTCTATCAGGTTCGCCTGATTTGCCAGTTGCGACCCTTTCTAGATCGGGACTCCTTATGCACAGTCACCCATGCCCTCGTCACTTCCCGTCTGGACTACTGTAATGCTCTCTACATGGGGCTCCCCTTGAGGTGCACACGGATGCTCCAACTGGTCCAGAATGCAGCTGCGCGGGTGATATTGGGAGCGACATGGCGCTCCCATGTAACACCTCTCCTACGCGAGCTGCACTGGCTCCCGGTGGTCTTCCGAGTGCGCTTCAAGGTGTTGGTTCTTACCTTTAAAGTGCTCCATGGCTTAGGACCTGGGTACCTACGAGACCACCTTCTGCAACCGATAACCTCCCACCAACCAATACGGTCCCACAGAGTGGGCCTCCTCAGGGTGCCATCACTAAAACAATGTCGACTGGTGGTTCCCAAGGGGAGAGCCTTTTCTGTGGGGGCACCTACCCTTTGGAACAGGATACCCCCAGGGATACGAATGATCCCAGATCTCCGTACTTTCCGTCGTGCACTTAAGACCTTTCTGTTTCACCAAGCTGGGCTAGCATAAATTCCTTCTAATTGTTCTAAATTTTATGCTGAAGATTCTTAATTGACGAGTTTTTTATCCAAATTGGTTTAATTATTTTAAATTGCTTTATTTCACATTTTATATGTATGTTATTTTGATTGTTCACCGCCCTGAGTCCTTCGGGAGAAGGGCGGTATAAAAATTAAATAAATAAATTAGCTATATTCTCTGCCTTGGGTTACTTATAAAGTAATAAAGGCAGGCTACAAATCAAATAAACACAGTGGTTTGCAATAACTCCCCCCACCTTGGCCAGTGGCACAGCTGGTTGACTTTTGCAGAATTCGAAACAGGGTCAGGCCTGGTTCGTTCTTAAGATGGGAGACCACGGTGAAATCCTAAATCGGTAGTGTGGATTTGAAAGCCAAACAAATATATACGTATATAAATAAATGAAAATGTATCCTAGAAAGCAGAGCCGCAGACCACTTGTATGATTGCCAAGAGGTCCATGAAACTACCAAGAATCACCTCTTACTTAAAGGAATTTTTTCTTTGTATTAAGCCAGAGGTCTTCACACTTGACAGCTTTAAGACTTATGGACTTCAACTCCCAGAATTCTCCAGCCAGCACAGCTGGCTGGAGAATTCTGGGAGTTGAAGTCCACAAGTCTTAAAGCTGCCAAGTCTGAGGACCTCTGTATTAAGCTATCACAAACCATGATTACACTCTGTGGGATTTGCAGAAGTAGTAGTTCATGTCTCCTACATCCCAACATTATTTACCGCTCCCAAATTATGGGCAACCGGGTGGAAAATGACATCTTTCTAATGGGAAGACGCCTTTTAACATAACAGAGTCACCCTTTCCCTCTGGTTAAATATAGTTTGCAATCAGAACAAACAAAACCCCAAACCAAATACAGTTGAACTGCCATCTGAGCTCAATCTGGATATGACTCTTCCACAAATCAGAAATAATCAGGGTTTGGCCCATTACATACCTGTGCTGGCCATAGTCGCTTTTTCCACTTGCAAAAGACATATTCTCCTTCACTCATCATCATCCTTGATGGATGTTCCGCTGGGGATCCAGGTTAAAGGCTTGCTAGCAGAGACGTCCTAGGTTACAGTAACAAAATAAATCATTGCACGGGTAGTCCTCGACTTACAACAGTTCGTTTAGTGACTGTTCGAAGTTACAACGGAACTGAAAAAAGTGAGCTATGACGATTTTTCACATTTGCAACCATTGCAGCACCCCTGTGGGCATATGATCAAAATGTGGATGCTTGGCAACTGACTCATATTTATTTATGACGGTTTTAATGTCCCAGGGTCATTTGATCACCTTTTGTGACCTTCTGAGAAGCAAGGTCAATGGGGAAGCCAGATTCACTGAACAACCATGTTACTGACTTAACAACTGCAGTGCTCCGCTTAACAACTGTGGCCAGAAAAGTCATAATAAAGAGCAAAACTCACTTAACAACTGTCTTGCTTAGCAACAGAAATTTTGGGCTCAACTGTGTTGTACGTCATGGACTACACGTATGCTCCATAAACTGGTATCAACCTTTTTTTTAGATCAATCTCAAGGAATTCCACTAATAAAAATATTTATTTGTTCACATTGATATGCCAGAAAATGTTTAGTATATTTAGAATCATAGAATTCTAAATCATAGAATTCTGGGCCTGGTGGCTCAGCAGACTGATAACACCAGCTGTCTGCAATTACTGTAAGTTCAAATCTCACCAGGCTCAAGGTTGACTCAGCCTTCCATCCTTTCTAAGGTAGGTAAATTGAGGACCCAGTTTGTGGGGGCAATAAACTGACTTTGTATAAATATACAAAAGTATGAAGGCTATTGCTTAACGCATTGTAAGCCGCCCTGGGTCTCCGGAGAAGGGCGGCATATAAATCAAATTAAAAAAAAAAAAGAATTGTAGGGTCGGAAGGGGCCTTGAAGCAGGGGTGAAATCTACTTATCTTCTCAACCGGTTCGGAAGTGCATGCGTCCCACGCGTGTTTGGACCCTCTGCGCATGTGCAGAGGGTAAAAAACAGGTTACTTCCTGGTTAAAACCAGGAAGTAACAACGACCGGGCGGGTGGGCGGAGCCTTGCGCCATCGCTACCGGTTCTCCGAACCATCCGAACCGGGAGCATTTCACTCCTGCCTTGAAGGTCCTCTAGTCCAACCCCATGCTCAAGGCAGACTTGATACCATTCTGATCAAATGGTTGTCCAGTCTATGCTTGAAAATCACCCGTGATGGAGCACCCACAACTCCAATAGGGAAGCTGTTCCATTATTTTATTTATTTGTATCCCGGCCTTACTATTTTCACAAATAACTGGTGACGGACATAGCCAACACACCGTCTTCCTCCTATTTCCCTCACAGCAGCAACCCTTTGTTTTGGGCTGAGAGGGAGTGTGTGAGTGACTGGCCCACTTGCCCAGTTGGCTTTCATAGCTATGGTGGGTTAATTGTTCATTTCTTATTTATTTATTATATTTCTATACCGTCTTTCTCCCCTAGGACTCAAGGCGGTGTACGGTCAAGAAAAATATAGATACACAAACATCATAAAATTGGTAATTAAAATTATTATTATAACATAGTTTGGCCCAATTAAATAGAACCTAAAATTAGATAACATTTTAAAAACATTCACATGTTCATATGTTTAGCCCCGCTTGTTGGAACATCAGGGTTTTGAGGGGGAGATCAGGGATATTTCGTATCTCAGGGGGCAGTTCATTCCAAAGGGTTGGAGCCCTCACAGAGAAGGCCCTCCCCCTGGGAGTCGCCAGTCGGCATAATTTGACTGACGGTACCCTGAGTAGTCTCTCCCTGTGAGAACGAACTGGTTGGTGGGAGGCTATTGGTGGCAAAAGACAGTCTCGTAGGTTTCTTAAATTTCTTCTCCTTAGTTTCAGGTTCCATCTCTCTTGAAGGAGTTCCACCCACTGCTTCTTGCCCAGCCCTCTTGTGCTTTGAAGAATGGGTTGACCCTCTTTCTCGGGGACAACCCCGCAAGTACTGGATGTCACCTCTAATCCTTCTCCTTCATCTGCACCACAGAGCGGCAAAGGAAGTTAGGCTGGAATAAAACTGATTGGCCCAAACCCATTAACTATAATATGTTTGGCCAAGTTGCAATGCAGGATCTTTGACCAGAGAAGGGGTTCTAAACCAACAGCAGAAACTTAGATCTAAAGATAAATTTTCTGACAGTTAGAACGATTAATCAGTGGAACAACTTGCCTGCAGAAGTTGTGAATGCTCCAACAGTGGAAGTTTTTAAGAAGAGGTTGGATAATCATTTGTCTGAAGTGGTGTAGGGTTTCCTGCCTAAGCAGGGGGGTGGACTAGAAGACCTCCAAGGTCCCTTCCAACTCTGTTATTCTATTCTATTCTAACTCATTCCGATTGCAACTGCCCAAGCAACGGACAGCAGCACCAGCAGAATTCTGCCTACCTAGTCTGACTGGTTTGAAAACCAAGAGGATTTGATTAAAATTTAAATGTCCAATAGGAACCCCAGAAACTACGCAGAGATGTAACCCTTTTGGGGTTTTTTTTTTAAAAATCTCGCCTTTGTTATTTTTATAAAAAACAACACGGCAGCAAACATACCTAATATTTTTTTCCTCCTAGGAAAAACTAGAAACTTAGGAGAAGGAAGGAAGAATTGGTATGTTTGCCTTGAGCGATGATAAATATGCAAGACAAAAATCTAAAACAAACTTTCAGAGAGCCAAAACGGATAGATAGTTGCATACTTTCATGCTGGCTAAATGTACTAATTGATGTAAGTGGAAGGCCACCCACCGATTAATGACACAAATATTGTTCTTCCATTTGGAAAGCAGCACGTCCTCACTGAGGTTTATATCAGAAACAAATACATAAGACAGGCAGTTATATAAATGTATCAAATAAATAAGAAAATATGCCTGCTGGGCTAAGAAAATGTGCCCTGGGAAGGCCGGTTCACATGTTAAGAAATTAGGGAAGCAAAAAATACATATTTGATTGGAAAAAAATGACAAAACAACACATAGGCTTGAAACCAGAGATATTTTTTGTTGGGCATTCTACCGGAAAAATATGATAAAAAGACTATATATCTGGTTTTGCATATACTAACTGCAACTAGAATTATATTTGCACAGCAATGGAAAAATGATGAGATTCCGTCAGAGGGAATGTAATTAAGAAAATACTAGAATCCGCAGAAATGAATAGATTAACGCTCACTATTAAGGATAAAGAAGAAACTGAATATTTTTTGATATGGGATGTATTTTATCAATGGCTAGACAATAGAAACAGTTAGTTAGAAAGGAGGAGATATAAAAAGAGGAAATGTTAATGTGGAAAAGAAGATGATGTTAAGTATTATTATATTATTATCATGATGAATACAACAAATACGTGGATTATGACCGTTTAAAAATAATTGTACCCAGATCACATACTGTTTGATGGAAATTGAATGTTCTATAAAACATGAAAAAAAGAAGAAAGAAAGAAATCAGGGAAGCCAGCAGAGCACTTCAAAATAATCTCATTTACCTTTCAACTACACATTGCAATATATATATTTGTATAAAAATAAAGGTAGCCCCCACCAAGTCGAATCAACGACTATCCCGATAATCTTACATCTGCTTTCTTGCGCTGTACAGCCCTGCAAAAGCTCATTAAAGGCAAGGGCTGGAGACGAGAAATAATGGATAATAAAAACAGGGGTGAATTTGAAAATGGAAAGAACGAATATGATAATGCATAGAATGTATACAATCAATATGATTGTTAAGAAGTATAATGTAATTAAAAGAGAAAGGGACAAGAAGAAAATGAAGTACCCTGTTTTCCCCAAAATAAGACATCCCCTGATAATAAGCCCAATCAGGCTTTTGGGTGCATGGCAATAAGGCCAAGCGCTTATTTCAGGGTTTAAAAAAATATAAGACAGGGTCTTATTTTCGGGGAAACACGGGTAGTATAAAGGGAATCAGGGGAGAATGTAAATATTAGAACATGACCATCACAAAATAGCTGTAAAAAGAGTGTGTGTATATATATATATATATTATAACACCAATATGACAAACACTATATATATATATATATATATATGTATGTATATGTGTGTGTGTGTGTATATATATATATATATATATATATATATATATATATATATATACAGGAGATGTGGGTGTGGCTTACTGATGATGGCTAATGAGCCAGAAATAGATCTATATAAGTCTCTCACTAGGCAGCATAGGGCAGCATAGGGCCTGCTGGCTGCCAGAAGAAAAAAGCCCATAATCGAGTGGATGTGACTCCACTGAGCTAGGGCTGTGGAAAGAAAAATCTTGGTTATGTAGGAGAAACCTGGCTAAAAGAAAAACTTATATATATATATATGATGTATATGATGTATATATGTATATATATATAATGTTTTGTGTTTGTCATATTGGTGTTATAATAAATTTTAAAAAATAAAAAAAAATAAAGGCAAGGGATAGTGGGTGGCATTTTGTCATCCCCGTCGTAACAGCGAACAGCTGCTGTCGGAGGTAGTCGCTAAACAAGGACTGCCTGTACTAGTTTTCCGTGAACTTGGGCGAAAGAGGTGCTGTGTGTGAGACAAGGGGTGTGTGTGTGTGTGTGTGATGCATTTAACAAATACTTTTTTCTTTTTTAAATCTCATTCTCTCCAGGCCCTCCTCCTCCCAACATCAGAGGAAGCTGAGAGAAAGAAAGATCCACCAGTGTTTCTCCACCTGGGACATTTAAAGGAGGTGTGGACTTCAACATTCAGGGCCGGATCTTGTGAGATCCAGTCATGAATGGTGTGAATGGATTTTAATGTTTTAATTTTTAAATGTTTTTATAATGGTTTTTTTAAATGCATTGTAAGCCGCCCTGAATCTTCGGAGAAAGGCGGCATATAAATTGAACTAATAATAATAATAATAACTCCCACAATTCCCCTGGTTGAGAAACACTGCAGTAACGTGTGAAGTGGGTACAAAGGGACTCCCCCCAAGATGAGGCTAAAGTACCCCATTAACCCAGAGGTGGGGATCTATGGCCCCTTTAAGGACTTATGGACTTCAACTCCCAGAATTCCTGAGCCAGCCATGCATGGCTGGCTCAGCATGGCTGGCTCAGGAATTCTGGGAGTTGAAGTCCATAAGTCCTTAAAGGGGCCATAGATCCCCCCCATCCCTGCCTTAATCACAGGGGCAACCCTCCATGTTTTTGGTTCCCCCTCCCTCTCTAAGGACCAAGAAGAAACTACCCAAGTTCCTGCGGAAGGCTGAAGTAAAGCAATCCACCCCCCACCCCACAATGGAGTGGAGCAGGAGAGGGGAATAGCCACAGGTTAGCCATATTTAGAGTGGGGGGAAAGGAAGTCGTCTTCCTTCCTTCCTTCCTTCCTTCCTTCTCTACCCATGGAAGCAATCCCACTCCTCAGGGCAGTTTTTTTCTTCCGCCTTTTCCCCCCACACAACAACCACCAAATTGGGGAGAGCGGGACTCGAACTTACCACACCCAAAGCGTCGTCGTTCTCTTCTCGGTCGCATTTGAAAACTGCAACGCGTAGCTCCGCCCTTTCCTCTCCGCCCCGCCCCCTCCTCCTCCTCCAGACTGAGGCCGAGAACTAGGGATGGCCACGCCCCCTCCGTCTTTTCTAGCGGAGCCCCGCCTCTTTGAACCTCACTCGGGCTCTTACATTAAGCGCGGGTATCCCGCTCTTTGCCTTCCAGCTCGGGCACTTCCGGATTCTTCCGCCCTTTCCTCATTTGTTTACTGGAGTCTCCGCCCACTCATTACAGCAGGGGCCAATCGTCTCGGAGGATTCGTTCCCTCCTTTCTCTTCCCCCCCTCCCCCAAAACCCTTGATAGCAACTCAGATACAACGCAAGGGGCGGGGCTAAGCCGTCGACACAGCACGTGGCTCATTTAAGTGGACAAAATGCGCGTTTGGTATCAGAGCGGGACAAATCAATCCGATCCGAGGGTTGTCCTTCCTTACCACCAATCAGAATGAAAAGCGAAACGTCAATCTCGGCCTCAATTTTGCCCTCCCTTCGCTTCTCTAACGACCGCAGGCCCTCCCGACCTTTGCGCGAGACAAAGCTGTTCCGCGCTCTGTGCGGAGGCGGATCGAGACAAAGCAGCCAATCACAGAAGACCTTTGGTTATGTGCTGCCTCCTGAATGGACGCTGCATCCATCGCACCCGCTTTATTCCCGCCCTACCAAGTTCCCCCCTCCCCCCACTTTCCGCCTTAATTTATTTTCCCAAGAGTGAATTTTGGGTTAGGATGCCGTGCAACGCAATGAAAGCAGTTAAAAGTGGAAGGGCTGCAATGCACACTGTGATAACTTTAATGTTTTTGCAAGTTGTAGGAAGATCGTTCATTTAGTGACAGTTGGAAGTTACAACCGCACTAAAAAAAGTGTGAGCGTTTTCACACTTATGTCCGTTTCAGCATCCTGATGGTCATATGATCGAAATTCAAATGCTTGGCAACTGACTCATAATTATGATGGTTGCAGAGTCATGTGATCACCTTTGGAGACCTGACAAGCAGAGTCAGTGGAGAAACCAGATTCACTTAATGACTGTGTGATTCATTTAATAACAGCAGTGATTTGTTTAACAAGTGTAGCAAAAAATGTCCTAAAATCAGGTGCACCCCAACCCTAACAACTGCCCTGTTTAGCAGCAAATTCTGGTCTCAATTGTGGTTGCAAATTCAGGATTATCTGTAAAGGAACTATACCAGTGGTGAAATGTAAAATTTGTTATACGGGTTCTGTGGGCGTGGCTTGGTGGTGGTGGGGTAATATGACTGAGTGGGCGTGGCCAACTTTTTTTTTTAACTTTTAAAACATTTTTTCTACAACCTCTTCGGCTGAAGAGGTTGTAAAAAAAAATGCTTTCAAAGCCTCTGATGATCCCAGCTGACTTGCTTCATCGGCAGAGGCTTTCTTTTCCTTTTAAAAACATTTTTTCTATAACCTCTTCGGCCTAAGAGATTGTAGAAAAAATGCTTTTAAAAGCCTCTGATGATTCCAGCTGAGCCGTGTGATCATCAGAGGCTTTTTTTTTAACTTTTAAAAGCATTTTTTCGTCCAAAGGTGGTAGAAAAAATGCTTTTAAAAATTAAAAAAAAGCCTCTGATGATTGTGCGGCTCAGCTGGGCAATGGGGGGGGCAGGGACTTTTGCTACCAGTTCTCCGAACCACCCGCCTCTTATCGCTACCGGATTGGGCGATCTGGTCTGAACCGGGAGCATTTCACCCCTGAACTATACTGAATAGGGTTTATTGCCTATGAAGAATTTTGGCTTAAGTCTTAAAATGAAGCTTTAGTCATCAAGAACAGGTACTTCTTGACTGTCGACCACAACTTTTTTGTTGCTAAAATAGCTGTTGAGTTCTGCCCCATTGTACAACCTTTCTTACCACAGTTGTTATAGCAATAGCACTTAGACTTATATACTGCTTATAATGCTTCACGGCCCTCTCTCAAACAGGTTACAGAGTCAGCATGTTACCCCCAACAATCTGGGTCCTCATTTTACTGATCTTGGAAGGATGCAAGGCTGAGTCAACCTTGTGCCGGTGAGAATCAAACTCCTGGCAGTCGTCAGAATTAGCCTGCAATACTGCATTCTAACCAGTGTACCACCACAGTTCTGTTAAGTGAGTCACCGCAGTTGTTAAATTAGTTGTTAAATGAAACTGGCTTCCCTGTTGATTTTGCTTGTCAGAAGGTTGCACCTGCATGTCATAAGTATGAGCCAGTTGCCAAGCGTTTGAATTTTTGAATTTTGGTCATGTGACTCTAGGGATGCTAAAACAGTCACTGCTTTAAATGCTGTTGTTAACTTTGAACACTAAATGAATGGTAACAATCCTTACGACAGGTAGTCCTCGACTTACAACAGTTCATTTAATTATCGTTCAAAGTTACAATGGCACTGAAAGAAGTGACTTATGACTTTTTTGCACAATTACGATCTTTCCAACATCCCCATGGTCACGTGATCAAAATTGAGAAGCTGGGCAACTGGTTCATATTTATGACGGTTGCAGTGACCTGGGGTCATAGCATCCCCTTTTGCGACCTTCTGATAAGCAAAGTCAATGGGGAAGCCAGATTCACTTAACAACTCTGCTACTAACTTAAGAACTGCAGTGATTCACTTAACATCTGTGGCAAGAAAGGTCGTAAAATGGGGGGAAAACTCACTTAACTGTCTTGCTTAGCAACATAAATTTTTGCCTCAACTATTGTCGTAACTGTAAATGTTGCACATATTGTATATAACCTGTGAAAAGGAAATGAGGACCGACAGCTCTGGAAGGACAGAAACTGTCTGTTACATCCAATCCTTCGTACTTGAAGTACAAGTAGTCCTCAACGTATGACCACAACTGAGCCCAAAATTTCTGTTGCTAAGTGAAACATTGGTTAAGCGAGTTTTGTCCCCTTTTACAACCTTTCTTGCCACGGTTGTTAAGTGAATCACTGCAAAAGTTAAATTTAGTAACCCGGTTGTTGAGTGAATCTGGCTTTCCCATTGACTTTGCTTGCTAGGTCACAAAAGGGAATCACATGTCCCTGGGACATTGCAATCGTCATAAATATGAGGTAGTTGTCAAGCATCTGAATTTTGATTACATGACTACATTGATTTAGGCAGTTTTTTTCAGTTCCGTGGTAACTTTGAACGGTCACTAAACGAACTGTTGTAAGTCTGGGACTACCTTTAGAGCAGGGGTGTCAAACTCAAGGCCCGGGAGCCGGAGCTGGCCCACAGGGTGTTTGGATCTGGCCTGCAGGGCTGCCCTGGAAATAGCGAAAGACCAGCCCATGGTGCCTCTACCAACGAAAACGAACTCCTGAGCTCCGTGTTTGGCTGCGATAGCCTCCTGCCACCCTCTGCCAGCGAAAACAGAGCTTGGGGGGGAGCCTGTTTTCACTGGCAGAGGGTGGCAGGAGGCCGTCGCAGCGAAACACGGAGCTCGGGAACCCATTTTCACTGGCAGAGTACTCAGGCCACCACAGGCGCCCCCAATACGAATGATGTCTAGCTAGCCACGCCCACCCCAGCCACACACACCTGCCCCCCTAAGGTCAAACACAACTCTGATGTGGCCCTCAATGAAATCGAGTTTGAAATCCCTGCTGTAGAGATTAAGCAAAGTTTAAAAGAAACGGTTTGATGAGCTCTCCAGTCATTAAACAGAACGAAAACACCCAGGTGTGAACTGATGTGCAGTAGTTGGATCTGAAGCTCCTTCTTACATGTGAAGGGTGCCTAAGCTGGATCAGAAGCACTTTTTATCCAGGTTAACCCGATACTCCCAGCTATGCCTACTCCAAAAGAAGCAACTTAACAACAACAAAAACAATCTAATAAAAAGCACAACACAAACCCACCAGGTGTCCTTTTAAATCATTTCCACAATTTTAATCCCATCGGGTTTCTTGGATTAATGTATTTATTTTTAACACGTAACACAAAACAGTATCTTGGTTAATTGAAAACATAATTGTATTCACAAGCCCTTTAGGATTATGGTCATCGTAGGAAGCATACAATTTTTCAGTGATGTATTTCCCCAACCTTTTATTAACCCATGTAAATAGCATGTAACATCTTTCACTTACGACATTTAAGCCACACTTGTCTTCCAGTCGTAACCCAAGTTTTAAAAAAAGCTTGTGCAGTGGTACTGGTGAGAATGCCTAGCTCAATGATGGCTAACCTTTTTGCCATCGCATGTCAGGAAGGGGGGGCAGGGGGGTCGCACGCGTGCGTGCTCAAACCCATAATTCTATGCGACCCACCCACCCCGCTCCTGGCACACAATGGCCCGGTAGGTCCATTTTTCTTTCTCACCTGGCTCCAGGATCTCTCTAGGCATCTGGGGAGGGCGAAAACAGCCTTCCCCCCCTCCAGAGACCGTCCAGAAGCCAAAAATGGCCTGTTTGACAACTTCCAGTCCCACCGGAAGCTGAGCTCACATGCCCACTGATATGGTTACGCATGCCAGCTGTGGCACGCGTGCCATAGTTTCGCCATCACGGGCCTAGCCTAATCTCACTAAGTGAGCCTTGAGCTGAAGGGAAAGTACAGGCAGTCCTCAAGTTATGACCATTCCTTTAAGAACCATTCAAAATTATGATAGCAATGAAAAAGGTTACTTACAACTCACATATGACCATTGCTGCATATCTGTCATCACATGATCAAAATTCAGACGTTAAATTTTGTTATTTTACATTGCCATTTGCAATCCTCTCGGTGATCTTCCAACAAGCCAAGTCAATGGCAGAAGCTGGATTTGCTTAACGGTGGTGTGACTTACTTAATGACCATGGCAAAAAAAAAAGGTTATAAATTGGGGATGGCTCACTTAACAATGATATTACTTAGCAACGGACATCTTGATCCCAACTGTAGTCATAAGTTGAGGTCTACCTGGATAGAGTTCCCTAGATCCAATCTAATATTTTACCTTGTTCGATCTATCACATTTCTTATAGCATCCCAGTTAACAATCTGGACATAAATCAAGTTCAATCAATACACTTATTGGGTTCCGTCCCCCCCTCCCCCGACCCACCTTCCATTGTCAACTTCTTTTCAATTTCCCATTCATACATCTATTTGCTTACAGTGTAACCGAGTATCGTAAAATGTACTGTAGGTTGCTTTCCAGGATTCTCCAGTTCATCCCAGCAACACGACATGGATAAATATTTCAAGATCGATGGCAGCATCACAGTTTCTCTTCAGCTGGTTTTTTTTGGGGGGTGGGGGGGGTGAGGGGGAGAAGAGAAACTGTTTTTCCACCCTCTAAGTTCTGGATAGCTGTTTCATGTCCGTGTTTGAAATTAAGTCCAACGTTAAGCGACGGACTCGAACTGGAGCCTAGCCCTTGAATTTCTGGCAATATTTCAATCGAAAATATTGTGTTGTTAGTGCTTATTATTAGAAACCGAGGCAACGTTCAAAACAAAACATGCCTCCTGCTAGTTCATATTGTTGCACCGAAGGCAATCGCCATCCAAATTGGAGCATCACTGATCTGTTAATAATAGATGTTTTTCATACCAGCAAATTAATTCTAAAAGAGTTGCGATTTAACCAGAATACTTCCAACACACTTATTTCTGAGGGTAGGTGGGTGAAAGGAACACCAGCCTGTTTCTCAGAGGTCACTGTGTCAACCGGGCAACTGGCACATAATTCTCAATGTCTCTTTTCGTGAGAGGCCACCATAACTGGCGTTTCACAAGGTGGGGAGTTTTAACAAATCCAAAATGACCTGTGGTCTTAGTGTCGTGGTTCTGTTGCAGCACCAGGTTTTGCCAGCTCGCCGCTGCGTACAATCTATTCCCCATCCATGCCAGTTCTTCTTTATGTAGTTGGAGCCATTCGTCTGTCGCCAGAGCCCCTTTCAACGCTTGGGCTATATATCCCGTTAACTCGCAAAGCATCCCTGGCCTGCTCTCGAGTTGCCATAGGCAAGGGGGATGGAAAACCGACGAAGCAGCACGGCAGCCAAAAACAGAAGTACATTCCAGACATATCTCTGTCAAGGCTGTCTCCCAGGGTTACCCACAGTGCCCAGAGGGGAGTGATCTCTTGGCTCGAGGCTGATGATTTAATTAGGGCATCCGTCGGAACCTTGACATTCCCAGCTACCTGTTCTTTTGGGATTTTTTTGTTGCCTTATGAGGGCTGATGCAGCTAATTGTGACCGCATGATGCACGGACTTCCAAATGTATAACAAGGTGCCTCTTAGGAAATGAGAAGGCCACATCCCATTAGCCCCAGTGAAGGTTGGATGTCCTGTTGTTTTGCCACGTACATCCCAATTTTTAAATGCTTTTCGCAAAATTGTGATGCCTAGCGAGACAATAACCTAATCACTTGTCCTGCCATTTCTGACTTTTGCAGAAACAGAACTGAACCTTGTTTGGAAATTACTACAGTAGTTACTGCAGAGACTCTCAACAAACTTTGTCCTGTTTTGTTTGTTGCTCAAATACAAAACTGTAAAGCAACGGCAAGGAGAATAAATGTTTTCTGCAGAGCAGTGGAGAAGAAAGCTACTTTGTCCACAAGCTCCATTTAATTCTTCCAGTTTCAGATTGCTCTTGGCCCCATATCAAGCTAACAAAAATATTATTTATCACTTTGGCCCTTTGCTTCTATCAAACCAGCATCGTTGATCCTTGTATTTTAAGTTCTTTGAGGTGATGAACACTCTTTCTGATGACCTTCTTCTCACAGTGTGTATAAAGTCAGAAAAACCACTTCCAAAATTTGAGTCCATTTTGCGGTGAGATATTTTAAGAAGGATGTAGCAAATTGGGAACAGAATAACAGAGTTGGAAGGGACTTCGGAGGTCTTCTAGTCCAACCCCCTGCTCAGGCAGGAAACCTTACACCATTCCAGATAAATGATTGTCCAATCTCTTCTTAAAAACCTCCAGTGTTGGAGCACCCTCAACTTCTGGTGGCAGGACGTTCCACTTATTAATTGTTCTCACCGAGGTGAAATTTCTCCTCAGTTCTAGGTTGGTTCTCTCTTTGATTCGTTTCTATCCGTTGCTTCTTGTCCTGCCTTCAGGACAAGAGAATAGGTTGACCCCCCCACTTCTTTGTGGCAGCCCCAGATCAAGTGGAGGGCAAAAGAGTTGGGACGAAGTATAGAAATAGGTCCGGGTAAGGAACAGTCGAAAGAAATATGCATCTTGAGCTTGGCGAAGAAGATGGGGTGGGCAGAAACAGATTGGAAAGCATTCTTCAAATCAGAGGTGGGTTTCAGCAGGCTCTGACCAATTCTGGAGAACCGATAGCGGAAATTTTGAGTAGTTCGGAGAACCGGTAGTAAAAATTCTGACTGGCCCCGCCTCCATCTATTCTCTGCCTCCCAAGTCCCAGCTGACCGGGAGGAAATGGGGATTTTGCAGTAACCTTCTCCTGGAGCGAGATGGGAATGGAGATTTTACAGTATCCTTCCCCTGCCACGCCCACCAAGCCATGCCACGCCCATCAAGCCACGGCCACAGAAATGGTAGTAAAAAATTTTGAAACCCACCACTGCTTCAAATCCCTAAAGAAGGCAAATACTCAATCTACAAATTAAGTCTGGAAGGCAAGACTTAATTTAAGGAGTTAAAGTTACAGTGCAGAGCCTGTGTGGAATAGTAGTTGAATGTATCAGGTTGGAACTAGCAGACTGGGAGTTCTAGTTCTGCTTTAGGCAAGAAACTAGCTGAGTCACGCTAAAATACTAGACATTTTCTTTTTTAAGAGCTGTGGGGGGGCATAATATACACATAATGTTCAGACGAGTAAGGGCCATTCTGTCTGGAATAACGATGTGAAGTGGATGACACTGGATCACACCCTGGCAGAATCAAAATATTCTTATTTTTGGGGAAGCGTTTTTCCCCAGTTATATTTGGTGAGATCCCTGCTTCAAGGTGGCCGGAGATGGTGGGACCAATTTTTTGATCCTGTGGAGATCATAAAGGTCAAATGCACTCTGCAGAGTGGAGACAAGTCCAGAGCTATTTTGAATGTAGAAATCACTTTTCTCTGGGTGGATAATTTTGCTGCAGTCCTTTGCTCTTGGAAGGAGACAAAATTTGGGCCTACCGGCAAAAAAATAATTCAGAGAAGCAACAATGGCGGCACCTATTTATTGGTTGGAGGGTGCATCTGGAGGCAGCTGTTCCTTAATGTATTCCATCTGGCTCACAAACAGTTGGAAAAAATCACTGACTAGGTAGAAAAGCACCTTATGCTTCTGGGTACATGGTTCAAAGATATTTGCTGAATAGAAAGACAGCAGTGGCTTTAGAGCAGATACTCTGAGTGTGGAACGCCTCAGATTCAAAGATGGTGCCTGCAGTTAAAAGAATCTTATGCAGCAACAGAAGAAAAGTTCTTTTCTCCCGCTTCTCCCTGAATTATTACTATGGGATTTCAAATAGAAAAGAAATAAACTTCTGGTAGTTTTGCCTTTTAGGGAGCCACCGAGAATATTTACCCAATAAAAATTGGGATATATTACACACACATATATATGTTATGTATGTATATATGTATGTATTTCATCCAATTTTTATTGTGTGTATGTATGTATGTGTGTGTGTATAGTGTGTGTGTATATATGTGTATATACAAAGAAAGAAGCAGACATCCTGCGAGCTCCGGAACTTAAAATTTTAAAATAATTAAAATTTTATTTTACTAAGCTTTTGTCAGCCATCTGCTGACATCGTCAGAGTATTAAACTACCATTACAGAGATCTCTGCCTTTATATGCCATTAATATAAATATAATATCATAAATATAATTTATATGCCATTAATGGCATATCATCAGAGTATTAAATTACATTACAGAGATCTCTGCCTTTATATGTATAATATAATAAATATAATATATATTTATATGCCATTAATGGCATATAAAGGCAGAGATCTCTGTAATGGTAATTTAATACTCTGACGATGTCAGCAGATGATTGATGAAAGCTTAATAAAATAAAATTTTAATTATTTTAAAATTTTAAGTTCTGGAACTCGCAGGATGTCTGCTCCTTTTTTTACTAATATACCTGGAACTCGTATTTTTAGAATAGTTTGTTGTGTGTGTGTGTGTATGTGTGTGTGTGTGTGTGTATCATATATATATATATACCAGGGGTGGTATTCACTTACCTTCCCTACTGGTTCGTACACGCACATTTCCGTGCTTCCGCGCATGCACATGCGCAGAGCCTCGAAAATATGAAAAAATGGGACATCATGACATCCGTGCGGGTGGGCGGGGCATCCCGCAGTCGCCCCTACCAGTTCGCCTGAACCGGATAGAATACCACGACTGATATATACATATATCATCACATATATATGATTTCTAAGCTACCTGGGTCCAAACAAACACACGTATTCTTATCCTTTTGCTGTATGCTTGTGTGTACAAAGACACACACAAAGACACACACACACACACACACACAGAAAAGATATTAAAGAATATGGATGTCTCTGCAAAACAAGGCAAACAGCTCTTCAGCCCAGAGCAGCCTATCCTTAGTGCCGTCCCTAATCTGGTGCTCTCCAAAAAAAATTGGATCATAGTTCCCATCATCCCTGGATGAAGATGACAGGAGCAGGAATCCCATATAACCAGAAGATGCCAGGTTGTAGAAGATATCCCCGTAGCACTTTCTCATAATTTCAACTAGCTTTCGGTCCGCCTCCATCTGAATTGCTCTCTCAATCCGGCTGGTAGTCTTTGATGGTCATTGTTAGAATTTGGTCTATCGGACGGTGGTGACAGACACTATACCCCTTGAGGTGGTGACAAGAGCAATGCGGTGATGGGCCATAGGGTTAAGTGTTGCAGCCGGAACCATTAAGTATCATCACCGGGGTTACGGGACTCTCGTTCTGGAAACCTTCAAGCTTCTCGACCTTGGCTAAAGGGGTGTTTATGGTCATGGCTTCTTCTGTGTCAGTCTCCATCTTCTCAACCTCCTTGTAAAGGTTCCCTTCTTGGAGAAAGAGGCCACTCTCTGCTGAGGGAGCTGCACTTTCTTCTTTGGTAGCATCCTGATGGCGCTCATTTCTGCATCCCTCGTGGTGGCTGTGGTTGCCGAGACGGCTGGATGCCACCACTGCTTTCACAGCAGCCTGTTTGTATTAGACATGAGAAGACAAAGAGTCAGGGGTGAAATGCTCCCAGTTTGGACCGGATCGCCCAATCCGGTAGTGATGGCGGCAGGTTGTTCTGAGTACCGGTAGCAAAAATCCCTGAGCCCCACCACCACCATGCCCAGCTGAGCCGCACAATCATGAGGCTTTTTTTTTTAACTTTTAAAAGCATTTTTTCTACAACCTCTTCCAACAGAAAAAATGCTTTTAAAAGTAAAAAAAAAAAAAAAGCCTTTGATGATCGTGCAGCTCAGCTGGGATCGTCAGAGGCTTTTCAAAGTAGTTTTTTCTGCAACCTCTTGGCTGAAGAGGTAGTAAAAAAAATGCTTTGAAAAGTCTCTGACAATCCCAGCTGAGTTTCCTGATCGGCAGAAGCTTTTCAAAGCATTAGAAAAAATGCTTTCAAAAGTTAAAAAAAAAAAGTTGGCCACGCCCACCCAGTCACATTATCCCCCCCACACCAAGCAACGCCCACAGAACCAGTAGTAACAAATTTTACATTTCACCCTTGCAAAGAATGACTTTGGTAGGGGCTGTAAAAGGGATGTTGTTGGCAGTGACTGTTAAAAGTCTCTTTGGCTGGCCCTGTTTATTATTATTTATAGTTTGGTCTAGTGGTTAAGACGACAGGCTAGAAACCGGGAGACTGTGAGTTCTAGTCGCGCCTTAACCATGAAAACTGGCTGGGGGACTTTGGGCCAGTCACTCTCTCTCACCCCAACCTATCTCACAGGGTTGTTGTGGGGAAAATAAAGAGGAAGAAGAAGTATTAGATATTTAAGTTGTTTGTAAAAATAACAAAAGCAGCATATAAATTAAATAAATAAACAATATTGCTTGTTTTTACTGAGTTAAAATTCTATGTTAGCCACCCAGAATTGGCCCTGTGAGATGAGGGACCGCACAGGCAGTCCTGATTTAATGTCCATTCATTCCGCGACTATTTAAAGTTATGATGGTGCTGAATGAGGGATAAGGCCCACCCTAGTTGTGACTCAGTGGCTAAGACACTGAGCTTGTCGATCAGAAAGGTCAGCAGTTCGGCGGTTCGAATCCCTAGTATAGGTCTCCTGCGTGAGCAGGGGGTTGGACTAGATGACCTCCAAGGTCCCTTCCAACTCTGTTACTGTTACCTGTTACATATTCACTATTTGGATGCTAGGCAACTGGCTCATAATTATGACATCATAGCATCCCGCAGTCATGGGATCAGCCTTTGGAGCCTTCCCTGCCAGCTTCTGACAAACAAAGTCAATGGAGAATCCAACAGGAAGTTGTGTGACTGTGAGTAAGGGTTCATGGGCATGATCTTTTTTTTTTTTTTTGGTAATACATTTTATTGATTTTCTGTTATTTACATTTTATTAGTGCTTAATAATCATTGTGTTGTCTGGGTTATTAAATTTGTTTAACAATACAGATTACATTCTTAATCTCCACCTCTTGGTTTTTTCTGATGTTATACCTAATAAAAACAGTTCAGGTTTAAGATCTACATATTTTCCTATCATCCTTACTAACTACTTATGCATTTTCCAATTTTTTTTTTACTTTAACCCAAGTCCACCACATATAGTAAGTAATATAGGCCAGTGGTAAAATTCATTTTTTTTACTACCGGTTCTGTGGGCGTGGCTTGGTGGGTGTGGCGTGGCTTGGTGGGCGTGGCAGGGGAAGGATACTGCAAAATCTCCATTCCCACCCAACTCCAAGGAAAGGCTATGCAAAATCTCCATTCCCACCCCACTCCAGGGGAAGGATACTGCAAAATCTCCATTCCCACCCCACTCCAGGGGAAGGATACTGCAAAATCTCCATTCCCACCCCACTCTGGAACCAGCCAGAGGTGGCATTTGCCGGTTCTCCGAACTACTCAAAATTTCTGCTACTGGTTCTCCAGAACATGTCAGAACCTGCTGGATTTCACCCCTGATATGTGCCCGTTTTTGGGTTACACTTCCAACATTTGCTAGACTATTTTTTAAACACTTTAGCTAACCTAGCAAGTGGTAAGTACCACCTATAGAACATTTTGTATAATTTTTAAAAATAAGTTGCCATTGTCAATTTATAGTTCCTTTTCTTAAATTAATTTTTCATCAGAGTTCAACACTATCTGATCAAAGACTATTCGTCCTTTATAAAAATCATACTTGTTCGTGTCTTTGTCGTATCTAGATTGCATCTGCAATTGAGGCCACCATGATAATATAATGCCCTGGTCATGGGAATGATCTTGAGGGATGAGGGGAAGGGATGCTGTTTAGCGAATGGTCAGACAAGAAGGGGTTTAATGGTCAGAGGGGAAAAAAGTTAGGAAGGACCCATCCTAATGAACCAAACACATAAAAGTGATGGTGGGAAATGTGTATTTTCAGACTTGCAAAATGGATGTCAGCCCTTCCAGGTAAACCAGACCAGGAAAGGTGAGCTAATTCTATTTAATTGTAAGGTTACATTGCTGTATTAATCTTGCAAATCTGAAATTGCAAACCTCCCGCCATCACTTTTAATAACCTGCTCAATTAGGGTGAGTCCTGCCTAAGTTTCTTTCTCTGACCATTATGCAACCGAGGGCTCCCACCTCTTTTACCTGATTGTTTCCCAGACAGCATCTCTTCCCCTTCTCCCTCAAGGTCATATACATGGGACGTTGGCCTGTATGGGATTTACCCTAACAACACCACTGGGTACTGCCAGAACTGCCACTGTAAATTGGCACGGTAACATGATACCATGCTTTATGATTGCATTGTTTAGCAATGGAGTGCCTGGTTCCAATTATTGTTGGTCACCGAGGATTGCTTGTATACATTTATTTTAATTAATTACATTAATTAATTCTCATCGGCACCATGTTTTCTAATACTAAACCCAGGTGGCTGAGTGCCAATGGAACAAAAATGTGAAAAAGGGAAGTAATAGCTGCAATTGGATCACTGTTACAAACATCTGCCAGGCTTCAGGGGGGTAGAGAGCCAATCCACCAAAGCCAGCCATTGGCTACAGGTGTTCCTGTTATCTTAGAATTCCCTTTTACAGTCTTAGAAGAATCACACATTTAACATCTTCTACACAAGAGGAAAATATCAGGCACTCTATTTACCCCGGACAGAGCCATCCCTGGGTTTAAAAATCACCCTCCCTGCAAAAGGGAAGATTTTTAAAAAAAATTTAAAAAAAATTTCTTTAATACAAAGATTCCATCATTCATTAAACAGTGTGTCATCTGAGTACAAAAGCTTAACCACCGTATTCATTGTCTATATCTACTCTTATTTTAATACTAATACTAATACATTTTCTTCTTAACTTACTTCACTTTATTATACATTCATATTTATTCTCTAACCATTGATAAAATAAATCCCATATATGATAATAATCAGATTCTTCCTTTCCTTCAATTGCAAGTGTTAATTTATTCATTTCTGCACATTCCAATATTTACTTAATCACATTTTCATCTCTAGGAATCTCTTCACCTTTCCAATTCTGTGCAAATACAATTCTAGCCGCCATTATTTCATGAATAATCAAATATCATTTTCTTTACTATAATTTTCTGGTAAAATCCCCAGCAGGAATATCTCAGGTTTTAAATCAATATGCTGCTGCGTCATCTTCTCCAACCACATACGAATTCTTGCCAAATATTTCGAAAGGGAAGATTAAGGAACAAGAACCACCACTCTGTTCCTGTTCGATTGTAAGTCGGGACAGTTATAAAATGGGTCAGTCACGTGTCTAACCTGATTTTATGATCTTTTTTGCAGTGGTTGTTAAGTGAACCAATGATTGGCTGTGCACATGGTTTTGTTGAAAGCAGGTGCTGGTTTATGGCATGAAAAGCAGTCACATGACCATGCGACGTGTTGTGGCCCATCAGCGGCCTGTGCGGATTGTAGCTGATTCTGACAGCAAGGAGGCTGGTGTGGTGCTGCACCAGCAGCCTGCGCAGCTGGCATTCGAGTCAGACAATGAAGAGGCTGGAGAAGATGTGGTGCCAGAGGCAGGGATTCAGCCAGGGCCTTCAGAACCTCCAGAAGCTCCTTTAAGTGAAGAGTATGAAGAGGAGGAGCCTCTTCTTGATGCACAGGCGTGCAGAGCTGCCAAAAGGCAGGAGTGGCTCCTCAGGAGGAGGTCTCCTCGAGAGTAAGGCTTGGGGCTAATTGGCCACTCCCTTAGCCTATTTAAGGAGGAATGCTGACTGAAGCAATTTGTAGGGAACAACTTTAGGTCACTCTACTTCGCGTCTGGATTCTCTGCAAATTGCTTCTGGGCTTTCTGCCAACCTTAGTAAGATTGTGATTACTTTATCTTTGGTTTCTTGTAGGCTGTTAAGAAAGTTTATTAACAGCCTTTGTTTTGAAATAGACTGAGTTATTTTAGTAAATTAAGTTTTGTACAAACTTTGTGCTGTGTTCTTTGGGGTCTGTAGCTGGGGCAGAACAGGACGCTGCAAATCACAGTAAATCTGTGTCAGATTATGAATATTCATGGATTGGAATAGATCAGCCAATGGGGACTGAATGGAGACACGGTAACAAGGTCAGCCAATGAGGCTTATTTGGAAACAGAAACTTAAATCTGAAGTCTGGGCATGGCTTAAGGCAACTGAGTCTGTGCAGAAGCTTAACTGCCCTGTATAGAGGAGGCTCTCTTTGTATTCAGCTCTGTGCTCAGCTCTGCAATGAAATGAGCCTGGGCTTGTCTGCTCTGCTGAAATGAAACTAACTGTTCTCTCCTGCCTTGTGTTTTGCTTGTAACTGCTACTATGTTGAAGAAGAATCTATATTGGTGTTGTACATTTATCTTCATGTATTATTATGTATATAAAGAAGTTAATGAATCCTGCTGCATCAGTCTGCCTGTGTGTGCTTTCTGGATTTGATTTGTGCAACGAACTCTGACAAGGTGGTCATGTTGCCAAGGGTCTGAATTTGTCATGTGACCGTGTGTGTGTGTGTGTCATTCTCAGAACTTTGAATTTGGGTTGTACAGTAAGTAGCCCAAAGTAGGTCCATCATAACTTTTGGTTATAAGTCAAGGTCTACCTGTACTGGATTTTGACCTGCCCCCGCAGGCACCTGTCCTATGCTTTTGGGTGGCTTGCCTTGCACCCTGATTCTGAGCCTCTGCCACTGAGCTTGGACTCCTCGTTCCCAGCCCCCATGTGGGACCCCAGACAGGAGCACAGGATCCCCAGAATCTTACCTTTAATTTCCTCCTTGCATTAAACTCCTGCAGTTTCTTCTGGGTGCTGTCCATGTGAGCAAACTTAGCAGCTTTGCCAGTCACCCAAGGGTGCTCTAGGGCTTGATGGACTGTTAGCCTCTTCTGGGGATCCAGGACAATCAGCTTTTGCACCTACAAGAGCCAGAGAGAGATTTACTGCGACATCTCCAGTGTCATATCATGTGGGATCTACCTAGAGTAGCCCCGCTGTGAGATAGGCGGCAAATAAATTTAACAAATAATAATGGATGTAAATAGCCTTTATGGCATGGGCCAGGGGTGAAATGCTACCGGTTCGCTCCGGTTCAATAAGTGATAAAGCATGTGCCAAAAGGAGGCTTGGGAAATTAAGTAGAATGGGGGGGGGGGGAGAGATCAGCTGTGGCGCACGAAAGCAAGAAATCCTGCTTTCTAGCAAAGCTAAATCACGTGCCACAGCTGATCCCTTCCCCCGCTTCTACGTACCTTCCCAAGCTTCCTTTTGGTGCGTACTGCACATGCGCAGCCAGCAAACCGGTAGCAAACTGGTTCGGATTTCACCACTGGCATGGCGCCAGGCTTTATGGCATGGGTCCAGGAACCATCTCACCCCATAGGACTCTCCTGTCCCATTTGTTCCAGCAATCCAGCAGATTTGCTACACAGCCCCTCTGTCAAAGAATTCCATTGGGCAGGGTCCAGGAGCAGAGCCTTTTCTGCTGTGGCCCCTGCTCTTTGGAATATTCTGCCTCTCGAGATGAGATCCACCCCTCCACACCCTCTTGGCCTTCCAGAAGGACCTTAATCCTAGCCTGGTTAGTCTGTGGCCCCAGTGGGGGTGCCCTGCACTGGGGGAAGCTGATGGGGTATGCAGGGGACCCCATTCCCATGCCAAAGCTGGCTGAGGAATTCTGGGAGTTGAAGTCCACAAGTCTTAAAGTTCCCAAGGTTGGAGACCTCCTGTTCTAAGCAGTTTACAGAGTCAGCTTAATGTCTCCAACAATCTGGGTCCTCATTTTACCAACCTCAGAAAGATGGAAAGCTGACTCAGCTTTGAATGGGTCAGGATCGAACTCCTAGCCGTGGGCAGAGTTTGCCTGCAATACTGCATTCTAACCACTGAGCCACCACGGCTCTTTAATTTAAATTGTTTTGAGATTTATCTTTTTTATCACTTTGTGAGCTTCCCACTTCAACAGTGAAAGGGATGGCATAGAAATTGAATAAATAAATAAAATTGGGGTAACTGAGGGTGTCTGGCCGGGAAGGGGGGAGGGATGTTGAAAAAGTCAAAATGGCGGTTTTGCTCTCCAGTCCATGCCTTATCTCTTAGAATATTGGAGCAACAATGATCCGGTCTTGGGAGATAGGAATACATTTGATATTTGGAGACCATTTGATCTTGCCCTAGCAGAATGGATCGACTAGGAAAGTGTCTTTTTCACATGGTGTGGACTCGGCCAGTCAAGGCATTTGTACCAACAGAAGAGAATATGTATAGCTCAGAGTTGAACTGTGGGGTCTTTCGTGCTCTCTGAGCTTGGTTGTTTTCTTGCAGACATCTCATTATCAAACTAGGTAACATCATCAGGGCTAGAAGGGCAAACTCCACTCCCTTCTAGTCTAGCCCTGAAGAGGTTGATTAGTTGGGTAATGAAATGTCTGCAACAAAACAACCAAGCTCAGAAAACACCAAGGACCCCACACCTCACTGCTCTCTCCCACCCCAGAGAGATCCAAGCAGAAGAATGGAAGGTGAGTCTGGTACTTTCATTTGCAGGATGATACTTGTGGGGATGTAGTGCAGGGGTGGGATTCAGCTGCTTCGGACCGGTTCAGGCAAACTGGAGGCTCCCGGAGGCTCTGGGAGGGTGAAAAACAGGCCTCCCAGAAGTCTGGAAATGGGCCAGTTTCTGGTCTCCGGAACCTGGGGGAGGCCTTTTTCACCCTCCCGGAGGCTCAAGAAAAGCCTCCGGAGTCTGGGGAGGGTGAAAACAGGCTGACCAGAAGTACCGGAAGTCCAGAAACGTGCCTGTTTCTGGCCTCCAGAGGGCCTCCGGTGCCCGGGGAAGGCTGTTGTTGCTCTCTTGGAGGCTCGAGGAAAGCCTCTGGAGCCTGGGAAGGGCGAAAACGCCCCCCACTGTGGTGCAGGAGGCTGAGTAGATCATGGCCAACATGGCCACGGCCACCCAGCAAGGGCAGAGAACCGGTTGCTAAAATTTTTGAATCCCACCCCTGATGTGGTGCCTGAAGAACATGAGTTCAACCTTTCAAAGCAATAGCATTTAGGCTTCTATACCACCCGGTATATTATATCACTGGGTGGTTTACTGTGTAGAGCAGAGGTGGGGAACTATGGCTCCTTTATGACTTGTGGACTTCAACAGCATGGCTGGCTCAGGAATTCTGGGAGTAGAAGTCCACAAGTCATAAAAGGGCCAGAGTTTCCCCGCCCCTGATGTAGAGCATTATTTACATATTGCCTCCAACAATCAGGATCCTCATTTTAGTGGCTTCGGAAAGATGGAAGGCTGAGTCAACCTTGAGCCCCATCAGGATCGAACTCCAGGTTGTGGGCAGAGTTAGCCTGCAATACTGCACTTTAACCACTGTGCCACCAGGGCTCCTTAATGCATGCCAGAACAAGCAGATGCAGACAGGGGCCGATCATCTGCCAGGGCAGTGCTCAAAATACAGGAACTCACCAGGTCCTTGGCATTGAGGGACACTTCATCCCACCAAGGGGAGACAAACTCATAGTCACAATTTAGGATTCGGCTGTACATGTACTGATCTCCTCTTGGGTCAAAGAAGGGCTCAAAGCCACACAGCCTAGGGAAAAAAAAAGGAAGAAACAGATCCCTATAATTTGGGGATTTGATTTATTTATGTATATTTATTTATTTTTATTTTATTTTATTAAAATTTATATGCCGCCCTTCTCCTGAAGGACTCGGGGCGGCTCACAAGTATAAAATGACAAAAAACAGTATCACTAAATAGCATTAAAAGTCCAATTTAAAATCCTACAGTTAACTAAAAAACCCAACCAGATCAGGTGATTTGAGTAAAAAGCCAGGTCTAAAATTCTTTGCGGAAGGAACGGAGATCAGGGGCTGTCCAGAGCTCGGTGGGTAATTCATTCGAGGGTCGGCGCAGCCACCGAGAACGCCCTCAATCTGGGGGCCACCAGCCGACATTGTCTGGCCGATGGCACCCGGAGGATGGCAGCCCTATGTGACCGCACTGGGCAGTGGGAGGCCAGTAGGAGGTGGTCCCGCAAGTACCCTGGGCCCATGCCATGTAGGGCTTTATAGGTGAGAGCCAGCACCCTGAAGCGGATCCGAAAGGCCACCGGCAGCCAGTGCAGCTCGCGCAGGAGAGGTATTACACGGGAGTAATGAGAAGCTCCTGTGACAACCCGTACAGCCGCATTCTGGACCAGCTGGAGCCTCCGAATGCAATGTATATCCCGCCTTTATTATTTTACAAATAACTTAAGGTGGGGAACATATCCAACCCGCCTTCCTCCTCCTATTTTCTCCACTACAACAACCCTGTGAGGTAGGTTAGGTTGAGAGAAAGTGATTGGCCCAGAGACATCCAGCTGGCTTTCATGCCTAGAATAGGACTAGAACTCAAAGGCTCCTAGTGACCGTTGGCCTCCATTTATGGTCATAAGCCGAGGATTACCTGAAGTTGGTTACCCGGGGGTTTAGCTCTCTTCCTTTTTTCCCCCTTTCTTGATGTATTTCATTTTTTTTTTTTTTTTGCTTTTTATTTGTTAGTCACACTGAGTTGTTACTGAGTCATGCTTGAAACTGAATCAATCAATCAATTAATGTTGGAGGGGTGTAATTACAGTAGTGGCCAAAACTGTGGAAACTTTTTGGGAAAAGTGTATTTTCTAAAACTAGCTAATAACACCACTTTTTTTTTTTGAGTAGTAGCATAAAATTATATATCAATAGAAAGATAATTTAATCAACAATGTAATGCAATAACTTTTATGAAGGATTTGCTATTAGAATAGCAGTTACAGTATAAAGAGGAAAAGTAGAAAAAACGAGATATACAAAAATTATCACCACGTCAGTTAATAGTTGGGTAACCTTTAGCATAAATTACGGCCTTACAACGTCTTCCCATGGATTTGAACCAAGTGTTTTAGTTCTGTTATAATGTGAAACTAGTGGTGGGATTCAAGTAATTTAACAACTGGTTCTCTTCCCTAATGATTTCTTCCAAAAGATTTCTTCTTTTCTGCCAAACTGCTCAGAAAATTAACAAGCGGTTCTCCCGAAGTGGTGCGAACTGGCTGAATCCCACCACTGTGTGAAACCAAGATTGAATGATCGCTTCTGACTAACAAGTTTCTTTAGTTGGTTCCATAGATTTTCAATTTGTTTAAGGTCTGGGCTATTCCCAGGCCATTCCAGTAGTGGAATATGATTATCTTGAAATTCGGAAGTCATCAAACCTCAAAAATACACTTTTCCCAAAAGGTTTCCACAATTTTGGCCACTACTGTAGCTGGGTTTTCCTTTCCGCCTCTGTAGCTTTCCTGTTCACTACTTCCTTCTCCCACCTCATCTCTGAGGCACTGTAGGCTCTTCACTTACATTGCAAAGTAAAACTAAGACTCCTTTTAGCGTACCCTGCCCTAAATATACCGGTAGTCCTCAACTTACGACCACCATTGAGCCCCAAATTTCTGTTGTTAAGTGAGACATTTGTTAAGTGAGTTTTGCCCCATTTTCTTGCCTCGGTTGTTTAGTGAATCACTGCGGTTGATAAATTAGTAATCCGGTTGTTAAGTGAACCTGTCTTCCCCATTGACTTTGCTGGCCAGGGAGTCACATGACCTTGGGACACAGCAATGGTCATAAGTGGGAAACAGTTGCCAAGCATCTGAATTTTGATCATGCAACCGTGGGGATGCCACAAAGGTTGTAACTGTGAAAAATTATCATAAGTCACTTTTTTCAGTGCCATTGTAACTTTGAACGGTCACTAAATGAGGACTACATTACAATGTTAAGGATTTGTTTGTGTTTTGGCATACGCCACTATGATTAAACAAATCTCAGCAAAGTAGAAGTCAAATGAGTCAAATGAGGCACATGAGTTATCCACGATAATCGAATTAAGGTAAAGGTAAAGGTTCCCCTTGCACAAAAGTGCTAGTCGTTCCCGACTCTAGGGGGCAGTGCTAATCTCCGTTTCAAAGCCGAAAAGCCAGCGCTGTCCGAAGACATCTCCGTGGTCATGTGGCTGGCATGACTAAACGCCAAAGGCACATGGAATGCTGTTACCTTCCCACCAAACGTGGTCCCTATTTTTCTACTTGCACTTTTTACGTGTTTTCGAACTGCTAAGTTGGCAGAAGCTGGGACAGGTAACAGGAGCTCACTCTGTTACGTGGCGCTAGGGATTCGAATCGCCAAACTGCTGACCTTTCGATCAACAAGCTCAGCGTCTTAGCCACTGAGCCACCGCGTCCCATTTATTTATTTATTTATAATGTAATTACAGAAGTTAAAAATCATAACTCCCAATAACATAAACACAGATAGGGTATTCCTTTCATCAGCTACGTTTTTAAAGACTTCTGGAAGAGCTCTGATTTAATATGCTTCTGAAATGAGGTTGAGGTTAATCTAGCTTCTCATTAGTGAGAAACATTTCCTGCTGGCCTCAATGCTCCTAGCTTCACGGTATTGGAGAACTACAAAGCATTTTTCCGGAAATATTCTTATTGGGCTATCGATTCTTAGCTGAAGGAGGTGACCCTTAAGGCATCTCAGTACCGAGCCAACTACAGTTTTATAGGTTAAAAAAACAACACTACTTAAACTAGAAACCTGTTAGCAACAGATTTATTAGCCTCATGCAGCTGTTATGATGTGAGGATGTTCTCCACGGCTCCGGGCTGTTCGTCAGTCTTTCTGCTGGCAAAAACAGTTTGGCATAAAATCCTATTGCCAACCTGCCAGCAGGTGGTGGTGTCCATATTTGCTGTGTGCAGGGCAGCTTAAGGAAAGAGAGTGTTGCATAGTTAGTCCTCGATTTATGACCGCAATGGAGCCCAACGTTTCTGTTGCTCAGCAAGGCAGGGCTTAAGTGAGTCGTGCTCCATTTTACAACCTTTTTTTTTTTGGCCACAGTTGTTAAGTGAGTCACTCCAATTGTTAAGGGAATCATACAGTGGTTCAGCGAATCTGACTTCCCCCTATTGATTTTGCTGGTCAGAAGCCAGCTTGGAAAGGTTACAAATGGGAATCGGGGACTCGGGGACACTGCAACCGTCAGAAGTACATGTCAGTTGTCAAGTGCCTGAATTTTGATCACATGACGGTGGGGATGCTGCAACGTGTCATAAATCACTTTTTTCCCCAGTGCTGTTGTAACTTTAAATGGTCACTAAATGGTTGTAAGCAGGGGTGGGATTCAAAAATTTTAGCAACCGGTTCTCTGTCCGTTTGCTGGGTGGCCGTGGCCATGGTGGGTGTGGCCTACTCAGCCTCCTATACCACAGCGGGGGGGGGGGCATTTTCACCCTCCCCAAGCTCTGGAGGCTTTCCTTGAGCCTCTGGGAGGGTGAAACCACCTCCCCCAGGCTCCAGAGACCCTCCAGAGGCCAGAAATGGGCCTGTTTCCGGACTTCCGGAACTTCCGGGAGGCCCGTTTTTCATCCTCGCAGAACCTCCACACAGGCACTGCACTTAGCTGGCATCCAAAACGGGTCGCGTGGAGCAGGAGTGGGTTCTACTTACCTTTACTACCGGTTCGCATCGTGCTCGTGCGCTCTTCTGCATATGCGCAGAAGCTTCTGCGCATGCACAGATCAACTTTGATGACATCCGGGTCAGTGGGTGGAGCCTCCCACCGATTTTACTACTGGTTCTTGCGAACCGGTCCGAACCAGGGACAACCCACCACTGGCGTGGAGGCTCCTGGGAGGGGAGGGGCAGGGTGGGCGGGGCCAGCCAGTCCCTGCAACTACCAGTTTGGCGAACCAGATATAAAATTAGCATCCGGTTCTCCTGAACTGGTCCAAACTGGCTGAATCCCACCTCTGGTTGTAAGCTAAGGATTACTTGTACTCTTTCTGAAGCTTTGTGGACAAGAACAGGAAAAGATGTTTTTTACCAGAACAACCTGAAACAAGACTCCTCTTGACATTCTTATACTTTTGCCTATTCCTTTTTTTTAAAATAATACACTGAAAGCACATAAAAAAGAAAACAGCATGCCTGTCAGTGTGCATTTATGTGTGTGTATGTGTGTGTGGGGGGAAGTCAGAAAAATTTCGTGAATTTATTTGGAGAGAGAAATAAATGAGAGAGAGAGAGTGGGAGGTAAAGAGATGGGGCTGAAAGGATCTAATTTATTTTTAAGCTGAAAGCAGAGAACAGCAGAAATTATGAGTGGGTGAGAATCACCTCCTCCTCCAAAAAAATCCCAAAAAAACCCCAGAATAAGACGAGGCATATTTCACATCATGCTTGTTTGCTGGGCCATGCTTGAAAGGAACAGTGCGATTGAGCAAATCACCGCGACAGGAGTTTTGTGTCAAAGTATTTTAGCATTACTCACAAAATGTATGTTATGACGCCTACAGACCACATATCCACTTCAGGGCCATATGGTGAGCCATGGAGAATTTCGGGTGCTGAAGGTATTTGGAAAATAAACAAAAGACAGAATCGAGAAAGAGAGAGAAGAGTTGGCAGACATACCTTGGCTTCCATTTCCCACCCACCCCTCTCCCGCTATGACTCTCTTCCCTGGTGGCCCTTGGAAACAGAACGGATAAAGCCTAAAGATATCTGTAGCCCAAATTATCTGCCCAAAAGCCTTCTCATTTGAGACAGGATAAGTGATAAAATGAGGATGCTAAAACCAGATGACCACTAGATGGTAGAAAAGCTCCATAAAACTTTCTCTGTTGCCATCTGGTGGCTGTCTGAATGTCTGCAATTCAGATCCTTTAGGCCAGGCAGCCATTATCTCAGCCATTAAGGCAGGGGTGTCAAACTCTATTTCATTGAGGACTGCATCAGGGTTGTGTTTGACCTCGGGGGGCAGAGGTGGGTATGGCCAGCTTAATGTCACTCATGTCGGGGCACCTATTGAGGCTGAGCACTCTGCCAGTGAAAACGGGTTCCCGAGCTCCATTTTTGGTTGTGATGGCTTCTTGCAACCCTCTGCCCGAGCTCCCTTTTCACTGACAGAGGCACTGCAAGCTGCTCCTTTCCAGGGCAGCCTTGCGGGCCAGATTTAAGCACCTCGCGGGCAGGATGCGGCCCGCGGGCTTGAGTTTGACACTCCTGAACTAAGGCATCTTTCCACCAGCTTTGTAACACTTCTCCAATGGGCCTTCCAGAGGGGAATACTTCAGCATGGCCATTGCTGAGAATTCTGGGAATTTCAAAGAACCTCTCTTTAAGGAAACCTAGTATAGCAGGTAGCATAAACCATATGACGAACGGTTGAGGGAATTGGGTATGTCTAGCCTATGGAAGAGAAGGATTAGCTGACACTATAGCTATTTTCCCGTACTTGAGGGACTGACACAGGATGGAGGGGATCGACTTATTTTCCAAAGTATCTGAGGGCGGGACAAGAAGCAATGGGGGAAAGCTCCTTAAAGAAAAATCCAACCTGGAACTAAGGAGGAATTTCCTGACACAGAAAATAATCAGTAGAACAGCTTGCCTCCCAGAATTGTGGGTGCTCCATAGCTGGAGGTCTTCAAGAAAAGATTGGACATCCATTTGTTCAGGATGCAATAAGATCTCCTTTCTTGGGCAGGGGTTTGGACTAGAAGACCTCCAAGGCAATGGTGGAATCTAATTTTTTTTTCCTACCGGTTCTGTGGCCGTGGCTTGGTGGGGCGTAGCTATGTAGTCATGTGACTGGGGGGGTGTCAAAATTTGCTGCCTGCAATTACTGCAGGTTCGAATCTTACCAGGCTCATGGTTGACAGCCTTCCATCCTTTCTAAGGTAGGTTAAATGAGGACCCGGATTGTGGGGGCAATAAGCTGACTTTGTATAAATATACAAAAGTATGAAGGCTATTGCTTAGCGCATTGTAAGCCGCCCTGAGTCTCCTGAGAAGGGCGGCATACAAATCAAATTAAAAAAAAAAAAAAAGACAGAAACTCACTTTAACAATGTCCTGCTGGAGCAAGGGGTTGGACTAGATGATCTCCAGGTCCCTTCCAGCCCTGGATTGATTGCTCTGCTCTTTCAAGGTATCCTCTGAAGCTGTGTCTAAGTGCCAGGTTTATGGTCCTTCCTTCCTCTCCTTTTTCTTTCCCTCCCTCCCTCCCTCCCTCCTCTCTCTCTCTCTCTCTCTCTCTCTTTCTTTCTTTCTTTCTTTCTTTCTTTCTCAGCAACTCCCCCCTCCCCACCCCGCGTTTTTGGCCTAGCAGGCTTCAGGGAAGCCTCCTGGGAGCAAAAACGGACTTCCCCCAATAGGTACTAAAAAGGGTTTAAAAAGTAATAAAAAAGTTTCGAGGATTGTGCAGCACAGCTGATTGTCACAGCTGATTGTTGGAACCTTTTTTTTACTTTTCTAAAGCATTTTTTTACTACCTATTGCCCGAATGGGTAGTAAAAAAGTAAAAAAAAAAGTTCAAATGATCAGCTGTGCCGCGCCATCGTCTGAACTTTTTTTTTACTTTTAAAACCATTTTTGCTACCGGTTCGGCGAACCAGTCATTTGTTACTACCGATTCAGGCAAACCAGCCCAAACCAGTAGCCTTTCACTCCAAGGACCTTTCTACTCCTATAATTCTATGATTCTAGATATATTTATTCCAAGAAAGTTTCCTTCAGGTTTTCTGCTCCTTAGAGAATGGACAGAAGGATGCCTGATCTGAGATGATGAAAATGCTTGGTGGCCAATGCTGAGAAGGCACTAGAACTTGGGTCTCCCCATTCTTAGTCCACCTCTTTCATCATTGGTCCACCTTAGCTCTTGGGCTGAGAGGGTGGGCTGGTTCTCCCTGAACCTGGATTTCCCCACTTCTGGTCCAATAGTTTCACCACTAAATCCTGGCTCTTGAGAACTCAATGTAGTGGTTAAGGCAGTGATGGTGAACCTTTTTTCCTTGGGTACTGTGCCGATACCCATAATGCAATGCCCTCCCACAGGCCCCGGCCCCGTGCACATGACCCCCCTGCACTCCCCCCACCCCCCACGCATGCATGCATGACCCCTGTTTTGGTGCTAGCAGGCCTCCCTGAAGCCTCCTGGGACCAAAAATGAGGTGCGTGGGGGGGGCACACTCCACAACCCCCTGTGCATGCGTGCATGTCTCCCGGCAGAGACCGGAAAATCAGCTAGTCAGCGGGAGGCGCGCGGGCATGTACGGTGGAGCTGACCTGGGCATTGGCTTGCGTCCCCACAGAGATGGCTCCGTGCACCATAGGTTCGCCATCATGGGTTTAAGGCATCAGGCCATAAACTAGGAGAAAATGAGTTCTAGTTCTGCCTTAGGCAGGAAGACAACTGGGTGACTTTGGGCCAGTCCATCTCCCTAGCAGGAAAATAAGGGGAAACCACTTTTGAAAATGCTGCCAAGAAATCTAAGGGATTAGTTCTACTGGTTGGTTGGAGTCAACAGTGAGTCAAAGACACATACGCACATGCGCACGTACAAACAAAGAATTAAGAAGAGCCTTGGTGGCGCAGCAGACTAAAATGCTGTTAAGTAGCACCAGCTGCCTGCAATTACTGCAAGTTCAAATCTCACCAGGCTCAAGGTTGACTCAGCCTTCCATCCTTCCGAGGTAGGTAAAATGAGGACCCGGATTGTGGGGGCAATAAGCTGACTTTGTACAAAAAAAGAACACCGCTCGGGGGGGCCGAAAGCCCTACTAAGCAGGTATATACAAAAGAATGAAAGCTATTGCTTAACGCATTGTAAACCGCCCTGAGTCTCCGGAGAAGGGCAGCATATCAATTGAAACAATAAATAAATAAATAAATAAATAAATAAATAAATAAATAAATAAATAAATAAATAAGGGAAAGGTTTCTTCTATGAAACTAAGTTCCTATGGAGAGCTAGCTGATATTCAGAAGATCAGTGGGTAAAGCTAAATGAAAAATTCCGTAAGAAACATGATATTATCACCATCGTTCTGTAATGGGCGCTTGGAAGCGGAATATCTGTATCTTTCTGTGTGTAAAAAGAGACCGGGTAATAACCCAATTCAGGAATGCTACCTTATTAAAGGTAACAAAGTTTTGCTTTGGTTTTTAAAAGGATAAAGAGGCTTTCCTCTAGGGAAAATTTGACAGAACAATTATTAAGTATGGCCCAGGGTTAAAAAGGCAACAAGAGATAAAATGGAATACTTTATAGCAGTGTGTCTCAACCTCAGCAATTTTAAGACAGATGGACTTCAACGCCCAGAATTCAACATGTCAGCTGGGGAGTTCTGGGAGTTGAAATCCACCCGTTCTTAAAATTGCTGAGGTTGAGAAACACTGCTTTATAGAATAAAATAATGCCTGAATCAGATGACACTTTCTATCATGTGCAGTTTACACACTGATTTGGGAACAGTAGCAAGAAACAGGTTTTAGGTGGAATAACACTGGCTGGTAAACTGAAAGAAACCACCAGATCTGAGTTGCAAATCTTCACATGACCACTAGAAAGCAGTAGAGAGAAAGAAAGTCTAACATTTTGCTGGCACCTAGTCGACATCTGGATTTTCACACCCCACATATAGTACTCCTGCAAAATATCTTTTCTTAAAAGAGCACAGTTGTTTATAAAGCTGGGCACTTTCTTCTTAGAAATAGGGTCCAGAGTAATGAATGAGCTTCCCTTTCTCTTGCATCTATTATCTCCTTAACCTGGATAGACTTCCCCATTGCTCTCCATCACATACTCACCACAGTATCCTGGTGTGCCGCATACAGTTTTCATCGTATCTTGCTCATCCACAATTTTAGATAAACCGAAATCACCTGGGAGAAAACAGAGATTGTTGTGTTGTGTGTGAAAGAGAATATTTGTAGCTCAGGGTTAAAACGGTGTGATCCTTGGTGCTGTTTGAGCTTGGTTGTTTTCTTGCAGACGTTTCATTACCAAGCCAGGGAACATCATCAGTGGTTGTAGGGAGTGGGGTTTGCTCTCATTTTATAATCTAGTGGCTCGCCCAGGCAGGGTTGGTGGGAGTGGTGCTGGAGGTCCTTTGGTTGTATATTTACTCTGGCTGCAGCATCCCGAAATCATGTGGTCACCATTTGCAGACTTCCCAGGGGGCTTCCAACAAGGGAAGCCAATGTGTGAAGCCAGATTCGCTTAATGAACCTGTGATTCATTTAACAACTTCAGTGGTTCGCTTAACCACCGTGGGAAAAAAGTCATAAAAAATCAAATGCAACTAACTAAATCTCCTTGCTGAGGAACGGAGATTCTGATCCCAATTGTGGTCACAAGTCAAGGTCTACCTAAGCTATCTTTATCAGTAGCTCAGGGTTGAACTGTGGACTCCTTGGTGCTCTCTTAGCTTGGTTGATGTTTTTCGTAGTTCATTACCCAATGAATGACTAGGTAACGTTATTAGCATAAGAAAGCCAACCAAATAAGAATCTGGAACTCCAAGAGAAGACAATATTCGTAGTTCAGGATTCAGTTATGGAGTCCTTGGTGCTCTCTCTTTCATGCTTTCTGAGCTTAATTGTTTACCTGCAGACGTTTCATTACCCAACTAGGTAACATGAGCAATGCTGATGGTGTTACCTAGTTGAGTAATGAAACATCTGCAAGAAAACCACCAAGCTGAGAGAGCACCAAAGACCCCATGGATATGCATTCTTTGTGGGATGAATTTTAGATCAATTGATTCTTAAGCCATCTCCCACCCTTGAGACTCAGTTAGGATTTGGCCATCTGGTCCTCACTAGAGTAATTATTCCTGTATATTAAAATCATAGTAATTAACAGAATCATGCAGAATGTTACTGATATTCCATTATGGGCTATAGTAATAGACAAAATTATTTGTAAGGAAAGAATGCTGTGTCATTCTGCTTAAAGATAAAGTAAAGGTTCCCCTCGCACATATGTGCTAGTCATTCCTGACTCTAGGGGGCGATGCTCATCTCCGTTTCAAAGCCGAAGAGCCAGCACTATCCGAAGACGTCTCCGTGGTCATGTGGCCGGCATGACTCAACGCCAAAGGAGCACGGAACGCTGTTACCTCCCCACCAAACGTGGTCCCTATTTTTCTACTTGCATTTTTTACGTGCTTTCGGACTGCTAGGTTGGCAGAAGCTTGGACAAGTAACGGGATCTCACTCCATTACGCAGCGCTAGGGATTCGAACCACCAACCTTTCTGATCAACAAACTCACCGTCTTAGCCACTGAGCCACCACGTCCCACATCGTTCTGCTTAGAGCAGAAAATATTGTTAAAACAGTAATTCTAATACAGGTAGTCCTTGACTTATGACCACCATTAAACCCCAAATTTCTGTTGCTGAGTGAGACATTTGTTCAGTGAGTGTTATTCCATTTTACGACTTTTCTTGCCACAGTTGTTAAGTAAATCACTGCACTTGTTAAATTAGTAACATGGTTGTTAAGTGAATCTGGCTTCTCCACTAACTTTGCTTGTCAGAAGGTTACAAATGTGATCACATGACCCTGGGACACTGCAACCGTCATAAATATCAGCCTGTTGCCAAGCGTCTGAATTTTGATCACATGCTGTAATGATTGTAAATGTGAAAAAGGAACAAAAATCACATTTTCAATGATGTAACTTCGAACGGCCAATAAATGAATTTTTATAAGTCATTGTGGTTCTGTGTGTGTGCTGTTAAATTAGTCAACCCATATTTTAAGGTATAATCTAATAGAAAGAACACCCATTTCTCCCAAAAGTCTGTTAAATTCAAAATCCTATCATTTGTGTAAGCTGCATAATGCAAACCATGTAAATTTATACAAATATCACATTAGATAACATCTTACAAAATGTATCATAAATTCTTTTTCCCCCCCTCACTTTGGATCAAATTTCTATTGATGATTTATAACCTTTATATCAGTTTACGTCAAAAGACGTGAATTGACGCAAAGGACATAATTTGCAACGCCTGCAAAACGACATCATCACACAATTGATGTTAATTGCCATAATGGTGCATTTTTCCACCTAGGGGATATTTGTGAACAATGGATACCATTCTCCCACCATTAGTCTGTTAAAAGAATTTCATTATATAATATTTTCTGTTTACTTCATCCCACACATACCAATTTTGAGAGGAGCATCGGGGGAGAGATCTGCGTAGAGAAGGTTTTCTGGTTTGAGATCACGGTGGACAACTCCATTTGAATGCAGATACTAAAAGCGACAAAGACAGAAAATCACACAACATTTCTGTAATAAAAAGTCCTTTACCTCTATATGCTGTCAAAAAAGGATTCCTTTTGACACAAGCCAATGAATTATTTCTTATTTCTTTAATGTATTTAATCAAGTTATTAGCTACCTCAAATGACAAAGTAACTTTAGGTGGCATTTTGATGGCGTTTCAAATTTTTCCAACTTGCGGCATTTTTGTACCACCACTTAAAACATCATGTATAGGTAGTCCTCAACTTACAATAGTGAATGTGCAAAGTTACAACGACGCTGAAAAAAGTGACTTATGGCCTTTTTTCAGCTTTGCAGCATCCCCATGAGCATGTGATCATAATTCAGATGCTTGGCAACTGGTTCCTATTTATGACGGTGGCAGTATCCCAGGGTCATGTGATCCCCATTTTGCGACCTTCTGAGAAGCAAAGTCAATGGGGAAGCCAAATTCACTTGACAACTGGGTTACTAACTTATCAACTGCAGTGATTCACTTAACAACTGTGGCAAGAAAGATCGTGTAATGGGACCCTGGGATACAGCAATGGTCGTAAGTATGAACCATTTGCCAAGCATCTGAATTTTGATCGGGTGACCATGGGGATGCTACAAAGGTTGTAACTTTGAAAAATGGTCATAAGTAATTTTTTTCAATACCGTTGTAACTTTGAACAGTCACTAAATGAACTGTTGTAACTCAAGGACTATCTGTAGACTTTTCAAGCGTAGTGTTTTCTCCTGCCTGAGAAGGGGGTTGGACTAGAAGACCTCCAAGGTCCCTTCCAACTTTGACGATGTTCTGTTTTGTTCTGTTCTAAATTTATTAGCTTGCACCAACTCTATCTGCATTCTGTGCAGGGTAGTTATAGCCTTGTTTCTGAATTATTAAGATATTCAAATAAAAGTCTAAGTTTCCAAGCACAATAGTGACTTCAATTGCTAATTTCTTTTTATTTTATTGTTTTCTCCTAAATCATTAATAAAGGCACATACAGTATATTCACAGATTACACAGCAACCACAAACTGACCAAATGATGGGCAATTCTACACTCATACTGTGAATAAATTAAAGTAGAGGCACAATTACACGAGAACAAATTATAGGAACAAATGATATTCTCTCCTATTGAAATGATAGGCAGAAAGTGCAAAGGAGCTGCTTCTGCTTAAAAACGGTGGGGAGCCTTTGTTGGATTATTTCTGAATAATTCTAAATAATTATATCAGGAGTTTAAGCACAGCAAAAGCACATTGCTCTGTATTGTTGTTTGGATGGCTGGAGGATTCTGGGAATTGGAGTCCACAGGTCTTAAAGTAGCAAAAGTCGGACACCCTTGTCCTGCATTGAAAAAAACCCCAAAAGAATTCATTCACTCAGCTGTTAAGAACTCTGTCCGTTCGATAGCATTTCTTTCATACCCCCGAGTGATGGAGCCAAATTTTGCACAAAACTAACGATGGGACCACTTTTGTATATGAATTTCTCTCATATTTTAAAACCCCTGGTTGCCTTGGAAACCATCTTCCCTGACCTTTAGTACCGAGAAATAGCGGCCTACTAATATTCCCTCTTAAGAGTTATAGATTTCTTCTTGTTCTTTTATGCCGTGCTGAAATTTAGATCGCAGGAAGGAGCTTAATGCCAAATACACGCTGCCATTTTTCCCCCCTGCTTGTCCTGTTTTTTAAGCTGGCTTCTCTTCAGAGAGCAATTCCTCAGAGGCTGGGCGGGAGGGGGCTGAATACCAAATATGGAATTCTCTGCATTTCAAAGGATTCGGGGATGTTATTTATGAAACTCGTGCTGAATAGAATTACACGTTAAGAGCGAGTAAGAACAGTCCCTTAAGGGGGTGTCACTGCAAACCAAGATTAATGTATGATTTGCAAGGTGAAACCAGCCACCTTCTCTCCGCTTGTGAATTATTCTCTCCATTCTCACCGTTGCTGGCAGCTTCCACATTCACAAAGCTCAAATACTTTCACAACGAGCTATAAAGTTGGTTGGTTAATCTGTTTGTCAAATTAAACAATTTATAGATAGTCCTTGATTTACAACCATTCATTTAGTGACCATTCAAAGTTACGACGGCATTGAAAAAAGTGACTGACAACTGTTTTTCGCACTCACAACTGTTGCAGCATCCCCATGGTTGCATGATCAAAATTTGGATGCTTGGCAGCAGTAGTGGGTTGCTACCAGTTCACCTCGGTTCGGTATGTGTGTTGAAGTGATAACCTTTTGCGACCTTCTGACAAGCAGAGTCACCGGGGATGCCAAATTCACTTAACAACCATGTTACTAACTTAACTCCCGAGTGATTCGCTTAACAACTGAGGCAAGAAAAGTCGTAAAATGGAGCAAAACTCGCTCAACAACTGTCTCGATGAGCAACAGAAATTTTGGGCTAAACTGTGGTCGTAAGTCGAGGACTACTTGTTGTAATTAGACATAAACAGCACTGTACAGGTAACGCCAGAGGTGGGTTTGAGCAGGTTCTGACCAGTTCTGGAGAACCGGTAGTGGGAATTTTGAGTTGTTTGGAGAACCGGTAGTAAAAATTCTGACTGGCGCATCTATTCTCTGCCTCCCAAGTCCCAGCTGATCGGGAGGAAATGGGGATTTTGCAGTAACCTTCCTCTGGAGTGGGGAGGGAATGGAGATTTTATAGTATCCTTCCCCTGGAGTGGGGAAGGAATGGAGATTTTACAGTATCTTTCCCCTGCCACGCCCAGCGAACCATGCCACGCTCACCAAGCCACGCCCACAGAACCGGTAGTAAAAAAATTTGAAACCCACCCCTGGGTAACGCTTAATTTATGACTGTAATGGAGGCTGCCCACTAGGGAGATAAATCATGACAGTTGAAAAATGGGTCACCCATATCAGCAATATTTTACAACTTTGTTTGCACTACCTGTAAAGCAAACGCCGCAGTCATTAAGTAAGCCCACTGTTCACCGGTGTTTTGTCAAAAAGCAGAAGCAAAAGGCTGTGTCTGGCAAATATATTGCAAATTGTGGTCATTTGATTGTGGGCTATAAATGCAGAATGGTTGGTGAGTATGGTTATGAAGTATGATCATGAGACTGTGGAGGTGGGGTCCTGGCCATCAGAACTATAAGTTGTAATGATCTGTGATAATATCAAGCGGTCACTAAGCAGCTGGTCAGAACTGGAGGATTACAGGTACTCCTCAAGTTATGACCACAATTGAGCCCTAAGTAAAACATTTGTTAACTAAATTTGCCCCCTTTTAAGATTTTTCTTGCCACAGTTGTTAAGTGAATCGCTGCATTTGTTAAATTAGTAACATGGTTGTTCAGTGAATTTGGATTCCTCATTGACTTTGCTTGTCAGAAGTTCGCAAAAGGGGATCACACGATCACCTGGGACACTGCAACCCTCATAAATATGAACCCCTTTGCCAAGCATCTGAAATTTGATCACATGACCAGGGGAATGCTGCAATGGTCATTAAGTGTGAAAAGCTCACTTTTATAACTCACCTTTTCAGTGCCGTGATAACTTTGAACGGCCAATTAAATGAACTTTTGTAAGTCGAGGACTTCCTCCACTTGTAAACCATGATATTTCAAATCACGTTAATCCAAATAAGCGGCGTGGTGTGATTTTGAATCGGTTCTAATACTTCTTTTCTGTTCCAATTTCTCCCTTATCTGTTCTTTAGCCTAGAAAGAGTTTGCCTGTGGCAGGTTGGATCTGTCACTGCCGTCCATTAAATAGTTTCTTTGATGGTGCAAAATAGAGAAAGGATCACCTGATGTCCTACTTTCCATCTTGATTCTACTGCAGTGATGTACGTAAAAGAGTTAGGGCTGAAATAGCCGTAGGCCACTCTCTCCACGTTAATTACCCCCAGGACAATTACCACTGGCTCAGGAAATTTCAATTTATTTTGAGGTCAGTTCTTGTTCATCTCTCTCTCACGCTCACTGATTTGCCTGCATTTTATCTTTTGTGGGTTAATTTTAAAAAAAAAATCTTTGCTGATGTTTTATAAATAACCCTCAAGCTCTATTTTGGCTCGCTGAACTGAGCGCGCGTGCGCTTGCTGTGATCTGAACATACAGATCGACTGGGTGTGTGCTGGGGGCAAACTAAATTGGAAATCACCCGTAGTAATTTTCCAAGACAGCACTCAGTCGCAACCAAATCCCAGGAGAAATTATACAGCCAAGTATTCTCCTAGATTGGGTGCACTAGCTTTAACTCGGAGCAAAACTATTCACAGATAGCCCTTGACTTATGACCACAACTGAGATCAGAATTTCCTTTACTGAGCCGAGCGGTTATTCCATTTAACGTTTTGATAAGATAAAAAAATACAAAAGTTAATAGGAAAACAGTGGGGGGTGGGGAGAAAGGGGAGGGGATGAGAAGTGAGGAAAGGTTGAGAGAAAAAAAGAAGCGTTGACTTCCGACTCACTCTGTTGCAGTAAAGTAAAGCATTAACCTCAAACCACAACTTTTTGTTTTTTCGTGATAATATAAACTAGCTATTTCTATAAAGATCTATCAAACTAATCAGTAAAGCAGAGTGGTCATTAAGTGAATTGTGTCCAATTGTTATGACCTTTTTTTTGCCACAGTTGTTAAGCACATTCCTGCAGTTGTTAAGTGAATCATGAGGTCATTAAGTGAATCCAGCTTTTCCCATAGATTTTACCTTTCAGAAGCTGGCTGGGAAGGTCATAAATGGCAACCACATGGCAACCCTGCAACCATCGTAAATGTGTGCTGGTTGCCAAATTTTGATCATGTGACCGTGGGGATGCTGCAACGGTCATAAGTGTGAGGAAGAGGCCCTACGTATTTTGCTCCGCTAGTCGTTGTGGACTTTAAGGGGCAGTGCTCATCTCCTTTTCAAGGCCATTGAGCCATCGTTGTCTGAAGACATTTCTGTGGTAATGCGTCCATCACAGAGTGCTGTTACTTTATGAGACAAGCTCATAAATAACTTTTTTTCAGAGCCACTGTAACTTTGAACGGTCACCAATGAGTTGTTGTAAAACGAGGACCACTTGTAATGGGGTCAGAGAAAATTCCAGGATCTGACAGAAGAGGGGCTGGATTTGGTGGGAAATTTATTCTTCATTTCTAGCTATTGAAGAGACAGCTGGTTGTCAGGGACTGAGGGGAGAAAATATTCACCCCGCATACTGTGATCCTACTCTCTCAATCAGCCCTGTGCAACTACAATAAAAATATTGTGTACATTAGTACATACTGTATGAATAGAATGTCGATAAGATTTTAAGATATTTTGAGTAGAGGACAGTTGGATAAACAGATGATTTTCACAATCCCTAACCGCTGCAAGCTGGGATTCACAGAAACTGTATTCTACCTCATGTAGAAGAGTATTTCTTAACCTCAGCAATTTTAAGATGTGTGGACTTCAACTCCCAGAATTTCGCACCAGGGGAATTCTGGAGTTGAAGTCCACACATCTTAAAGTTTCTGAGGCTGAGAAACACTGATGTAGAGGACTCCCAGCTGTCTTTTTCATCTTTACTTCCTTTTTCTCTGCATCTCTCCCTTTCTTTCAGCACCAATTATTATTGGGGCTATCTTTGTTTTTCTTTTGCCCCAGTTTTTCTACTTTTCCTTGCAAGTCTTTATATTTTGTGATTTTCTCCAGTTTTTTCTCCTCTATTCTGCTATCCCCAGCTAGTGTAATATACAGCAAAGTAGTGTAATATACACTGCTCAAAAAAATAAAGGGAACACAAGCAGAAGACATCCGAGATCTGAATGAATGAAATAGCCTTATTAAATACTTTGTTCGTTACATACAGTAGTTTTGTGTTCCCTTTAGTTGTTGTAGTTTTGTGTTCCCTTTAGTTGTTTGAGCAGTGTATAAACTACTGTATGTAAAGAACAAAGTATTTAATAAGGCTATTTCATTCATTCAGATCTCGGATGTCTTCTGCTTGTGTTCCCTTTATTTTTTTGAACAGTATACATGTTGCACAGAATATGACGTACATATGGAAACATATGACTAGTTGTTTTTTCCCCTGTATAAGGATTATTCTTTATATTATTCATGTAGTCTTGTATTCTTGTATGGACTGCACCAGTAGAGGCTAAACCAATTTCGTTGTATACATGATGTACAATGACAATAAAGGCTTTGAACTTTGAGCTTTGAAGTTTAGTGCAATGTGCACTGTTTATTATTATTACTACCACCAACGTAGGGAAGCTGCTGGTGCCCATAAATTGCTGCTTTCAGAGCTTTCTGAAGGGGAGCTTTCAAAGATAATATTAATTGGAACATTGAAAAAAAATGAAGTCATAACTTCAAAAAAGGAACTACACCTCCCACTATCGGAGAGGCACTCTTGCACAGATCCATGAAAAGCAGAGACCTCGATTGTGTGCCTGCCTACCAAATTCCAGTTAACAGAAAAGGTGCCTTTGAAAGATGGCAAAATTTATATTTCTGTTTCCTTGGCAACCAAAATTCTACCCTCCAAAACAGATGCAAGGACACGGAATCCAGGAAAAGGAAGGAAACATTCAAATGGCTTACGGAGACAGCTTCCAGGATCTGTTTCACCACGTGGGCTGCATCCCTTTCGCTGTAAAATCCCCTCTCCACAATCCTGCAGAGAAGAAACAGATTGCCAGTGTGTAAATCTGCTTTTGGGGGGGGCGGGGAATACTTAAAAATAAATAAGTCTGTGGGTGTACTAGTTTCTTTTCTGCTGCTTTAATGTGTGATACAAGAAGGAGGAGGCTGGGAAGCTTTGCAAGCAGAGAGGGCAGGAATGGCAGGTTGCTAGGCAACCAGCACATTCCTCTTCCTGGTGGATGCAAAAGGGAGAACGCTGCAGGGGTTGCTAGGCAACCATTCACACATTGCCTCCTCCTTGGTTCTCTGTCCCAGGACTGCATAGTTTAACAGAGCAATCTGTTCAATTCAAATATCTTTTTTTAAAAAAAAATATGCCGATGAACATCATTTTGAAAGAAGTGATCCTCTTTATTTCCTAATTCTTCCTGTATGAGGGAGAACCTCCATAGGGCTTGGGAGATGGAAGGGAAAACCTTAGGAGACAGAAGGGAAGGTCTTGGGGGAATCCAGTTTTGGTCACCATGATGTAAAAAAGATGTTGAGACTCTAGAAAGAGTGCAGAGAAGAGCAACAAAGGAGACTGGAAGCTAAAACGTATAAAGAACGGTTGGTGGAATTGGGTATGTCAATGAAAAGAAGGACCAGGGGTGACATGATAGCAGTCTTCCAATCTCAGGGGTTGCCACAAAGAAGAGGGAGTCAAGTTATTCTCCAAAGCAGCTGAAGACAGGACAAGAAGCAATGGGTGGAAACTAATCAAGGAGAGAAGCAACATAGAACTAAGGAGAAATTTCCTGAAAGTTAGAACAATTAACCAGTGGAACAACTTGCCTCCAGAAGTTGTGAATTCTCCAACACTGGAAGTTTTTAAGAAGAGATTGGACAACCATTTGTCTGAAATTGTATAGGGTTTCTTGCCTGAGAAGGGGGTTGGACTAGAAGACCTCCAAGGTCCCTTCCAACTGATTCTGATTCTGACCAGTTGTGTGTCACTTTTTTTAGTTGTAAGGCCTTGGGAGACGGAAGGAAAAAGGGAAGGTATTAGGGGCAGAAGGAAAAGGCCTTGGGAGACAGAAGGGAAGTTATTAGGGGAAGAAGGAAAAGGCCTTGGGAGACAGAAGGGAAGTTATTAGGGGAAGAAGGAAAAGGCCTTGGAAGACAGAATGAAAATCTTGGGAGTCAGAAGGGAAAGTCTTGGGGGCAAAAGGCATTGGGGGACAGAAGGAAAAGGCATTGGGAGATAGAAGAAAGACCTGCAGCCTAGACAATCAACATACGCAAAGGTATCTCAGTCCATAGATAGTGGGAGGGCTTGGAAAATTTCTCAGAAGGGACTCTCCCTAGTTTTTTTTTGGAAAGTAAAAGGAAAGGAAGGGAGAAATATGTTTAGATTTGCAAGTTTCTATTAACATAACCTTACAATAAAGGTAGAGTTGATATTCATTGTTGCGCTTCTTGTCTGGACTACTTCAAAGGGCTAACAGTGCCACACATTTAAAAAGGGAGTGGGGGCTTTGGTTGTATCTTGATTTTTTTACCCTCCCCTTTAAATATTCACAGAAAAAAGGGGAGGGAAACATATTTGGAAGAGAGGGGAAACATTTGCTTTGCAGGATATTTTTTTCAAATTCCCAGTTTATTCAAGAGCCCTGATTTCCTGATCGTCTCCTATCCATAACTAACCAGGCTTGATCCCGATTAGCTTTTCAAAATCAGGAATGAAGGGGGGGGGACTTTCTTTACATATATCCCAGCAATTGTTATCAGCAGTTACTCTTAATCTCTACTAATGACTAGATATTCATGGAAATTTATCTAGCTTCTTATAGAATTACTCTGTGACTTGGCTTTTTTCCCCTCCATGTCACTAGCTAATTCTATTCTTCTTGCTGCCTTCCATTTCATATTTTCATTTCATGCCTGGCTTGCAATGGCCATTCTCAAACATCATGATTAATTCCCCGTTCCAGTGGGTCACGGCCACCCATCGTATTTATTTTCCAAGAAGGACTTTAGGTTGTAGGTGAAGCTACAAGCTATTTGAAAACACAGACAATGCTGGAATCTCTCATTTCTCTTTGCAACTGGTCATTTCCCCTTTAGCTCTCTAGGTAAAAAAACTTTTAAAAAAATCTTAAACAAATTAAAGTGAGGTCAATCAAAGAAACCTGGCTGGTGCAGACACATTTATGCCCACCAATTCTATATATATATATATAAATTAACTATCTCCATTTTCAGCAAGAGCTGAAGCCAGAAAGGAACAGGGTAGAAGGCAAGCTAAGGAAATTAGAGCTTAGAGATTGGTTGTGAATTAAACCAAGCACTTTTCCTGCGTCCCAAATGCATCTTTTTCCCCATGGTAACAAATTACTCTCCTTTCCTTTGTTCAATTAGTCATCCTTAATTAAGAACCTGCCAATTAAGCCAAGGTTTCTCCTGTGTTACCTGTCAAACAGCTCACCACCTGTCACCAACTCAAGGATAAGCGTGATCTCTGTGGGGGTTTCGAAGATGTCTTTGAGTTTGATCTAAAAGCAAGTGGGAAGAAATAGAGGAGGATGAATAACTTTGATCTAAAAGCCTTGCAGAAATTAGGAAAAAGCAATGGAAATTCCGAATATTTACACGTTTGCATGCTCAGACCCCACTGAAAACTGTCCATTCGAAGATATCATGCAGAAAGTAACTTCAAACTGCTTGATTTTTATGACTTTGTATGCGTCAACGTTAGAGGTTGCAAATCTTTTAACGGAGGGTTATCAATTTCACAAGGTTATGGTGCCCTTTGGGTTGAAATTAAAAATATTTTCAAAATGGTACTAAAACCTCTTATCCAGATTACAGGTCACCCTTGACTTAATAATCACAATGGGGACTACATTTTCCATTGTTTAGCAAGTTGGTTGTTACGTGAGTTGCACCTGCTTTTACAACCTTTTTGGTGTTAAGAAAATCACTGCAGTTGTTAAGTGAAACATGCAATTGTCAAGCAAATGCAGCTCTCCCCGTTGGCTTTGCTTGTTGGAAGCCTGCTGGGAAGATTGTAAATTGAGATTTCATGATCTCAGGAATAAATGCATGCCAGTTGCCAAGCACCCAAATTTTGATCATGTGACTGTGAAGATGCTGCGACAGTCATAAGTACAAGGACTGGTCGTTAAGCCACTTTTTTCAGTGCCATGGAACTTCAAACAATCACTATAAATGGTTGTTGGTAAAGGGCTATATGTAGTACACTTTCTCTAAAATATAAGATAGATAAGATGTATTTTATGATTATAATCATGATTAATCACTTGCTTGTATGTACACTGAGAGCTTATGCACCAGAGACAAATTCCTTGTTTGTCCAATCATGCTTGGCCAATAAAGAATAGGATAGGATAGGATAGGATAGGATAGGATAGGATAGGATAGGATAGAATAGAATAGAATAGAATAGAATAATAGAGTTGGAAGGGACCTTGGAGGTCTTCTAGTCCAACCCCCTGCCCAGGCAGGAAACCCTACACCACTTCAGACAAATGGTTATCCAACATCTTGTTAAAAATTTCCAGTGTTGGGGCATTCACAACTTCTGCAGGGAAGTTGATCCACTTATTAATTGTTCCTTAGTTCTCCTTAGTTCTAAATTGCTTCTCTCCTTGACTAGTTTCCACCCATTGCTTCTTGTTCTACCCTCAAGTGCTTTGAAGAATAGTTTGACTCCCTCTTCTGTGTGGCAGCCCCTGAGATATTGGAAGACTGCTATCCTGTCTCTCCTAGTCCTTCTCTTCATCAAATTAGACATACCCAGTTCCTGCAACCATTCTTCATATGTTTTAGCCTCCAGTCCCCTAATCATCTTTGTTGCTCTTCTCTGCACTCTTTCTAAAGTCTCCACATCTTTTTTACATTGTGGCGACCAAAACTGAATGCAATATTCCAAGTGCGGCCTTACCAAGGCATTATAAAGTGGTATTAACACTTCTGTTCTGTTCTGTTCTGTTCTTTTTTGTTCCATTCCATTCCATTCTATTAGCTTTATGTACATTTCGTTTGCCTTTTTTCTCTTTTGTAAACTATTTTCTCTAACAGGTCTTTTTCCTTTTTTCTCAAATGTTCTTTGTAACCTGGCACATTTGGAGAACTGGGAATTTAAAATGATGATTCAGTTTTATTTTGGTAATTTTGCTGCAAAAAACTGATATTAGATCAGTTTTCATTCTGATGCAAATTGCATAATTTTCTCACCAATAATGATTCAGACACATAAACTGTTCTGATTTGATTTTTTTAAAAGAAAGTGCTAATTTATATTAAAAAGTCCAAACTGAGTTGCCAGCTGGGTCCTTCGGTGGAATCTCTGCTCTGACCCAGAACAATGGTATGTCAGAGACACTGCTAAAAATAAAGTTAAGGGCATTGTGGAAAACTAAGTGAAGGTCTATAATCCATCCCAGGAAGGTTTTATACAGATAGTCCTCCACATACGGCAATTTACTTAGTGATCATTTTAGGTTACAACATACTCCCCAAAATGAACTTATGACCCAGATTCAAAGTGCGATGGTTGCCCCCCTGCAATCATGTGATCTCACTTTGGGTTTTTGGCAATCAAGCAGCATTGGTGGCTGTTTGCAGCATCCTGTGGTCATGTGATCACGATTTACAGCATTTCTTGCCAGAAATCAACATTTGCTTCTGGTTTCCTTCAAAAATTGCCCATTGCTGACAATGGAATGGAGTGGAGCAGTGGTAGGTTTCAATTTTTTTTACTACCAATTCTGTGGGTGTGGCTTGGTGGGCGTGGCAGGGGAAAGATACTGTAAAATCTCAATTCCCTCCCCACTCCAGGGGAAGGTTACTGCAAAATTCCCATTTCCTCCCGATCAGCTGAGACTTGGGAGGCAGAGAATAGATAGGGGCAGGGCCAGTCAGAATTTTTACTACTGATTCTCCGACTACTCAAAATTTCTGCTACCGGTTGTCCAGAACTGGTCAGAACCTGCTGAAACCCACCTCTGGAGTGGAGTGGAGTGGAGTGGAGTGGAGTGGGGTGGGGTGGGGTGGGGTGGGGTGGGATGGGATGGGATGGGATGGGATGGGATGGGATGGGATGGGATGGGATGGGATGGGATGGGATAGAATAGAATAGAATAGAATAGAATAGAATAGAATAATAGAATAGAATAGAATAGAATAGAATAGAATAGAATAGAATAGAATAGAATAGAATAGAATAGAATAGAATAGAACAGAACATTATTTATTGGCCAAGTGTGATTGGATACACAAGGAATTTGTCTCTGGTGCATAAACTCTCAGTGTGCATACAAGCAACAAAGTGATAAATCATAAGATACCAATAGGAGTAGGTAATAGGAAAGATGAGAAGGGTAATAGTAATGCAGTCCTACTGCATGGTTAGATATCCTTAGGCATAAGACAGTGCTATGGGAATTATCTGTTTAGGTGAGTGATCGCATGGGGGACCACAGTATTTGCTTAATGGCCGTAGTGTTTGCTTCATGACCACTGCATTCACTCAATGACCACTGTAAAAAAATAATAATCATATGATCAGGTTGGTTACATGGCTGATTTATGACTGTCATGACATATGACAGAAAACCTGTGCTCCATAATGGTTGTAAGTCGAGGACTACCTGTAACCACCTAAAGCAAGCAATAGTATTCACTGTCCTTCACTATGGAAGCCAAAATTGGATTTTGAAGAAGCGAAATAGGAAGAGTGTTGATGTTTTTGAATTTTGCCTTTAGAGAGCTATTATGGACAGGCTAAAAATAAATGGATCATCAAACAAATCAATTCAGAGGTCTCACTCATGGCACAGATGCCCAGATTATCGTACTATGGATGCATTAAGCAAAGACTCGGCTCGGCTCCCTAGCGGAAGCTTTAATGCCAGGAAAAGATGGAAGGAAAGAGAAGAGAAAGAAGACAAGCAGCAAAACATAAGGACTCTGTTACAGCGATGATGGGTGCCGTGATGGGCCAGGTTGAGGAAAGACAAATTTATCTCTGTGGTTGCTAAGAGTCGCTACCAACTTGAGGGCTAGTCCTCGACTTACAACCATTTGCTTAGTGACCGTTCAAAATGACAAGAGCACTGAAAATAATGACAGCTGCAGCATCCCCATGGTCATGTGACCAAAATTCAGGCATTTGGCAACTGGCCTGTATTTATGACAGTTGCACTGTTTCATCCCGGGGTTATGTGATACCATCCGTAACAGAGGTGCGTTTCAGCAGGTTCTGACCAGTTCTGAAGAACCGGTAGTGGAAATTTTGAGTAGGTCGGAGAACCGGTAGTAAAAATTCTGACTGGCCCTGCCCCCATGTATTCTCTCCCTCCCAAGTCCCAGCTGATCGGGAGGAAATGGGAATTTTGCAGTATCCTTCCCCTGCCACGCCCACCAACCCACGCCCACCAACCCACACCCACAGAACTGGTAGTAAAAATTCTGACTGGCCCCACCTCCATCTATTCTCTGCCTCCCAAGTCCCAGCTGATCGGGAGGAAATGGGGATTTTGCAGTATCTTTTCCTTGGAGTGGGGAGGGAATGGAGGTTTTACAGTATCCTTCCCCTGCCACGCTCACCAAGCCACACCCACCAAGCTACACCCACAGAACCGGTAGTAAAAAATTTTGAAACCCACCACTGATCTGTAACCTTCCCAGCTGGCTTCCGACAAGCAAAGTCAATGGGGGAAGCCGGATGTGTTTAATGACTGCACGGTTCACTTAAGAACTGCAGTGATTCACTTAACAACTGTGGCAAAAACAGCCGTAAAATGGGGCAGAACTTACTGCCTGGCTTAGCAACAGCAATTTTGGGTTCAATTATGGTGGTTAAGTCAAGGTCTACCTGTAATCCATCAATCAAAGCATCAGCTGTGGATCTAGCGATGGCTTTCCAATATTCTTACCACCAGTTTGCTGTACACGTGCACGCTTGCTTTGCGGGCTTGCCTTCCGCACATGCCTTCCGTGCATGCGCTTGGCCTTCTGTGCATGCGCTTTGCTCACACACACGCCTTCCACGCGTGTGCCCAGCCTCGAAAACATGGCTAAATAGGATGGCATTACGACGGGGCGGGTGGGGTTGCTCCCTGTTCAGACCGGTTCGCAAGACTGGCGGGAGGCCCTGCCCCGGATGTTGTCATTGGCGATCTGCGCATGTGCAGAAGCAATCCCATTGTGAACCGGTAGTAAAGGTAAGTAGAACCCACCCCTGGGCCCACCCACAATTGCCGCTACCGATTCACCCGAACCAGTACAAACCGGCTGAATTCCACCTCTGTGTGGATCATTGCAAGGTGTTGGTGGGAAAGAGCAACATATTGTATAATAAGGGGGGGAAAAAAACCACAGTACAACTGAAACCAACAGCCATACTCACATCTAATAGGAAGCATTATACACACTGCATAATTGCAACTCAAAAATCAATGGAAGGCATAAACTATTTTTTTAAAAAATGTTGCCTGGAAGCAATTTTGATGAGTTTTTAGCCAGCAAATATATCATACATTTTTATATTTATTATAAATATACACGAATATTATATTTGATCTAAATATAATAAACAGACGTCAAAAGGTTTAATTTTTTGAGGCTTAGGCTTAGCAACAAAGGAAGTAAATCACAAGATTATTGAAAGATTCCCAGCTGTCAAGGCAACCTGAAATCACAGCTTTTTGTATTCTTTATGACAATACAATGAAGCTAAAACCCAGAGCCTATTAGGGGAGAGGGAAATATTTGCAACCGCCCTTCGAATTTTCTCTTTCTAGCTCACCCTCCCTCCCTCCCAGAAAATTGTTCCATAATAGTTTCTTAAAATGTTAGTGACACTGTGAATTTCATACCACTTTAATCATTACTTCCCCAGCTCAGGGTGCTTCATTCAGTGATCCTACAATACATACCAGTCACACCAGGAAGAGGCTTAATGCTTCCTCCTAATACATGGCTCTGCAATCTTTTTCTTATTAACTTCAAAAGTTTGCAATCCTATTATCACTTCCTATCAGCTGAACGCTGGCAGCAGCAGGGAAAGTTACACGTCGCAAGGGTAAACAATGAAATGAAATTTCTCATCTCCTCTTTTTTTTTTTAAATGGAACTTTGAACAAACAAAGAAATTTGTACAGAGAAGAAAAAACAAGCTTGATTTAAAAAAAAAACCGAAACAAAGAAAAGCTGAGATTTTATTATCCGTGCAAGAAACTACGGTAGATCGGTAACTATGTAGGAGAAAGAAATTCATAGTGTTTGGTATATTCTCAGGGGGCCCTGCATAGAATCAATCATTTTGCCAAGGAAGAGGGAGGGATAGAAAGGGATAGAGAGATTAGATGGATAAAAAGATGATAGAAGATAAATGATAGTTAGAGAGATGGATGACGGATCTATCTGATGATACATTAATATGTGGATAGAAGGTAAATAGACAGACAGACACATAGAATCAATGGATAGATAGAATCGATGATAGCTAACTAGATGATAGATAGATAGATAGATAGATAGATAGATAGATAGATAGATAGATAGATAGATAGAGACAGACAGACAGACAGACAGACAGACAGACAGACAGCAGGCAGGCAGACAGATCATGATCTTGGTTTCATAGTGGACATCTCAATGAAAATCCAGAGTGCAACAGCTATCATTTATTTATTGATTAAATTTATTTGCTGCCCATCTCGCTGTCATGTGATTCTGGGCGGCTTACAATCTATTAAAAAGAATTCCATGCTCAGAATCATTAAGGAGGGAATTGATAATAGAAATGCCAATTTAATTAACGACATAAATATAGGATGGTTATGGTCCCTTGGACTGAAGAGGAATATTTTAGAACTGGAAGAGATGTAAAAGATGGACAGTGATTAATATTAATATGTATGTATGTATGTATGTATGTATGTATGTATGTATATATATGTATTTAAGTATATGGGTCTGTAGGTATATAGGTATGTATGTATATAGTATGTGCCTATGTGTTTTGTATGTATACACTTTTGAAAGCAGGCAACAGAATTTCATTTTTAATGTGTGCCAGTGTGCCCACAGTAAAACATGACAATAAAGGCTATCTAAAAGGAATCCAAAAAGAGACATTGGCTGAAGCAGCTCCCTGTGAGGAAAGAATAAAACAATTGCGGGGCTACAGCTTAGTGACCATTCAGAGTTGTGACGGACCTCCCCAGGGTTACTTACGACCCAGATTCGAAGTTCTCACAGCTGGACTTTCCAACAGTCATGTGACTCTATTTTGGACATTCGGCAACAGGAAATCAGAAGATGGAAAAAAAACACCTCTGCATGTCACAAAAACAAACCAAATGTGATTACTGATGTAAGCTAACCATTTTAAATATTACAGAGATCAGTTACTTACAATATTTGGATGGGAGAGCCTCAGCAAAACTCCAATTTCAGTTCTGACAATTTTCTTGTCAATCTGCAAAGAATAACATTTACAATAATGTTGCTATCCAGGTGGTCCTCAAATTACGACCATAATTGAGCCCAAAATTTGTGTTGCCAAGTGAGACATTTGTTAAGGGAGTTTTGCCTCCGTTTTACGACTTTTCTGGGCCACAGTTGTTAAGTGAAGCATTGCAGTTGTTAAGTTAATAACCCCGTTTGTTCAGTGAATCCGGCTTCCCCATTGACTTTGCTTGTCAGAAGGTCGCGAAAAGCATTTACGTGATCTGGCAATACTACAACCGTCATAAATGTGAGTCAGTTGCCAAGTGTCCAAATCTTGGTCATGTGACAATGGTCATAAGTGTGACTATTGGTCATAAGTCACTTTTTCCAGTGATGTTGTAACTGCGAACGGTCACTAAATGGACTGTTGTAAGTCGAGGACTACCTGTACCGGGTGACGCTAGGATTGAGGAAAAGCAAGACTATTTGGACAAATGATTTTGCCATTGCCTCCTTCTTAGGGCTGAGAGAAAATGACTGGCCTAGATGGCTTTGTGTTTAAGGCCAGACTAGAACTCATAGCTTCCCAGATTCTGACCTTTGTCTTCACCATTGGTTCTCAAGTTATGTTAAGCACTATTTAATAGTAAATATAGGTAGTCCTGGATTTACAACCACAACTGAGCCCCAAATTTCTGTTGCTAAGCGAAACAGTTATCAAGTGAATTTTGCCTCATTTTACGACCATTCTTGCCACAGTTAAGGGAATCATGGCAGTTTTCAAATTAGTAACACACTTGTACAGTGAATCTAGCTGCCCCACTAACTTTGCTTGTCAGAAGGTCGCAGAAGGTGATCACATGACCCCAGGACATTGTGACCATCATAAATATCAGTCAGTTGTCAAGCATCTGAATTATGATTGTGTGACATTTTTTTTTCTTTTTTAAAAATTTGATTTATATGCCGCCCTTCTCCGGAGACTCAGGGCGGCTTACAATGTGTTCAGCAATAGCCTTCATCCTTTTGTATATTTATACAAAGTCAGTTTATTGCCCCCACAAACTGGGTCCTCAATTTACCTACCTTAGAAAGGATGGAAGGCTGAGTCAACCTTGAGCCTTGGAGAGATTCGAACCAGCAGAAATTGCAGGCAGCTGTGTTAATAACAGGGTGCTTAGACCACTGTACTATCAAGGCTCTTGTAATCATTGGGATTACTGCAGCGGTCATAAGTGTGAAGAATGGTCATAAGGAACGGTCACTAAACTGACTGTTGTAAGTCGAGGACTACTTGTAATATGACTTGAGATCATTCCCTTTGCGTTAAAGATCAGGGGAGGGGTTGAAAAGGTCAAGCGGGTAGGCTCAACCACTATCAAAAGAAGGATGGGTTTCAATCAGTTATGGCCAGGGGTGGGCTTCAAAATTTTTTAGCAAGGCATTCTCTGCCCGGTTGCAGGGTGGGCGTTGCCATGGTGGGCGTGCCCTAGTTGGCCTCCTGCACCACAACAGGGAGGGTGTATTTGCACTCCCCGGGCTCCGGAGGCTTTCCTTGAGCCTCCAGGACAGTGAAACGGCCTCCCCAGGCTCCAGAGGCCCGTTTCTGGCCTTCCCGAGCTTCCGGTAGGCCAGTTTTTCGTCCTCCCCAAGCCTCCGTGCACGCCCTGCACTTACCTGCATCCAAAACAGGCCACGTGGGGACTCCTGGGAGGGAAGGGGCAGGGTCAGCGGGGCCAGCCAGGAGTGGGATTTGGGGGTTCTCCAAACTGTACAGAATCTTAGCTAGAGGTTCTCCCAAATCCCTGCGAACCTCCAGCAGCCCACCCCTGGTTTCGGCTGCCATCTTGACTTTTTCGATACCTCCCTGAAGATGCTTCTTTTAACCATCATTCTTGGCTAATATCAGCCCTTTGAGGTAGGCCAAGTCAGGAAACAGATAGCATGTTAGAACTCTACTGACTTAGAATATACAGATAGCCCTCACTTAAAGACCACAATTGGAACAATCGTGGTCATTAAGCGAGTGTATCTATATAGCCTAAATCAGTAGAGTTCCACAATTTGTGACAATTTTGCTGGTTTCTGGCCAAAAACATCCATTTGGAAGAATTAGTTCATTATCCCAATTTTGGTCATTAAGCGAGGATTATCTGTATAGACTAAATCAGTAGAGTTTTTACATGCTATTGTTTCCTGATCTGGCCTTACCTTAAGTACTAACAATAGCTAAGAAAAACGTGTGAGTTTAGGTTGCTGAGCAAAGAGGTCATTAAGTAAGAGGTCCATGTGACTGCTTAGCTCAATGACCACAATCCCAGCATTCCCTGTTGCACCCGTTAAGGGATCCCATGGGTCATTAAGTAAACAGAATCCTTCTCTGTGTGAACCCTGAAGCTGGCCTGGTTGAAGCCATCTTGGAGCTTCAGTGCTGCAACACTGGAGCTGAGGGATAGGGAGGGGGATTAGAGATAGTTGGGGTTGTGTAGTCAAAATAAAATACTTTCTCTTGGGAACCAAGGATGTTCTCACACCTGGCCGGAGGAAGGAGGAGTGATGTCACCAGGCCACCAAAGGGTGCCTTGATTGGACCATGTGACTGATTGTTTGGGGTTGAGGGAAAAACTTTTATTTTTAATTAGGTGAAACCCAAGTGCCTTGGTAGCACAGTGGACTGAAGCACTGTTATTAACATCTGCTGCTTGCAATTACTGCAAGTTCAAATCCCACCAGACTCAAGGTTGACTCAGCCTTCCATCCTTTCAAAGGTAGGTAAAATGAGGACCCAGATTGTGGGGGCAATAAGCTGACTTTGTATAAATATACAAAAGTATGAAGGCTATTGCTTAACGTAGTGTAAGCCACCCTGAGTCTCCGGAGAAGGGCGGCATATAAATTAAAGCAAAAAAAAAAAAAAAACAACTCTGAAGGGTCCCGCAGATTTGTGCCAATATGATAATAAAGCTATTCTTTGAGAAATTTATTCATTTGCTTTGGAGTTTTGCTTAGTATGGGTCTATTTACTTGGAATCCTGACACCAGTGGTGGGATTTAGCCGGTTCTGGTGAACCGGTAGCTAAATTGCTGACTGGCTCTGCCCCTCCCCTCCCCGCCCCTTCCAGGAGTCTCTCCGCACCCCATTTTGGCTCCCAGGTAAATGCAGGGAGGCTAGGCCCAAAACGGGGCACGGGGGGTGTCCCTCTGCAGCCCATTTTCGTTCCCAGGAGGCTTCAGAGAAGTTCCCTAGGCCCACAATGGGGGGCGGGGGGGGCATGTACCCTCTGCGGCCTGCTTTTTCTCCCAGGGGTGTGCAGGAGGCCGAGTGCTGTCTGTCACACCACCTGGCCACGCCCACCATGGCCACGCCCACCCAGCCGGTCATTAGGACAGAGAACCGGCTGTTAAATTATTTGAATCCCACCACTGTCTGACTCTCTGTGCTTATGCAGTTGCAGGGAGGAAAGGAATGACGCTTAAAATCCTTCTCTCCCTGCCTCTGGGTGGCTCTCCACAGAAGTGGGGAGAGTGGGATTCAGTTGCCTCCTGAAAAAAAAGCACCTTTGGGTTTAATCTTCTGAGCTTTCAGACTCCTGCTGGAGCCCATCTTCAGGGAACTTCTCTCTACCGGAATGTGGACTATTTTATGCAGAGAATTTATGTGGTAGGTGGGACGCAGTGGCTCAGTGGCTAAGACGCTGAGCTTGTCGATCGAAAGGTTGGCAGTTCAGCGGTTCGAATACCTAGTGCCACATAACGGGGTGAGCTCCCGTTACTTGTCCCAGCTTCTGCCAACCTAGCAGTTTGAAAGCACGTAAAAAATGCAAGTAGAAAAATAAGGACCACCTTTGGTGGGAAGGTAACAGCGTTCTGTGCGCCTTTGCCATTTAGTCATGCCGGCCACATGACCACGGAGACGTCTTCGGACACCGCTGGCTCTTCGGCTTTGAAACGGAGATGAGCACAGCCCTCTAGAGTCGGGAACGACTAGCACATATGTGCGAGGGGAACCTTTACCTTCGCCTGTTTATGTGGTGCCTGGTTGTGTGTGGCTTTTTATTTGTGGATTGGGGTGTTGATGGTCAGTTATTAAGTCCTTGGCTCTTGTTTTCTTGTGCTGCCAAATCCTCAGCTACTAAGTACCTGATAAGAAATTTCTTTGCATTCTTCCATTCAGCTTTCAGGAGGGATTTGGAGCTTCCTGCCTGCTTGGATTTCGGCTGCTGAGATCCCAGCAGGCATGGATAGGCCAGGGACCACTTTCAGCCAGCCCCAAAAGATGAAAGGGAGTCCTCTTGACAGACACTATCAGTTTACAACCTTCCCCGCTGGCTTCCCCATTGATGTTTTGGGGAAGCCAGCAGAGAAGAGTGCAAATAGTGATCACGTGATTGCGGGGCGCTTGCCAATTGGTTGTAAGTGTGAACCAGGTTGCGTGACACCCTGATTGCGATCATGTGACTGCAGAAGGGTGTTTGTGTGTGTGTGTGCAACATTCTGCAAAAGTTGGAAGTGCTTTAATGGCCATAAAACACCCCTTCCCAAGGCCACCGTCATTTCAAAGTCATCGGTCAATCGGTTGTTAAATGAGGACTGTTGGTCATAACAGAATCTTGGAAGCCTGGCAGGATTTCCCCTTCCTTCCCTCCTTCTACAAGGTTAAGACAGAGTCACTTTAAATTTGTTTCTAATGTTCTATTTCTGTCCTGGGATTAAATCATGTACCGCTATCATGTACATTTTCCAAGGTCACATCTGTGATTCTCTATAGTACTATATTTCCATCATTTGTAATTTAATAAGATACTGAGAAATCCAGATTTTGGAAGCCAAAAGGTTGGCTGAGTCACCTGGAAACATTGGAAGAAAAAATATATATCTAAAAATCATTTACAGAACGGATTGCTGGCTTATCAACATGTGAATTAAGATTCTCTTTCCAGTAAGAGGGCAAGAAAGAAGATTTTTGAGCAATATAAACAACATTCTGGCAGTTACTCTGTTCTGAATATAATCTGCCAGGCCCTTTTAACCTTTTTTTAAAAAGTATTAAATTTGAAGTTATCCCATTAACGGAATATAATTCTGTTATTTCTGTTGTAAGCATGTGTACTTCTCTTGTGCTAATTAATTTAGTGTAATAAGATTTGTTTGTTTTAAAATGACATTTGAAACCAGAGTATCCTGGGGAACTTACACCGAGCCTCGGAGCATCTGTAATGGGTGGGTGTGAGTCAAAATGATGGTTGTGATTGTGTGGTTATGAATCCCACCCCCCACCTCTCTATGTATGCTTCTGCAGCCACCATGTTCCCAAACTCACCTGTAGAACTTGCATTGAATTACCATTAGGATGCTGATGATATACAATTACAGAATAAAAGTAGTCCTCAATCTTCTCTCTCTATATATAAATGGATATGTGTATGTTTGTGTATGTTCCAGCATAACTCTGGAACACCTTGAGCAATTTCAACCAAACTTGATACACAGATGACTTACCCTCTGGAAAAAAATTATGTGGGGGTAAGACACCCTTAACACCCCTCGGGGTGTGTCTGTGTGTCTGTGTGTCTGTGTGTGTTCCAGCATAACTTTGGAACGCCTGGGCCGTTGAACTGAAAAGGAATGAATTATATCTATAGTGTCAAATCACAGTACTTTCGACAGTGATAGTGTGCATTTTGGATTCAAGTTCTGTTAAGATACAGCCTGTTGCGCCTTAAAATGGCTTCTACTGTACTGAGCAGTAGAGTTGCCATGGTAACAGCTTCCCAGTACTCCACAAGGGGGCTCTCTCTTTTAAGGGGCAATGGTTCTTTAAAAAAAAAGGCCCTCAGCTTCAAGCAAAGAGGGCAAGTTGACGGGGGATAAATAAATACCCAGGCAACGCCAGGTTATCAGCTAGTTTACAATTAAAATTAAGATCAGAATTTCCATTGCTAAACAAGGCAATCAGTGAATCATGCCTGATTTTTATGAACTTTCTTGCAAAGGTTATTAAAATGAATCACTACAATTGTTTAATGAATCAGGCGGTCATTAAGCGAGCCTGGCTTCACTCATTGAATTTACTCATTGGAGGCTGGCTGGGAAGGTTGCAAACGGCGATCACATGCACTGCAGCCATCGTAAATCACCGCCAGTTACCAAATGCCCAAATTTTCATCACGCTATTGCAGGGATGCTGTGATGGTCATAAGCGTGAGGACTTTTCTTTTTCAGTGATGTTGTAATTTCAAATGGTCACTAAACTAATGGTTGTAAGTAAGAGAACCCCCTGTACTTTTGTACGATGCTGGTTTTGTGTCTTTTGTATTGTTCTTTGTTTTTAAATGATTTAACAATTGTAAACTGCTTAGAGTCATTGAGAATTGGGCACATATATTTAATAAACTATTAAAATTGTTATTACTTTGTTGTTGTAATTGTTGTTGTTATCATCATCATCCAAGGTCATACAGTCAGTCCTTGACTTACAACAGGGGTGTCAAACTCAAGGCTTAGATCTGGCCAGACTGGAAACAGCAAAGGACCGTCCCGTGGTGCCTCTGCCAGTGAAAACAGAGCTCGGGAGGGTTCCATTTTTGCTGGCAGAGGGCGAGCAAAACAAACTAAAAACAAAACAAAAGGAGAAATGTTTCCCTTTTTGCATTTGGGCATGCAAGAAGGGACAGAAAAAGAGAAAGGGAAAGGGAAAAAGGAAAGACCAAGGAAAAGAAGGAAAGATGGGAAGAGAGCAAGGAAGGAAAAATAAGGAAAGAGGGAAAGGAAGAAGAAAGGAGAATGAAGAGAGAAGGGGAAGGAAGGAAGGAAGGAAGGAAGGAAGGAAGGAAGGAAGGAAGGAAGGAAGGAAGGAAGGAAGGTTATAATGTGAGGGAGGGTCTCAGGAAAGTAGTACCCCTGACACAAGTGACGTCAAACCATGCCCACCTGTGGCCACATACTCGCAGCCCTCTGAGGTCAAACACAACCCTGATGCAACCCTCAATGAAATTGAGTTTGACACCCCTGATTTACAACATTCGTTTAATGATCGTTTGAAGCTATAACGGCATTGAAAAAAAGAGTCTTATGAACAGGCCTCACACTTACGACATTCCCATGCTAATGTGATTAAAATCCAGGTGCTTGACAATCAGCACGTATTTACGATGATTGCAGTATTCTGGGATCACATGATCGCCATTTGAAATCTTCCCAGCTGCTTCCAACAAGCAGAGTCAATGAGGGAAGGCAGATTTGCTTAATGACCATGTCATTCACTTAACTGCAGTGATGTGCTTAAGGGCAGTGGCAAAAAGGTCATAAAATCAGGTGCGACTCACTTAACAATCACCTTGTTAAGTAATGGAAATTATCATCCTAATAGTGGTCATATGTCAGGGACCACCTGCAGTCTCCTAAAAGGAGCAGTTCTGTGTCCTAGGCGGACGTCTCCTAGGTTCATAGCTTTTGCTTGATCATTAGGTAGAGAGCATTAGTGCACCATGGCTAGTCCTTCCTGGATCTAGAAGATCTAGCAATAATGACTCTTGCTTTGCTCTAGATGTTTCTTGACTACTACAATGCACCCTTTGCAGGGCTGCCATTGAAGATTACTACAAGACTGTCAAAACCATTTCATTGAGATAAACTTCTGAAGAGTATTACAGATAGTCCCCAATTTACAACCACAATTAACCCCAAAATTTCTGTTGCTAAGGGAGACGTTTGTTAAGCGAATTTTGCCCCATTTTATGACTTTCTTGCCACAGTTGTTAAGTGAATCAGGATTCCCCATTGACTTTGCTTGTCAGATTACAAAAGGTGATCACATGACCCCAGGACACTGCAACTGTCATAAATATGAAAAACGGTGATCAGTCACTTTTTTGGGTGCTGTTGTAATTTTGGCCACTAAATGAACTGTTGTAAGTTGAGGACTGTCTGTGCTACTATTTGGGTGGTTCAACTTATTTTATTTATTTTGTTGTGCATTTCCATCATTATATTCTGTAAAGCACCCAGAATGTTGCAACTGGAGTGTAATATATATATATGTATAAAATATATGTATGTACGGTAATGGCCAAAATTGTGGAAACCTTTTGGGAAAAGTGTATTTTTGAGGTTTGATGGCTAATAACACCACTTTTTTTGGGGGGGGGGAGTTTCAAGATAATCATATTCTACTGCTGGAATGACCTGGGAATAGCCCAGACCTTAACCCAATTGAAAATCGATGGAGCCAACTAAAGAAATTTGTTAGTCAGAAGCGACCCAGCAATAAAACCCAGTTAATAGAAGCAATCATTCAATCTTGGTTTCACATTATAACAGCTGCAGAACTAAAAGACTTGGTTCACTCCATGGGAAGACGTTGTAAGGCCGTAATTCATGCTAAAGGTTACCCAACTATTAACTCTCTACATGGGGCTCCCCTTGAGGTGCACTCGGAGGCTCCAACTGGCGCAGAGTGCGGCCGCGCGGGTGGTGATGGGAGCGACGTGGCGCTCCCATGTAACACCTCTCCTGCGCGAGCTGCACTGGCTCCCGGTGGTCTTCCGGGTGCGCTTCAAGGTTTTGGTTACCACCTTTAGAGCGCTCCATGGCTTAGGACCTGGTTACTTACGGGACCGCCTGCTACCACCAATAGCCTCCCACCGACCAGTACGCTCCCATAGAGAGGGGCTCCTCCGGGTGCCGTCGGCCAAACAATGTCGACTGGCGGCCCCCAGGGGGAGAGCCTTCTCTGTGGGGGCACCTACGATCTGGAACGAGCTCCCCCCGGAGATACGGAGGATCCCGGATCTGCATACCTTCCGTCGCGCGCTTAAGACCTTTCTATTTCACCAAGCCGGCCTGACCTAAGTTTTTTTCCCCTTTTTAAATGGAAATTTTAAATTTGGTTTTAAATTATTGGGGTTTTAATCTGTTCAGCCAAATTATTTAATTTCGTTTTAATCTATTTTAAATTTTCTATTTATATGTTTTATTCCATGGCTGTTCACCGCCCTGAGTCCTTCGGGAGTAGGGCGGTATACAAATTTAATTAATAAATAATAAATAAATAAAAACTAACATGGTGATCATTTTTGTATATCTTGTTTTTTTCTACGTGTTTCACTTTTCTTCTTTATACTGTAACTGCTATTCTAATAGCAAATCCTTCATAAAAGTCATTGCATTACATTCTTGATTAAATTATCTTTCCATTGATATAATTTTATGGTACTACTCCAAAAAGAAGTGGTGGTGTTAGCCATCAGACCTCAAAAATACACTTTTCCCAAAAGGTTTCCACAATTTTGGCCACTACTGTATGTATATATGTACTTTAAAAATTGATTTTGACGTATCAACACACTAGGGCTTAGGGCTTTTTTAAAAAAAAAAAATCATAGGCTTTAAGGATGATGTAAATGTTTACAGTTTCCCAGCTCTCGCTGAATGCATTTCTGGGAGATAGGTAATTGCCTGGAAATTGTGTTTGCGTATGATGCAATTTTCAAGCAAAAAGTTATTACCAGAGTGGAGAAGGTGAACAATTCTGTTGCTGTCAGAGAATCTAAGGTAAGTGAAAATTAAATTCGGTGGTGATTTTGGTAATGATTTTGTAGTTCAGTTTATCTGCTGATGGGCTTATCCATGAGAATAAGTAATAGAAATCCAATCTTTAGTACAGTGTTTCTTAACTCTGACAGATGTGAAGACTTCAATTCCCAGAATTCTCCAGCTGGAGAATTCCAGCCTGGGGAATTCCGGGAGTTGAAGTCCACATATATGAAAACTGCCAAGGCTGAGAAACCCTGAACTAGTATCTCTGCTTTAAAAACGATTCAGGCAGCCAGAGGAGAACCTTTTATTGGAAAATACTGGGGGAGGAATCAGGGTCCCATGGGTGGGGGATCATGATAGACAAGATGGCGGATACTGCATTGCAATCCAAACCTAGCCCATAAAAGGGGCGGGGCTTGGATTATGACATCACATCCCCTGTTTTGCCTGTTCTGGGCTACACAAAAGGGGTGGCGCTTTGATCCTTTTTACCTGCAGATGTTGCTGAGAGTTACAGGTAGTCCTTGGCTTGTGACCGGTTATTTTACAATCATTCGGAATGAATTAGGATGGTCTTGGAATGGTAGCTTTATGGCCTGCAACGCACTTCTGGCAATTGTAAAATGTCACACACACAAATGCTCTGAAATAATGAGGCTACATTTTGGGCACCTGGCAACTGGCTTGCCTTCGTGACCAGTTGCAATGTCCCTCAGCCGCTTGACAACAATTGGTGACATTTTTGCTGGTTTCTGGCAAAAAACGGACCAAGGACCCCTCATTTCAATCCCAAACTACAAATATTCTCTTTTATCAGTAAATATTGGTTCATTTAACGACCGCTGTGAAAAAAGGCAAAAAAACATGGATCTGGTCACGTAATTGCCTCAATTTATGACTGCAATGCGTTACAACTGGATTTCTGATCCCAGTTGTGGTCATAAATTGAGGACTACATGTATTGCCATTCAGAGTAAACTGCTCTAAACTAATCTGGAGTGGTTTCCACTATTTTTACAATGCTAGGCTAATTTCTTGAGAGATCGGTTGTCCCTCACTGCAGAAAATCATCCATGTTCCTCTGTTTTCATATTCTCCCCTAGGCTATTTTGTAAGGAACACAGAAAAGCACTAGGGGGCAGTTTGGTCTAGTTGTTAAGGCACAAGCTAGAAGTCAGGAGACTGGGAGTTCTAGTCCCACTTTAGGCATGAAAGCCAGCTGGCTGACTCTGGACCAATCACCAGGAAACAGTGAGTTCTACTCCCGCCTTAGGCATGGAAGCCGGGTAGGTGACTTTGGCCAATCACCAGGAAACAGTGAGTTCTAATCCCACTTTAGGCATGGAAGCCGGGTAGGTGACTTTAGCCACCTACTAAAGGCGCTCTGGTGGCTCAGCAGACTAATTAACATCCACTTACATCTGCTGCCTGCAATTACTGCAAGTTCAAATCTCACCAGGCTCAAGGTTGACTCAGCCTTCCATCCTTTCTAGGTAGGTAAAATGAGGACCCAGATTACAGGGGCAATAAACTGACTTAAACTAAACTGCGTTAAGCAATAGCCTTCATACTTTTGTATATTTATACAGATATACAAAAGTATGAAGGCTATTGCTTAACGCATTGTAAGCTGCCCTGAGTCTCCGGAGAAGGGCGGCATGTAAATCAAATTAAAAAAAAAATCATCAGGAAACAGTGAGTTCAAGTCCCGCCTTAGGCATGAAAACCGGGTAGAGAGTGAGTTCTAGTCCCACCTCTGGCATGAAAGCAGCTGGGGGATGTTGAGTCACTCCATCTCATATGATAGAGATTATGGGGAAAATAGGAAAAGGGAGCACCCTTTACGCTGCCTTGTCTTAGTACAAATTAAGGCAGGATAGAAAGCTAGCTAAAATGTGTGTGATGAAAGTAAAGAGATTTACACTTACCGTTTTCTTCAATATTTTGGCAGCATACTGGACCTGAGATCCTTTCTCTTCGCAGCTGTAAACCACAGAGGTGGCCCCCCTAAAACAGACAAGGATCAGAAGTATTGTTCCCAAAACTGAGACTGGAATCACACACAAGTACACACACAAAATATTATGACTGATTAATAATAACCTAAAATAAAGGAAATCATAGATTGTGCATAATTGTACATTTTTAGTAACTGGTTTTGGTGCACACAATCTCAGATTGTTTTTGGCTTGGCTTTTTTGAGTCCTTCCTGGTGCTGTGTTGGACTTTCTAACCAGGGGTGAAATGCTACCGGTTCGGGCCGGTTCACCAAACCGGTAATTTAAAAATGCTTTAAAAAAGTTTTTAAAAAAGGTTCCGAGGATCACGCAGCACAGCTGATTGTCACAGCTGATAGTCGGAGCCTTTTTTTTTACTTTTTAAAGGATTTTTACTACCTATTCACCCAAACCAGTAGTTAAAAAATGCTTAAAAAAAGTAAAACAAAAAAAGTTGGCCATGCCCACCCAGTCACATGACCCCACCCATCCAGCCACGCCCACCAAACCACACCCACAGAACCAGTAGGGAAAATTTTTGAATTTCACCACTGCTTCTAACCATCCTTCAATCAGAAGAAAAGGTGTCTCCCTCAGCCTGGATCAACCCTTAAGCAAAATCGGCATGAGCTGGAGGCACCAAGGAAAGGGGACACTTCAAAGACTCTAGAAAAAGTGCAGAGAAGAGCAACAAAGATGATTAGGGGACTGGAGGCTAAAACATATGAAGAACGGTTGTAGGAACTGGGTATGTCTAGTTTAATGAAGAGAAGGACTAGGGGAGACATGATAACAGTCTTCCAATATCTCAGGGGCTGCCACAAAGAAGAGGGAGTCAAGCTATTCTTCAAAGCACCTGAAGGCAGGGCAAGAAGCAATGGATGGAAACTAATCAAGGAGAGAAGCAACCTAGAACTAAGGAGAAATTTCCTGATAGTTAGAACAATTAATCAGTGGAACAACTTGCCACCAGAAGTTGTGAATGCTCCAACACTGGAAGTTTTTAAGCAGAGACTGGACAGCCACTTCTCCATTGGGCGAACTGGTAGTGGCAATTTGGTCTTGGTCACCAGACCGACAGCGACTTCTGGCTGGCTACGCCCCCTGTCCAGTCGCCGCTCGCTTACGGCCACTCGACGCTCACTCGCCCCTTCGACTGCTCGACGCTTGCCCCACCCACCCCCGCCCTATATACGTTGCCTTCGCCACGCGGCCTAGCTAATCGCCTCACCAGTCCCTTCCCGTCCCAAAGCAAAAGGATAGGTAAGAGAAATAATCACTAATCCCTTTCTAATTTCCTGGTACAGGAGCTGTTGACACGATAGAGTCAAAAAAAGCAAGATGGCAGCAGCCATCACAGTGAAATCAGAATACTGCCTTATTTTATTTTTTTACTCGCCCCAATGTACTTTTTGATACAGGTAATCCTCGACTTACAACTCCAATAGAGCCCAAAATTTCCATTGCTAAGCAAGGCAGTTAAGGAAATTTTGCCCCCATTTTTATGACCTTTCTTGCCGCCGTTGTTAAGTGAATCACTGCAGCTGTCACCCCAGGGATGCTGCAACGGCTGTTAAGTGTGAAAAGCAGTTATAAGTCACTTTTTTCAGTGGCGTAGCTTCAAACCATCACTAAGAGAACGGTGGTATGTCAAGGACTTTGTGTATATTACTTGTTGATCTGGAATTCTTAGAATCCAATTTCTTTTTAATAAATCTTGCTAAGGGGACTCTGAGGTTTTGCCTGGAAAACCAATTACTTTGGGTTTTATATGCAGAGGCCGAGTCAGATTTGGGCAATTTTAAAGCACTTTTTGGAGATTAAATCCAAGCCGCTACACAGCTTCGGGGCACAGAAAGCCATATTAATTGTGTACCTAAGTGGTGTTTGCTAGATCCAAGCATCCTGCAGTACAGAAGGATGAAATCCCCCTCCTCTTTCCCCACTGAAGGATTTTTTCCCCCTCTGGCTTCCTTTGGTAAAACTCTTCTAATTAAAATTGAAACGCTCAAGAGCTTTAAACGGTTAGGCGGCTTTCAAGACCAAAGGCAGTACTACTATAGGGCTCTAACCTCTGTCAAGTACAGCAGTTCCCAGAGAAATAAACCTGGTAAATTTATATCTACATAGACATGACATATCCCAGATGGGATATTCAGGATGACCTGATGGAAAAAACTCTCAGAGGCCCCCAAATATCTTTTATATTTGTGGAGCAGAGTTTCCTTTAATGCATGTCCCAGTAGAATACCGTACATGAAGCAGTCAGAAGTCATTTCTGCTTCGTGTTAGTGGGGTTTTTTCTCCCCCCTGTATTCCACTTCAATAGAAAATGGTGCAACTGGATTCGTTTGAAAAGATTTCCACATTGGTAGTCCTCAACTTATGACCACAACCGAGCCCCGAATTTCGGTTGCTAAGCGAGACAGTTGTTAGGTGAGTTTTGCCCCATTTTACAACCTTTCTTGCCACAGTTGTTCAGGGAATCACTGCAGTTGTTAAGTTAGCAACACGGTTGTTAAGTGAATCTGGCTTCCCCGCCGATTTTGCTTGTCCGAAGGTTGCAAAACGGTGTGGTGGTACAGTGGTGAGAATGCAGTATTGCAAGCAAGCTCTGCTCACTGCCAGCAGTTCGATCCTGACCGGCTCAAGGTTGACTCAGCCTTCCATCCTTCTGAGGTCCGTAAAATGAGGACCCAGATTGTTGGGGGCAATAGGCTGACTCTGAAAACTGCTTAGAGAGGGGCTGTAAAGCATTGTGAAGTGGTATATAAGTTTAAGTGTGAGGGAGGGAGGGAGGATGGATCGTGGTGGCACAGTGGTGAGAATGAAGTATTGCAGGCAAGCTCTGCTCGCTGCCAGCAGTTCGATCCTGACCGGCTAAAGATTGATTCAGCCTTCCATCCTTCTGAGGTCAGTCATTTCTGGAAGGTCCTCGCACTTATGACCAGTCCTCGCACTTACGACCCAACTCATTTGTTTGCTTTTAACACTGATCAGCTGTAGGAGGGCCCTTTGAAGCCCCGCGGCAAGAGTTTAAACAGTTTTTTTCCCTCTAGTCATCAGCTGGGACTCAGGAGGCAGCAATAGATTGGGGGTGGGACCAAATAAAAGGTAAGAATAACGTGGGGGGGTGGGAGGGTGGGAGAGAACCAGTTCGGTGATGTCATATCGTCACCGCTACCGGCTCGGCCGAACCGGATCGAACCGGGAGGAACCCACCACTGCTGTGAACCCCCAGCAGCCCACCCCTGTGGGAATTAGGTGTTCAGCAGATTGATGACACAAGGGAAAAAACTGTCCCTGGGTCTAGTTGTTTTGGCAAGCAATGTCCTGTAGCGGCATCCCAAGCGGAGGAGTTGAAACAGTTGATGTCCGGAATGTGAGAGGTTTGTACTTTGTAAATATTTACTCAGCTCTCCTTCTGACCCATGCAACATACACTTTCTCAGTGGAAGATAGGCTGGTTGCAATTGTTTTTTCTGCAGTCTTAGCTATCCGTTGAAGTCTGCACCTGTCCTGTTCGGTTGCTGGACCAAACCAGACAGTTATAGAACCAGAAATATAAGCTTTAAGTGCTATTGCTATGGTTGTTGAAATTACAACCCATCTCTTCTGCTTCAGATATAGCATCAGATAAATTAGAATTCCAAATTTCAGAAGCATCTCTTCCCCACACTTCTCACACCATGTCAGATGTCTCTTGCATGAATATACCTATACGTGTATTTTTTCATTGTTTGAAAGAGTCGCTCAATTCAAAGGCGGCTGGGTCTTGGTAATTCAGCAGAGATAAACTTGAGTTTTCTTAGCAACAGGTAAAAGCCGCTTGGCTCTTGCATGCACGGGGGATTTTTGCTCAACGTGAATTTTACCGCTTTATTCTGCTGTTTTGCCCACCAACTGATTAGATCTGACTCAGCTCTGTTTTTTTGAGATTAGCTAGGACTGGCTAGCTGGGTGCTTTCATTGATTGGGATTGAAAGCACGGTGTAAATCAAATCTGTAAAGAAACCCCAAATCTTCATTATGGATTTATATAGCTGCCTATTTCACCGGTGTGCCTCTGGGCGGCACACACATTTAAAATAACACAAACCAAAAACAATCAAAGCCATTAAAACAATTAAAAACTAAAAATAGAAAACAAAGAAGCAAACAAAGAACAGGAGAGTATATTCACTCAGAATCTCACCATCAATACAGCCCTCTCACAGGGTCCATACAGTTGGTCCTCGACTTATGACAAGGCTTAGCAACTCTACAGAGTTATAACCGAGTTCCCGGGAGTACTTACAACCAATTCCTAAGTTACGACAGCTGCTCCCCCATCCCCCCCGGTAGTCATATAACCACGTTTTACAACGATTTTGCTGAAAACAGACATTTACCTTGTTTGGCAAAACTGGCTCATAGCGAACCATTAATTCGCTGAACAATGGTGGTATTTGCTTAACGACCACTGCAAAAAAGTTGCGGCTTACAACCCTGATGGGCAGTCTCCATTACAGTCATAAGTCAGGGACTATCTACAAAGGTAGCCCTCCTTTTTACAACAGTTTGTTTAGTGACAGTTCAAAGTTACAACGGAACTGACATAACCCTAACTCTGAATTATGTCATTGCAATAATTCTGTCCTTTCCAACATAGATAATCACATGCATGGCTAAAAGGAACAGAACTTGCATCACGCCAGCATGATGGTAGTTTCATCATTTCAATAAAAGCCTTTAATTTAAAAAAAAAAAAAAGTTGCAATGGCGTTGAAAAGTGATTTATGACCATTTTTCAGTTATGACCTTTGCAATATCTCCATGATCATATGATCAAAATTCAGACATTTGCCATATTTGTGACGGTTGCAGTGTCCCAGGGTCATGTGATCACTTTTTGCGACCTTCTGACAAGCAAAGTCAGTGGGGGAAGCCAGATTCACTTAACAACCGGGTTACTAACTTATCCACTGCAGTGATTCACTTAACAACTGGGGCAAGAAAGGTGGCAAAATGGGACCAAAACTCACTTAACAAATGTCTCACTTAAGAACAGAAATTTTGGGCTGAATTGCGGTTGTAAGTCGAGGACTACCTGTATTTCCATGGGAACCCCGGGGCCAATGAAAAACCCAGTTTTCAAGCTCTTCCAGAAAATCAATAGATATCAGGTGCAAACAACCAGACCAAATTAGCTACTTTATTGTTCTCCACCTGTTACACAAGAATCTCCACAGACTGGCAACTTTGCCTGGAAACCACCAGATAAGGCTCTAAGGCAGCGATCTCCAATTTTCCGACTCAGTGGATCAGTGGTGGCAGTGGGGGTTGGGGTGGGGGGTGGGGGATGGAAAGAGGATGGCTTTGTGCTTGTGCATGCTGCTTTCACAAATGTAGCTTTGCACGCGTGTCCATGCACATGTACCACTTCCACAGACCAGTTCTAAAAGGGCTACGGCCCGGCACTGGGCTGCAAACTAGGGGTTGGGAACCCCTGTTCTAAGGTATTGAAAGGGGCTCTGAGCCAGAGGTGGGCTGCTGGGGGTTCGCGAAGAACCTCTAGCTAAGATTCTGTGCAGTTTGGAGAACCCCCAAATCCTATTCCTGACTCCCCCCCCCCCTGGAGTCCCCATGTGGCCTGTTTTGGATGTAAGTGCAGGGCGCACATGGAGGCTCGGGGAGGGCGAAAAATGGGCCTATCAGAAGTTCGAAAAGTCTGGAATTGGACCCGTTTCCAGCCTCCAGAGGGCCTCCGGAGCCTGGGGAGGCCGTTTTTACCCTCCCGGTGGCTCAAGCAAAGCCTCCGGAACCCAGGGAGGGCAAAAATGCCCCCCACCCTGGTGCAGGAGGCCGACTAGGCCACGCCCACCATGGCCACACCCACCCAGCAAACAGGCAGAGAACCCCTTGCTAAAATTTTTGAAGCCCACCCTTGCTCAGATCTAGCTCTTTTATGTTTAATCCAGGGTGATTCCCCGCTTGAAACCCTTCATCCCACTGGGATGGGTGACAGTAAGGTTTGGACCAATCTCACCTCCTTAAAGGTGCATTTAATTCCTGGTGACTTCCTAGACCAGTTTTTCTCCACCTTAGCAAATTTAAGATCTGTGGGTCATCTTCCAGAATTCCTCAGCCAGCCTTGGTGACTGGGGAATTCTGGGAGTTGAAGTTCACACTTCTTAAAGTTGCTAAGATTGACCCAAAGGTGCTTTTTCAGGAGGCAACTGGACTTTTGGGGGGGATTTTTCTGCTGAAGACGTTTCGCTTCTCATCCAAGAAGCTTCTTCAGCTCTGACAGGATAGTGGGGAGATCCTGTCAGAGCTGAAGAAGCTTCTCGGATGAGAAGTGAAATGTCTTCAAAAGAAAAACAAAACAAAACACGAAAGTCCAGCTGCTTCCTGAAAAAGCTCCTTTGGGACAACCATGACCTGGATGGCTGAGAATCTCTACAGACTTGCCAAGATTGAGATACACTGCCTTACATTATGCCATTTCCTTGGCTGTGGTATAGAAGTGGATTCCCAGATTTTGTTTTTGATTTTGTTTTTAAATTTCCCAGTCTAGCCAACAATTCCACGATTACTTAGTGGTCTTCCATCCAATCATTTCTGATTCTGCTTTTGATGTTATTAAGCCTACATAGACTAGGTTTTAAGACCTGCACTAAACCACAAAGTGTTTGGTGGGGAGAAATCCCAGTCCCAGCCCCCAAGTCAATAATTTTAAACCTCAGCAAATTTCTTAACCAAGCACTTCCCAACTTCCTTCTACAGCAGCGGTCACCAACTGGTGGTCCGTGGACCACTGGTGGTCCATGAAAAAATATTGGTGGTCTGCAGAAAAATTATTTGCATTTTTTATATTGCACTAAATCAGGGGTCCTCAAACTACGGCCCCTGGGCCAGATACATGCAATGAACGTTTGTGTTGCTGCAGAGAGTCTCTCCCTTCGGGGTCTTTTTGTGCAGGTTGGAGGGGGGAAGAAATTCTGACTTGGGGTCTGCTTCAGCCTCCTGGTGTGGGGCTTTGGGCGAAGGCTGGAGGGAAGCACCACTGGTGGCAAAGTGCCAGAGGGCCTCGTTCCAGTGGGACTGAATCATGGCCTGGAACTGGCTGACCATCTTAGCCCGCTGAGCCTCCAGGCACCGATACCTGGCCTTGCACTCCCGCAGGTTTTCCCTCTGTTTGGAAAGCCTATGCTTGTAGTCCTCAGTGAGGTGCTTTTACTGAGCCTCCTTCTTGGTCAGATCCAATTTGAACTGAGCTGTTTTGCCAACTCTTTCTCGTGGTGGCTGCTTAGCTCCTACAACTGCTTCCTGTTGGGGCCCTAAGGATCTCGGGCGGGCAGGCAAGGAGTGGCTGGGAGGGGAGGGGCAAGTAGAGGCCGGCGAGGTGCCCCTCGATGTGAGTGACATTGAGTTGACCATGCCCACCCAGTCACATGACCACCTAGCCACACCCACCCACCCAGCCAATCATTAGGCAGATCATATTAGTGGTCTGGGGGATTTTAAATTATGAATTTAGTGGTCCCTGAGGTCCGAAAGGTTGGTGACCCCTGTTCTACAGTGTGTTGAGAGACTACATCTCCCAGAATTCCTAGCTGATGCCCACCCTAGCTAGGGAATTCTGGGAATTCTAATCCCTGTTTTTTTCACTTCATCTTCCACTCTATCTGCAGATTCTGGGGAACTTGATTTATTCTTTTTGATTTCCAGTGTATTAAAAGCACTGAAAACCAAATTAGCCACTTTAATCTAAGAACAGTTTTTTGGCAGCACCTTCAAAGAAACCTCCACAGGAAGACTAAAATAGCAGCATTATGGAACAGCAGCGTCCACACTACATATGTTCTCTTTTTCCCTGCTAAGAATAGTTGTGCTTTTTTACCTTTGCATCCTCCAAACTTCATTAAAGGCAGACCTATCTGGATCAGAGGGGAATGCAAAATTAGATATATACCCCCCTTGTGAAATTCACTGCCCCTCCATCTTGCCAGTTGTTTTGTTGATGTAATATATTTGGGGAGGGGGGGATCCATTTATGGAAACCATGTCCTAGATTTGATTTGATTTCATTTTCCTTTTGACGTAAGACGGCTAGAAAACTTCTGCAAAATCCAGAAGGCTCCGCTGAGGATACAGATCATGAGTATCTTTCATTGCATTAGCTAGATGAAGCCGTGGGAAGGGTGCTAAATAAGAAAAATACACTGATTTTCATGGCTTAGCAAGGGGCAGGAATGAGGCTGAGAGAGAGTTGGACAGAAACAAAAAGATAGATGCTACCGCCAAGGGTATTTTGTTAATCTGAGGGACAAGCCCAGTCTACAAATTGGCCTGAGGTTTAACTCACAAGGCGATAACCCTGTGATGGAAAGAAACACCATAGAACAGGGGTGTCAAACTCAAGGCCTGGGGGCCGGATCTGGCCCTCTAGGTCAGTGAGGGCTAACCTTTTCTGGACCGAGTGCCCAAAGCGCGTGCTAATGTGCATGCATGCGCCTGAACCCCCAAAACACAATGCGCGCCCCGCCCCGTGCATGTATGCATGCCCCCCCGCACGTGCCCCCCCCCGCATGCGCGGCAGAGACCCGGAGACCAGCTGGCTGGCGGGAGGCACATGTGCATGCACAGCGGAGCTGAACTGGAATGACAGCTCGTGTGCCATTACAGAGGGCGCTGCATGCCACCTCTGGCACATGTGCCATAGGTTCCCCCTCACGGCTCTAGGTGATTAAATGTGGCCTGCGAGGCCGCTCTGGGAACAGCGAAGGACCAGCCCGTGGTGCCTCTGTCAGCAAAAACGGAGCTCGGGAGGGCCATGGGTGGCCCTCGCAAGCTCTGTTTTCGCTGGCAGGGTTCTGCAGGAGGCTGTTGCAGCCGAAAACGGAGCTTGTGAGGACCGCGGGCAGCCCTCCCGAGCTCCATTTTCACTGGCAGATGGTTGCAGGCGGCCGTTGCAGCCGAAAACAGAGCTCGGGAGCCTGTTTTTGCTGGTAGAACGCTTGGGCCACCATAGGCACCGACACAAGTGAAGTTGAGCTGGCCACGCCCCCCCTGCCCCCTCCCCCCGGTCCCCCAAAGTCAAACACAACCCTGATGTGGCCCTCAATGAAATCAAGTTTGACACCTCTGCCATAGAACATAGAATAGTAATAGAGTTGGACGGGACCTTGGAGGTCTTCCAGTCCAACCCCCTGCTCGAGCAGGAGACCCTATACCCGTGATGGCGAACCTATGGCACGGGTGCCACAGGTGGCACGCGGAACCATATCAGTGGGCACGCGACCAGCTCTGACACACATGCGCACACTGGCCAGCTGATTTTCGAGCCTTCCGGGCCCACTGGAAGTCAGCAAACAGGCAATTTCCGGCCTCCGGAGGGCCTCCAGGGAGGTGGAGAAGGCCATTTTCACCCTCCCCAGGCTCCTAGAAAGGCTCTGGAGCCTGGGGAGGGCGAAAAAACGGGCCTACTGGGCCCGCCGTGCCATCACATGCCAAAAGCAACGGAAGCACAGTGTGGTGGTGGTGTCACTCATAGAATTATGGGTGTGGGCACACACACATGCAACCCCTCTGCGCTCCCCCCACTTTTGGCACGTGTTGGCAAAAAGGTTAGCCATCACTGCCCTATACCATTTCACACAAGTGGCTGTCCAGTCTCTTCTTTAAACTTCCAATGATGAAGCACCCACAACCTCTGGAGGTGAGTCGTTCCACTGATTAATTTTTCTCACTGTCAGGAATTTTCTCCTTAATCCTAGGTTGCTTCTCTCCGTGATTAGTTTCCATCCACTGCTTCTTGCCTGCCTTCAGGTGCTTTGGAGAATTGCTTGACTCCCTCTTCTTTATGGCAGCCCCTGAGATATTGGTAGACTGCTATCATGTCTCCTCTAGTCCATCTTTTCATTAAACTAGACATACCCAGTTCCTACAACCGTTCCTTATATATTTTATCCTCCAGTCCCCTAATCGTCTTTGTTGCTCTTCTCTGCACTCTTTCTAGAGTCTCAACATCCTTTTTATACAGTATTGTAGGGATGAGAACTGGATTTCCCACAAAAGCTTACTTTTTTCACCATTGAATTTAATTTTATTAGATGGGGCCCAATGTTCAAGACTGTCAAGATCCTTCTGTATCTTAAGCCTATCTTATGGAGCGTTGACTATTCCTGCCAGCTTGATGTCGTCTGCAAATCTGATGAGTTCTCCATCTATCCTCTCATCTAAATGATTGATGAAGATATTGAAGAGTACTGGGCCTAAGACAGAGCCTTGGGTTACCCCACTGCATACAGGTGATAAGCCACGGGAAATCATCAAAACCATAAAAAAGCAAAAGTTAGAATATTTTGGATATGTGATGCGACACCCGGAAAAATACGGCATACTTCACTTAATCCTCCAGGGAACGACTGAAGGCAAACGAGGTCCAGGCAGAAGCAGCACATCATGGCTTCAAATTCTAAGGGACTGGTTTGGACAAAACTCAGCAGCACTTTTTCGTGCGGCTGTTGATAAAAATAGAATTGCCAACATGATCGCCAACGTCCAATGACGGATATGGCACAAGAAGAAGAGAAGAAGCTATTCTATCTTCTCCCAAGTTTGCAGAATTCCTAATATATCACAAAGAGCACTCAGCATTCAGACCGATACAGTCTCAGGGTCTTTTCCACACTGAATGGCCCTGGGAAATAAGCTTCTTTCTTTGCACACCATCTTATAGCAATTGTATGTTGCATCCACTCCACCTTTTCTTCATTGAAGTCCATGCGCAGCTGTAGGAGCAAGTGGGCCAGCTCAAAACAGCCAAAGAGCTCCAAACATTATATTTTCACGAGATGGGCTGCCTTGTGTCAACCGTCCCATTGGCACATGCAGCAAAAGACTATTTTACCAAGAGTATAACTTTACTGATCGATCCATACAGAAGAAGCGAAGCTAGCTCTGAAGTTTTCGTGCGTAAAACAGCATCATTCAACTTCCCCTTTTCCCCATTTAGGCCACCCTTTGTTCAGCAACCCAGCACATTCTTTTTTGTTTTGGGAAAACATTCTGCACCCATTGCACGGCCTTGAAGTCCTGGGGTTTTCTCAGGCTGCAAATGGCTTGGGTAGGGTGTTAGAATATAAAAACCCAGGTAGTATCACATGCATGAAGAAGTAAAGATTTGATTATTTCAAATATCAAGTCATACACTGAAGCAGAAGTGGGCATTTTACAGCCCCTGGGTTACATCCACTCCTTTGGCTGTTCCTGTCCAGCCCAGGTTTTTATTTTGAAGGCGACATCTATTTATTTCCAATGTATGTATATGCTTGCATGCATGTCTGCACACCTTCACAGTCGTCTTGGGTTGGCCCTCTATTACAGTTCCAGTTTTTCACGTGGCCCCTAGGGAAAATCAGTTGCCCACTCCTCTGCATTGAAGGAACATCCTCCTTGCATGCAGGATTTGAGATAATTAGTTCAATTATCCCTTTGTAAAATAAACAAAAGAAGCATCTTACGTATGGGAACACTGTAGAGCCATTTTGAGATGTGTGGACTTCAACTCCCAGAATACCTCAGCCAGCAATCAAAGATTATCAACGTTTCTCAACTTTAGCCAGTTTAAGATCTGTGGACTTCAACTCCCAGAATACCCCCGTCAGCAATCAAGAGTATCAGCATTTCTCAGATTCAGACAGTTTAAAATCTGTGGACTTCAACTCCCAGAATACCCCAGTCAGCTTTACTGTCTTGAGGTATTCTGGGAGTTGAAGTCCACAGATCTTAAACTGGCTAAGGTTGAGAAACGCTGGTAGAGTCTCTTGGTGGGATGACCAGATCGATATTTACTGCGTGCATATTTGGCCAGGGCTTGTGTCTGCAAAGAATGGTCAAAAAAGTCAAGATGGTGGCTGCAACTGAAGCTCTGGCCACTTTTTTATGTGATCCTTCCGCTTACTTGAACATGGCAAAGAGGGTCATTCCCTTAAGTGTTTTATCTATCTGCCTGGCGGGGTTGAGATTGGGGATTTAATGCGAGATTTCAACGCTCTCTTCCCCAACTACAGGGATGAACCCCCAAAGCTTTCCCCACTATTGTGATTTTTAAGGGGATGCCCAAAAGGAAGAATTTGAAGTCCACTGAGGGTAATCATCATCCTGGTAATTGAGCTTAATTTTAATTGAAATTAAATGAAACTAAATTGATGCGTGTAAAAGAAGAGGTGGGGCTTCAGATTGTAGCTGCTACATTGACTCCCCCGCCCCGCCCCCCCATCCACCTTCCATTCTTCTACCTCAGAGGTCTTCAAACTTGGCAGCTTTAAGACTTGTGGACTTCAGCTCCCAGAATTCTCCAGCCAGCATAGCATAGCATAGCTGGCTGGAGAATTCTGGGAGCTGAAGTCCACAAGTCTTAAAGTCTTAAAGTCCACAAGTCTTAAAACTGCCAAGTTTGAAGACCTCTGTTCTACCTCCTTGAAGATGATAATCGAGTCATGATTTTTGCAAGGTTAATGAGGATTAATTCATCCCCAACATTTGTAGAACTCTGCTTCCCTGAAATCTCAGATTAGTTTTCCCTGCCTGAAGCGGATGAGTTTATCAAGGACTGTTCAAAAGGCTGAACTGAAGCTGGAAATTTTGGAACTAGCAGAATAAAAAATAAACAAAGAAACACAAACCCAAGCAGCTGCATGTATTTCAAAAATATTTAAAATTGTATTTCTTTGGCATGGGGGCTGCTTCAGCAGAACTCCACCTGACACAGGTAGTTCTTTACTTACAATCATTCAGTGACCATTCAAACTTAGCCACAGCAACTGAAAAAAAGTGACTTATGACCCCTTTTCACACTTACAACCGTTGCAGCATCCCTTGCGGTCACGAGATCAAAATTTGAACACCTGGCAACTGGCTCATATTTATGATGGTTGTAGTGGGGGAGGGGTCATGTGATCAACATTTGTAACCTTCTGACAAGCAAAGTCACTGGGGAAGCCGGATTCACTTAACAACCCTGTTACTAACTGAACTGCAGTGATTCACTCAACAGCAGTGCCTGAAAGGTTGTAAAATGAGCAAAGTCGCTTAATCGTCTCGCTTAAGGACAGACATTTGAGGCTCAACGGTGATCGTAAGTTAAGGACTACTTGTGTATCTTTCCAGGAAATATAATTTAGAGTCGAACTCTGCAGGTGGAAGGCAGAGAGAGGGAAAAATCCTATATTTCTTTTATTTCCTATAAAAGTCTTTCTTTTCTTGAGCAGGAAAAAAAAAATCACTGTTGTTTTAGAAGATCATTTATTTGGGGCTTCCATGACCCTCTTTTTTTTTCCACTTTGCAAAGCCTCCTACAAGCATCACAAGGCACCAAAGAGATTTAAACGCCCAACCTCACCTGCCCAGCTCCGGTCCCATAAGATAGAAATCCTGCAAAGCCGACTGTCTTCGGGATCCTTCAATCCAATATTCCTCCTCCAGAGGTTTAGAAGTGAGCATCCTGGAACAGGGAAGAAAGCTCTCCTTGTGCTTTCTTGTGCTTTCTTTCTTTCCTCCCCCACCTCTTCTTCTTCTTCTTCCTCCTCCTCCTCCTCTGATCACATTGCAGATGGAGAAATAAAGAGAGAGAGAGAGAGAGAGAGGGAGAGAGAAGGGGGCGGAGTGGGGAGGGATTTTTGGAGAAGCAATTTCGAGGATTATCCAGGAGGATTCACAATAGCATTGTCCAAATTTTCTTCCGGCTAGAATATAAGGTAGGTGCAGATTAATCGGCAGCTTCACGCTGGAGATGCTGCCATCTTCATAGCCTCAATATCCCCTCTCAGCCTCCTTAAAAAGGGGGATTTTAAAACCCTCAGAGGGTAAGGATTAGCCCTTGCAGGTGAAAATGGCACCGCTCCCTCTCCAGATGTTCACCTATCCTTTATTATTATTATTATTATTATTATTATTATTATTATTATTTCTCAGCAAATAGTTTCCTCCTGCCTCCTTTTGGTACTTGGTGGCTGCCTTGGGAAACCAACCCTGCAGAGTAGGTCAACTTTCCACCTGCTTCTGTAGAGCCATAATCCACTGCCTTTCCAGCACAGCCGGATGGGAGGATTTCAAGGGAGGATCGCTCCCGAACAGAAAAATCTATCTATCTTTCTTTCCTTCCTTCCTTCCTTCCTTCCTTCCTTCCTTCCTTCCTTCCTTCCTTCCTTCTTTCCTTCCTTCCTTCCTTCCTTCTTTCAGTCCTTGCAGGAAGATGCTGCAAGTGGAGAGCTTCGGTGAGAAGTTGGGAATCGTCAGCTCCACTCGGAGGATTCTGTTCGCTCGGCTGCAGCCCCAGAGTAATCCTTTAAAGTGACAATCGTAGATCTCTGGATCAGAAGGACTAGCAGATGCATCGGCGCCCCCCAGATGCAAGGAAGGTTGTTGAGCCGTCAAAAGAAGTTTCCCCGGTCACAGCTCAGAATCTTTTCCCCCCGGGAGGTTCCTCCATTCTGCTGGGCGATGCTCTGGCGGTGCAGGCAGCACCACGCCCGACCGAGATAAGATCCCATGACCTCTATTGAGGAAAAGGGTGGCTTTTCTGCTCCGCCTTGCAAATCCAGCTCTCTCCTGCCCCCTAACGGATCCTGCTTTTAATTTCAAGGACGATGGACCGGTGGCAGGAATTGAGTGTACAGGACTGTATGTGTCTAGTCTGGTTAGTTTAACGAAAAGAAGGACTGGGGTGTGTGTGTGTGTGTGTGTATGTGTGACATGATAGCAGTGTTACAATATTTGAGGGGCTGCCACACAGTAGAGGCGGGGGTGGGAGGGGTCAACTTATTGTCCAAAGCCCCCGAAGGCAGAATAGAATGGGATGGAGTGGAGTGGAGTGCAGTGGAATAGAGTAGAGTAGAGTAGAGTGGAGTAGAGTAGAGTAGAGTAGGGTAGGGTAGGGTAGGGTAGGGTAGGGTAGGGTAGGGTAGGGTAGGGTAGGGTAGGGTAGGATAGAGAAAATGAGATGGGATGGGATGGGATGGGATGGGATGGGATGGGATGGGATGGGATAGAATAGAATAGAATAGAATAGAATAGAATAGAATAGAATAGAATAGAATAGAATAGAATAGAATAGAATAGAATAGAATAGAATAGAATAGAATAGAAAAAATGAGATGGGATGGGATGGAATAGAATAGAATAGAATAGAGAAAATGGGATGGGGTAGGGTGGGGTGGAGTGGAGTGGAGTGGAGTGGAGTGGAGTGGAATGGAATAGAATAGAATAGAATAGAATAGAATAGAATAGAATAGAATAGAATAGAATAGAATAGAGAAAATGGGATGGGATGGGGTAGGGTGGGATGGGATGGGATGGAATGGAATGGAATGGAATGGAATGGAATAGAATAGAATAGGATAGAATAGAATAGAATAGAATAGAATAGAATAAGAAGTAATGGATGAAAACTAATCAAGGAATGAACCAACCTAGAACTAAGGAGAAATTTCCTGAGGGTTAGAACAATTAATTAGTGGAAAGGCTTGCTCACTGGAGGTTTTTAAGAAGAGATTGGACAGCTATTTAACTGAAATGCTATAGAGCCTCCTGCTTGAGCAGGGGGTTGGACTAGAAGACTTCTAAGGTCCTTTCCAACTCTGTTATTCTCTTCTTCTCTTCTGACTGTTTGAGGCTGCAAGAAAGACCTGGAGATTGGCAATTTCGCAGGTGCTGGCATTGCAAACTTTACTGCTCCAATTTGGCATTAAACAGCCCCACTCCTGTCCTGCTTATTCGACCCTGTTCAGAGTCAGTCCCAGATCACTGGTTCCTGTCAAACAAAAAGGCACCCTCAACGAAGGTCAGAAAAGTCAAGATGGCAATGGTGGCCACCATCTTGACTTCTTGCATTGCCCCTTCCCTGAGATGGCCCTGTTTACTATAAACTCTAAAGTTTATAAAATCCTTTGAGGCTGCCCTTTCAAAGTGTCAGCATAAGGAGGAAAATATAACATTGATGCCAGGGTATCTAGGATAAGAATAGAATAGAATAACATAGTTGGAAGGGACCTTGGAGGTCTTCTAGTCCAACCCCCTGCTTAGGCAGGAAACCCTACATCTATAATATCAGTCTGTTTCTAATCCTGGGCTGGGAATGACACAAAAGCAACATCATGGAGATATGGCTAAAAAAGGAGGCTCCCTTTAAAAAAATTTCTGCCAGTTTCTTATACGTAGACAAAACGCATCAGAGGACATTTCCATTATGGGGAGTGGGTTCAAAAAAAATAGGTGCCTGAAAAGGAGACTGTGAGTTCTAGTCCCACTTCAATCCAATCACCAGGATTCTGTGAGTTCTAGTTCCGCCTTAGGCATGAAAGATGGCTGGGTGACTTTGAGCCAATCCCTCCCTTTCAACCCTACCCACCTCACAGGGCTGTTGTTGTGGGGAAAATAGGAGGAGAAAGAGTATTAGTTCTCTTCACTGCCTCGAGAGTTATTTATAAAACTAACAAAGGTGGAATATATACTTACGCAAAAATGTATTTTACTGGGGGAAGTTGTGAACAATACTGCATCCAGGGCCGGATTTTCCTATAGGCTAACTAGGCTTCAGCCTAGGGCCTCAAGATCAAGAGGGGCCTACATTCAAATTGTTAGCAAAATTAAAATTACACTTTCACTATAGGTGAAAGGGCCTCATAAGTGGAATAGCCTAGGGCCTTTTTTCATCTAAATCCGGCCCTGACTGCATCTCTGAAATAAGGCTATGCAAAACAGGATGATCCAGCCACAGAAATGGGACTAAGAAATAGGATCCTGAACCATTTCCTATTCTGGTGAATAAACTTCTGGGAACTGCAGGAATGACCCCCCCCCCTCCAGAAACCCTTGGATTGGCACATTATGAAGATGGAATGGAATCGGACTGTTCCATTGTCCAATTGCCTCATTTTTCTCATCTCTGCTATTAAGAAAAATGCAATACTAATTTTTCTATGAAGTTTTTAAACATTCTCAAGCTGACGTACAAACAGTATGAATCTGATTTCAGGTCAGGAAAAACGAGACAGCAAGCAAAGTCAAAAGGGCTTTGGTCTAAACATGGAATCTTGGCTTCAATGAAAACTTTGAAAATCTCAGCCTCATCCAGTATGGTTCTCAGGTAGCTGGGTGAGGGGGCATGAGAGGGAAGAAGAGGAAAGGATGGATAGACAGATGAATGAAGAGATGGGTGACTAGATAAGAGAGATAGACAGACAGATGGAGAGAGAATTGGTGGATTGATGATGTGAGAAGATGGGTAGTATAGAATGGATGGCTGGATAGAGGGATAGAAATAGAAAGAGGATAGGCAGATTGATGAATGGATGGACATGAGTGAAAAGATGGGTGGATAGATAGATAGATAGATAGATAGATAGATAGATAGATAGATAGATGATAGATACATGGATACATGGATACATATTTGATGATGGATGGATTAATTAATGGATGGAGAGGTGAGTGAATAAGGTAGATGATAGATGGATGGATGGAGAGGATGGGCATATTGATGAAGGGATGTTTGGACAGTCAGGTGGAGAGATAGAGGAGGGAGGGAGGGAGGGAGGGAGAGAGAGATGCTGCCTATAAAGGGATATCTGGTGCAACGGACTACAGTGAAGCAGTAAATTCCTAGGAAGGAGGGAGCACAATTCAGAAAGGAGTCAAGACAAGAGGCAGCACAGCCTTCAACTGTCAAGAAGTCAAAGGAAAAGAGTTAGGTTAGCTTCCCCCAGACTCTATATTCACTAGGGTGAGAATATACCATTTCTGATAAATGACAGTCTAGTCTTTTCTTGAAAGTCTCAAACGATGAAGCTCCCACCACTTTCAAAGGCAACTTCTGTTCTATGGGTTGATTGCTCTCAGTGTCAGAAAGTTCTTCCTCATTTCTAGGTTGAATTTCTCTCCTTGGTCAGTTTCCATCCATTATTCCTTGTCTGGCCTTCAGGTGCTTTGGAAAACAGCTTGACCCGCTCCTCTCTGTGGCAGCCCCTCAAGCCATTTTGTGAACAGATGAGTATCTTGTGACAGCCATTTTGTGAGCGTGCCCATCTCATTCTCTCAGAATTCAAAGGTGTCTCTGATTCAAAAAAAGGCCTACCATTACTTTAAGGTGACTAAGAAGTAAAGTCAAAGTTATGTTTATACAATAGCAAGGAAATTATATCAAAACATAAATGGAAGGGCTCCCTCATGAGAGCAGGCCGAGGGACTAAATAGGATTTAGCATCTAAAGGTTTCTTGAAAGCCCATTTTTGGCCACTTTCAGATATGTGGACGTCAACTCCCAGAATTCTCCAGGCTAAAGAATTCTGGGAGTTGAAGTCTATACATCTGAAAGTTGCCAAAATCGAGAAACACAGATCTAAATTACTTAATTGTATTATAAATTCAGCAGCTTCTCTATGGTGGAGCACAAGAGGCCTTTCAGGACTGAGGACTCTACAGCAGTGGTGAAATCCAATTTTTTTTTAACTACCGGTTCTGTGGGCATGGCTTGGTGGGCATGATGTGGCTTGGTGAGCGTGGCCTGGTGGGCGTGGCAGGGGAAGGATACTGCAAAATCTCCATTCCCACCCCACTCCTGGGGAAGGATACTACAAAATCCCCATTCCCTCCCCACTCCAGGGGAAGAAACTGCAAAATCTCCATTCCCACCCCACTCCAGGGGAAGGATACTGCAAAATCCCCATTCCCACCCCACTCCTGGGGAAGGATACTGCAAAATCCCCATTCCCTCTCCACTCCAGGAGAAGAATACTACAAAATCCCCATTCCCTCCCCACTCAAGGGGAAAGGATACTGCAAAATCCCCATTCCCATCCCACTCTGGGGCCAGCCAGAGGTGGTATTTGCTGGTTCTCCGAACTACTCAAAATTTCCACTACTGGTTCTCCAGAACCTGTCAGAACCTGCTGGATTTCACCCCTGCTCTATAGACTTCTGGTGGTTACTAAACTACAACTCCCAGCATTCCTCAACCTTTTAATAGCCTGCTTGCTATTGCAGGTTCTAACCACAAACTGGGGCTGTTGCTTTCCTTTTAAGCAACTCTGCAGCTTTTGGTAGACCAGTATAGAATTTAGTTGGGTTAATATATGATTTATAGCTGGCTTTATCAGCAGCAAATGATGAAGAAGCAGCATAATAAAAACATGCATCTTTTAAAAAATAAAACCGTAGAAATCGAAAACACAGGAGACACCATTAACCTTTCAAAGCTGCCCTTGTTAGAAAAAGAGCAAAGCAAATCAGTATTGAAATAGTATCTTCTAACCTGACTTTATATAAATAAATGAACAGTCTGACCTCCAGAGGCTCAGAGATCTCTCTGAGGTGGGCAAGGTATTAATTCAGCTTTTTCAGGATGCTATAATCTTATTCAGTTCATTGTTTTTGAAACGATATGCAAACCAGAATATGTTCCTTTTATGCACTTGTAATTTTGATCCACAGTTCGGCATTTTTTTAAAAAAAACAAAACAAAAGACATATAAAATATTATATCCGTTACTCTGTTCAACATTATTAACAACAACAAATCACGCTTCCTAAAATTGCATAAGTAAAAATCGGTGCATATTAATTTTCTGGGTTTAAAAAAAAAAAATGAAATGGAAGAAGAATCATCTTAAGGTTGTAAAAATGAGAAACGGACAAGGCTCATTTGCACGTACCGAGCGTGAACAAACCAGTAATTATCACTGTAGTACAAATTTCACTGTAGGAAGATGACACGAATCATTTGATGACTTTGTTTTGCTAATTGTATGCTAAATGCTGTTCATTTTCTGTAGTCCCATTTACAACATTAATTAAAATGCATTTTGAAAACCGAATGGTAATTAAACGGTCAAAAAGGCAAAGAGGCTAACCGTGCAATGTGATAAATGCCTGATATGAAATAGACTCTATCCAAATCACCGGGGATTTATTCCTACACCAGTACAAGAAGTTTGCAGCCTAAATTCCAAACATGAGCAATTTTGAAGAAAAAAGGTCATCAGAAGAATAATTTGGGGTTCGTACTCGAGCCAGGGCTGCGTAAGAATAAATAAAAATGAGATCCAGACAGCTGTGAGGAAAGAAGAAATATTTATTCCTAAAAGCAAAACAGTTTGCATTTAGGGGCAGGCTGCAGAGAAATGGGGTACAGCCAAAGATTTTTATAGGGGGATCTTGTCTGGGGTGTCACGTGCTGATTCTAGGGTGACACTTGAGGGGCTTGTGTGTATGTATGTGTAGGTATGTTTATTTTTCTGAACATGCAGTTCCTCTGGGAGACATAATTTAATTAACTCTGTTTGCAGACCTTATCCTTTGATATGTGGATTAGGTCTGGGTAACTTATTTGGGGGTTTGAGGACGTTTGAGAAAAGGATTTCCACTGTTTGCTATTTTTTACTTGATTAATTTAATTTCAGCCTGACCGTCAATTATCTAGTGGAGATGCTGATTCTCAGACCATTGTGGATTCTGTTCATATTTTAAGGGAAGATGGAAATAGCATGGAGAGTAAAATATATTTTGATATAAAACTTCTCACAAGGGGCTCTCTTTAAAAGCATTATCTAAAATAGTGTTTCTCAAGCTTAGCATCTTTTAGATACAATATATGGATTTCAATTCCCAGAAGTCCCCAGCTAGTAAAATCAAAGATCTATGAACAATTGGTCCCCACTGCAGGCTGAAACTGTTGGCCACACTCAACACTCGGAAGCCCCCGCACAAAGATGCTGGAAGGAACTATGTGGCTCATAAATTGTGCACTGGTAGAAAAGGTGCTTCTCTGTCTTGACTTACAACCAGTAGTGGGATTCAGCTGGTTCGGGCCGGTTCGAGAGAACCAGTTGTTAAATTGCTGGCTGGCCCCGCCCCTTCCAGGAGTCCTCATGCGCCCCATGTTTGCTCTCAGGAGGCTGCAGGAAGGCCTACTAGGCCCAAAATGGGGTGCAGGGGGTGGTGTGGCGCAGCCCCCCACATCCCGTTTTTTGCTCCCAGGAGGCTGCAAGGAGGTCTACTAGACCCAAACCAGGGCGTGGGGGGGGCAGCACCCCCGTGGCCCATTTTTGCTTCCAGGGTGTGTGTGCAGGAGGCTGAATGCTGCCTGTCACACCCCCTGGCCACGCCCACCATGGCCACGCCTACCCAGCCGGTCATTAGGGCAGAGAACCAGTTGTTAAATTATTTGAATCCCACCACTGCTTACAACCATTTATTTAGTGACCATTGGAAGGTATATCAGCATTGAAAAAAGTGACTTATGACCATTTGTCATACTTATAGGACAGTTGCAGCATCCCCATGGTCACACAGTCAAAACTGGGACATTTGGTAAATGGCATATACTGTATTTATGACGGTTGCAGTGTCCTGGGGTCATGTGATCACCTTTTGCGACCTCCCAACAAGCAAAGTCAATGGGGAAGCCAGATTCACTGAACAACCATGTTAGTAAGTTAACAACTGCAGTGATTCACTTAACAACTGTGGCAAGAAAGGTCATAAAATAGAGCAAGACTCACTTCACCACTGTCTCAGCAATGGAAATTTTGGCCTCAGTTCTAATAGTAAGTTGAGGACTATCTGTACATGGTGCTGAGGAGGAGGAGGAGGAGAAAGAGAAGTGGAAGACTAGACTGATTTGATTCCTATTGACTTTATGGGTTCCAGTCATTTTCCTTGCAATGTGATAGCAGTGATTTAACACAATGTGGAAGGGACCATGGAGGTGTAGAAAGTTAGCACGCATCCCTTTCCTGGAAGAATGAAATATTTTAGGAAATATTAAAAAGGCAGAATATTATATTTCTCTGGATGAGAAATGGAGAAACATGTTTTAAAAGACAAGCAGCTTCCTGCCTCCCCCCCCCTTTGTTAATGGGCCATAATCTGCAACACAATAGCAACAGAAACTAACACAATGGGACCCATCTAGGACAGAAACTCACCACATGGCATCTGGGAAGATTACATCAGCCAGCAAGGCTAGCTAAGACCCCACCCCCTGGGAGTCTGACAACCAATCAGGATACTCTTTCAGGGCCCCGGGAAGTTCAAAGCCAGAGAGATCCAGAGAGAGCATAAAACCAGGGGACTCACTGTATCTCGTCCCTTTTTCTGTTCAGGAACTCAAGCCATGTGATCCTGTCCACCATTAAACCATCTTTCCAAGCAGTCTCCATGTTTCCAGTGTCTTTTTCCCCACTTGGAGCAGAACCCAGAAGGATATTTCTTTCTACAGAGGTCTTCTAGTCCAACCCCCTGCCTAGGCAGGAAACCCTACATCATTTGTCTCTGTGTCTTTCAGGATCTTTTATTGACTTTCTAATCTAGTCTATGATCCTGAAATTTCTTAGTGGTCTCTCTTCCAAATATTAATCAAGCATGATCCACCCAGCCACCATTGTTTAGGTCCTGCTAGCTGGGCAGCTAATGAAACAGACTTAATCTGAAGCAGTGCTCTTCAACGCTGGGAGCTTTCAGGTATGTGGATCAACTCCAGAATTTGTTCCTGGCTGGGGAATTCTGGGAGTTGAAGTCCATACATCTGAAAGTTGCCAATGTTGAGTAACACTGCTTTAAAGGACCAAGAGGAACATTAAAAGATCTATGGGACTTTTCTGGAGTTTCTCCAGGCTTGTTCTTTCAAGGAAATAGAAGAAATGCCACAGACATTACATGCATCACACAAGTGATGTGGGTTGACATCATGATCTTCGTGTGCTTTACTTATTTACTTAGATAGCCACAGTAGGGAATCAAGTAAGGGGGGAGTCACACAATAGATTCGAACAAAATCTAATATATCAGGTAAAAACATAATGATAGAAAATAGCATATGCTTTGGTCTAAAATTCTACTCAATTTCAAACAATCCAGAACAAATCAATAAATCCACCCACAGGGTTGCTTAAAATTCCCAGCCCAAATGCCTGGGGAAAGCATCCAAATTTTCATTGCCTTATGAAGGACCAAAAGGTTTGGACCTCACTTGACCCTCCCATTTTGGAGTTTGAAGGCTGAAGTTTGTACAAGAAGTATTCTTCATACTTGGCTGCTTTAAGATGGGTGAACTTCAACTTCCAGAATTCCCCAGCCAGCAAGTAAGATTACACTTGCAATACTGCATCCAGTTCTGGTCACCACAATATAAAAAAGATGTTGAGACTCTGGAAAAAGTGCAGAGAAGAGCAACAAGAATGATTAGGGGGATAGAGGCTAAAACATATGAAGAACGGATGCCGGAATTGGGTATGTTTAGTCTAATGAAAAAGAAGGATTAGGGGCAGTGGTGGGACAGCCAGTTCGCACCACTTCGGGAGAACCAGTTGTTAACTTTCTGAACAGTTTGGCAAACTGGTTGTTGGAAGAAATGATTAGGGCAGAGAACCGGTTGTTAAATTACTTGAATCCCACCACTGATTAGGGGTGACATGATGGCAGTCTTCCAATATTTGAGGGGCTCCTACAAAGATGAGGGGATCAAACTATTTTCCAAAGCACCAAAAGGCAAGACAAGAAACAATGGAAACTAACCAAGGAGAGAAGCAACCTAGAATTATGGAGAAATCTCCTAACGGTGAGATCAATCAATCAATGGAACGAAATTGTGCTCCATCGCTGGAGGCTTTCAAAACGAGACTGAAAAATCATTTATCTGAAATGGTAGAGGGTCTCCTGCTTGAGCAGGGGATTGGACTGGAAGACCTCCAAGGTCCCTTCCAACTCAATTATTCTATGTTCTATCTTAAAGCCACCAGGTTTAGTGTCTTAGATGCACCAAATTAATTGTGGAATCTGCTAGAGCTGGTTGCCAAACCTTGCACAATGTTTTAACCTGTCACTGTTTGGCTTTTCTGTGTTTCTAGCATGGCTCTTAATCGGGCCACGTCTCGTGTTCGGGAAGACTCCGTCGGCAAAGGCAGGCTTTTAAAAGCTGTCTCCTTCCAAGATCTTCAAGAGGCTGTTAGAATTCTCTGCCCACCCAAGGCAGATGCTTCCAAAGGCAGACAATGTCATCGCACTAGCAGAGAATTCTAATAACGCTGGATCTCTTGTACCTACAAGGCAGGGAATTACTGATCCAGCAGGGGCAACTCATGAAGTCGTGGCCTGCCATGGTTTTCTCTGATAGAATTCTGGATATTGAATATGCAAAATGTGCATTAATGGGATTTTAATAACACGCTCCATTTCTTCTGCCTGGTTAGTGAGGAATCAAGGGACAAATTTGCACTCTCCTTCCTCCACCCCCCACCCCGCCACTCCGCCGGGTTGCAATTCCCTCTGAATTTTGCACAGACCAAACTTAAAACCAGCTGGTCCACATCAGAGATTCTGGCCGTCCGAGTAGTCCCACTGGATTATCCCAACTGTCAAATGTCACCCCAACGGACTTAAAGTTTACATCTCTGACTTGGCTGATGCATGGCTTCTGCAGAGCTGGAAATTCGAATCCGGCTTTCTTGATACGTTGTTCTCCCAAGAAGGAAGGAAGATCTCTGGCTGGAGATGACACCAACTTGGCAACGGGCCACCAACATTCACTGAACTGTGCAAAGCGATGTGTGCAAGGAGAGAGAGAGAGCTTTTTCTAAAAAATTCGGCTTGGAAGGACTATGGAGAACAATTCATTCCCCCCCAAAAGGCACTGTCTTTTGAGACCGGCAGTTGGTCTTGGGAATGTCTGCAGAAGGAAATAAATGTGGTGGAACTGTAACAAGAAGAAGGTTCCTCTGTTAAGTGACTGGGTTGGACTGATAGAATATTGGTAGCTCGGGGTTGAACTATGAAACCCTTGATGCTCTCTGAGCTTGGTTGTTTCCTTCCAGACATTTCATTACCCAACTAGGTAACATCATCAGTGCTAATAAGGGGGTAGGGTTTGCTCTCGTTGTATATACCAGCAGCATGCCCTGTGGGTGGTGGTTGGGGTGGATTTGGTGTTCCTAGTTTGAGATGTTGTTTACTGTTAGCTTGTTTTGTCTGAGTTGGTGGTTTCTTGATCGTTTGCCTCTTGATTGTTGGTCTGGTGCTAATCTTGGTGTTAAACTCTGCTCATCTGGGTGCTGATTGCTGATGAAGTGATGTTTTGGTCTTTTTGTTTCTTCTTGGCTTTTTGATTGTCTCTTTTGAATGGTGTGTGTGTGTGCGCATATAGTTATTGTTTATCTCTGTGTGCCAGTTGATGGTTGACTTGTCTGAGTGCCAGACTTCCAGGAACTCTCCAGCATTTTTGGACTTGGCTTCCCAGTTGAAACTATGGTTGTCCATGTACTGGAACTGGGTTGTGTCAAGAACAGAAAACTAGAACAGAAAACTAGGACAAGGGACTGTGTGGTTGTATTATGAGGCACTAGATCTTTGACTCAGAATATTGATCTCTGGGAAGAGATGCTGCCTAGGGCACAATCGGATAAGAATGGACATAGCCAACAGCTGCATAATGGGCAGAGAAAGGAAGTTAGAATTCTCCTAACATCTCACAGTCTAAAAGTGATGGAGAGAGATTTGAGACTTTTGAGACTTGCAAAATTGATGTCAGCCTTCCCAAGCAGACCAGAGAGGAGACATGACCAGATGAGCTAATTCTACTTTGTGGTAAGGCGACATTAATAAACTGTCTTGCAAGTCGTTTATAGCCAGAGAAGTTGGGGTGTGTGTGTGTGTTTCCTGTGCCCATTATGTGGAGTTCTCCAACTGGTCCCTAGGCAGCATCTTTTCTCCCCATCCTACCTCCCAAGATACCATTCCCATATACCATTACACTATTTTCCAGAAGTGTAAAATAGTGGAGGAGATACAGCATGATCGGACTTGCAAGATACTATTATTAGACCCAATCTCAAATAAGACAAATTCTTTGTGTGTCCAATCACACTTGGCCAATAAAGAATTCTATTCTATTCTATTCTATTCTGTTCTGTTCTGTTCTGTTCTGTTCTGTTCTGTTCTGTTCTGTTCTGTTCGGCTCGGCTCGGCTCGGCTCGGCTCGGCTCGGCTCGGCTCTGCCCTGCCCTGCCCTGCCCTGCCCTGCCCTGCCCTGCCCTGCCCTACCCTACCCTACTCTACTCTACTCTACTCTACTCTATGCTACTACGCTACGCTACTCTACTCTATTCTACCCTACCCTACTCTACCCCAATAGTTTTAGTCTTCCTGTGGAATGGGTTTCCTGGTCTGGTACACCTGGTGAGATTGACACCACCCAGTAAGAGCTAGTATGGTGGACTTTTAATGTCTCCTTAGTCAGAGGTTGATATGCCATTTCCACCCTGCCTCCCTCCTAGGGGGAGAGCCTTCTCTGTGGGGGCACCTACTGTCTGGAATGAGCTCCCCCCGGAGATACGGAGGATCCCGGATCTGCACGCCTTCCGCCGCGCTGTGAAGACCTTTTTATTCCACCAGACGGGCTTGGCCTAATCTTTTCCCTCTTTTTAATATGTAAATTTTAATCTGTTTTTAAATTATTGGGGTGTTTTAATTTGTCTGGGCCAAAATGGTTTAATTCGATTTTATCTGGTTTTTTAAATTTTTTGTATTTATGTATTTTATTGTTTGGCTGTTCACCCCCCTGAGTCCTTCAGGAGTAGGGCGGTATACAAATCAAATAAACTAAATTAAACTAAACTCCTCTAGAGTAGAGCTCCCTGACATAGGCTCCACCTGATCTTCAAGTCTGCAAAGATTTGGCTAACTCACCAAGCCTCAGTAGGTGAGCTACCAGAATGTTCCTTCTGGATCAGTAATTAGTTTTAAATATATTTAAGTATAATTTTGGAGCAGCTGATTTGTAGCCTATAAGGTAATATTTGAGTTTTAATTTGGGTTATGATATTTTTAAAATCCAAATGATGGACCTGGTCAGCAACACATCTCTCAGCTGGACTGAATAGAGCATCCTATAAGCTCTGCAAATAAAGACAAAACTATCTCCTGAATCTCTAGCTTGGTTCTGTCTATCCAACTCTTCCTACTGAGGAAGAGAGTTAGGCTGATCATCCTAACTCTGCAATACTACTATTTCTATTACTAATGTTATGTTACTATTTGCACTGATTTCAGGCTCAACACAGTATTGAGTAATCCTCAATTTATGACACAATTGGGGCCAGAATTTCTCTTGTAAAACCCCAATCTAACAATAATTTTTACAGAGGTTGTTAAACGAGTCACTGCTATTATTAAGCAAATTACATGATCATTAAGCAAATCCAACCTCCCCAATGGGCGTGTTTTGTTTTGTTTTTTGGTCAGAAATCAGCCAAAGAGGTTGCAAATCATGATCATAAGATCATAGGACATTGCAATTGATTATAAACATGAGCTGGTTGCCAAATTGAGATTACTTGATCCTGAAAGTGTGTGTGGGGGGGAGAGAAATAGATAGTCATAAATGCAAGTATAGGTCCTTTTTCAAGACTGCCATAACTTTGAACCATGGTTGGATAGTTGTAACTTTTGAGTGAGACCATTGTTAAATGAGTTTTTGCCCCATTTTACAACCTTTCTTACCACTTCAGTTAAGTGAACCGCTGCAGTGGTTAAGTTAGTAACACGGTTGTAAAGTGAATCTGGCTTTCCCATTGACTTCCTTATCAGAAGGTGGCAAAAGGGGTTCGCATGACCCTGGGATGCTGCAACTGTCATAAATACAAGCCACTTGCCAAAACGACTGGATTTTGATCATGTGGGGATGCTGCAATGGTCATAAGTGTGAAAATAAGTCATAAGTTGCTTTTTTCAGTGCTGTTGTAACTTCGAATGGTCACTAAATGAGAGATTGTAAGTTGAGGACTACCTGTACTGTCTCTGATTGACGTCTTTCAGCACTGAGCCATGCCACTGTCATATCTCCCAGTCCCAGCTCTTATCATTCTTCCCTGGCTCCTGGTTTTCATCCTTCATAACTGTCTGTGATCCATTGCTCTTCAATCTTGGCCTCGGTTCTCCTGAAGTTGTTCCCGTCTTTGGTCTCCCCTACGTTTCTCACCTTCTCTCCAATATCTGGCGTGACCCTCAGGAGGGACTCAAAGCTTGGCGGTTTCTGAGCAAGCAGGAATGCTAGTTCAGAATTTATACCCAGTCAGATCAGACTTCTTCATGCTGTCTTGCAACATTCCCCTTGTGGAAGAAGGCGCCTCTGTATCCTCTTATCTCCAGCCTTTGGAGTGTCAGTAAATGACAGCTGCTTGTTTACATCCTCTGCTTCCCATCTCAGATCAGTATGAAGCTGAGACCTTCAGCATCTGATGGAGCCCAAACGACTCCTGTCTCCTGGGTTGGTGTCCAATGGAGCCCAGGGCATTGTGCACAGCTCTTTCTCCTCCCGTATTTCCTTACTTATCCCATCTCACGAAAGTGGAGAGGTTAAAGATTGCCACCCAATGGCCTTCGACATGAGTGTCTCTGCTTCTGTCAGGCACGAACAATCAGATCCACACGTGGAGAGTTCAACTAGCTATTTTATTGCTCAAGCCTATATAACATAGGAATTGTCTCAAGCTGGCGGTTTGTACCTGGCTGAAACAAGGTGGCGTTTAAGGGAAGGGGGATGTTAGACTTTGCCTCTTACACCCATGTAGGGATTCTAGACTAATTGCGTGTTTGACTCCTTCCCCTGGCTGAGCCAATCTCTCTCTGATAGTTTCTTCACCGCTAATCACTTGGACTGAGAGGGAGGAATTGAACTAGAGCCATTCCTCTTCAGTTGCTGAATGGGGATCAGAACCCGGGGTCTTCCCCTCCAGTCCACCCCCTTTCCCACTGGACTACAGTGATTTTGGCTGTGTCCTTGTAATGCCTATTGGTAGCTCAGATCATTCTGACTATCCAGGGTCCCTGTTTTCATCCAAATGCCTTTTTGGGGAGGCGATGGGATCTTTGGTCTCTATGGGCTTCAACAGCCAGGAGCTTCTTGTGCCCTGTATATTCTAGAAGATCTCACTTCTAGAATATAATTCTGGCAAATATTTTAACAAACTGGGACTCTAGAGGACTGAGTCACTTATGATAAGCCAAATTATCAAGGAGAGATCCAATCTAGAACAAAGGAGAAATTTCCTAAGAGTGAGAACAATTAATCAATGGAACAACTTGCTTACAGAAGTTGTGGGTGTTTCACAGGGGTGGGATTCAAAATTTTTTACTACTGGTTCTGTGGGCATGGCTTGGTGGGTATGGCATGGCTTGGTGGGTTTGGCAGGGGAAGGTTACTGCAAAATCCCCATTTCCTCCCGATCAGCTGGGACTCGGGAAGCAGAGTATAGATGGGAGCGGGACCAGTCAGAGGTGACATTTACCGGTTCTCCGAACTGCTCAAAATTTCTGCTACCGGTTCTCCAGAACTGATCAGAACCTGCTGAATACCACCTCTAGTGTTTCATCACTGGAGGTTTTCAAGAAGACACCAGACAGCCATTTGTCTGAAATGGCATAGGATCTTCTGCTTGATCAGGGGGTTGGACTAGAAGACCTCTGAGGTCTCTTCAAACTCTGTTATTCTGTATTCTGAATCATGCCATTAAGAAAATCCAGTTTCCCCCATTGACTTTGTTTTCTGGAAGCTGGTTGGAACAACCACAAATGGCAATCACATGACCCCAGGACCAGGGGTGAAATCCAGCAGGTTCTGTCAGGTTCTGGAGAACCGGTAGCGGAAATTTTGAGTAGTTTGGAGAACCGGCAAATACCACCTCTGGCTGGGCCCAGAGTGGGGTGGGAATGGAGATTTTGTAGTATCCTTCCCCCAGGAGTGGGGAGGGAATGGGGATTTTGCAGTATTTGCCACACCCACCAAGCCACACCCACCAAGCCACACCCACAGAACTGGTAGAAATAAAATTTGGATTTCACCACTGCCCAGGACACTGCAACTAGAGTGTACTGTACATGCAGGTTGCCAAGCAAGTGCCTGAATTTTGATTATGTAACCAATGGGATGCTGCAACGGTCATAAGTGTGAGCACCAGTTGTAAGTCACTTTTTTCATTGACGTAACTTTGAACGGTCGCTAAATGAATGGTTGTAAGCCAAGGACTAATTTAACTTAATTAATTTAATTAATCATATTTCTATGCCGCCCAACTCCCAAGAGACTACCTGTAGATACACTGGTGCTTCCAGCATTTCTAACCAGCTTGAAATCCAGGCCTTCCTAACAGTTCCTGCTGTGTATTACAGGCCTAAAATATCTGGAGGACGACAAGTTCTGTGGAAAGTTGTCCTAAATATGTACCAAGGAGAAAAGTTGCAGGTCAGCTGTTCTTGTCCCACTATGCTGGAATATCTGAGCATACAAAATTATGGGAGCGGAGAAGGTCAAGAATATTTAGGAATGACCTATAAAATACTTGCTCCTAATGGAGGAGGAAAAAAATAGTAGAAAGAGAAATCGAGGTGAAAGACGGAGGGAGGGAGAATGGGGAGAAAAACAGTCACTTTCTTGTTTGCAAACCAAGCCAGCTGTGTCCTCTGTTTAAACATATTTATCTATTTTTTGTGGATAAAACAGCAAGCTTGGAGGTGGCCAAGATGAAACGGAAAAATAGTCATTATCCTTGACCATCTCTCTCTTTCTCTCTCCCTCTCTGGAACATAACAGGACAGCAGAAGGACATGAGATAAAGTCAATGTATTCTACTTGCCTAACAAGAAAACAAGAAAAAAGAAAAGAGGGCCACTCCGTTTGAAAGGAGTCACTGCCAGCGAGAAAACACTGAGAAAGGCTGGCATCGTTACAGAGAGGAGAAAAATATTCTGCATTTCCTAAGGCGCCTGGGTGTTGAGAGAGTTTCTCTCTCTCTCTCTCTCTCTCTCTCTCTCTCTCTCTCTCTCTCTCTCTCTCTCTCTCTCTGTGTTATATGTGATCCAAAATTTGGCTATGAGCCACAGAATTTGGACAGTGATTTTCTTTGAGATGGAAATACAGGTAATCCTTGACTTACAACAGTTTGTTTAGCAACCATTTGAAGTTACAACAGTACTAAAAAAAATGACTTATGACCATTTTTCACCAGTGGTGGGTTCCTCCTGGTTCGGCCGAGCCGGTAGTGGTGACGATATGACATCACCGAACCGGTTTCCCCCCCCCGCCTCCCACCCCCCCACGTTATTCTTACCTTTTATTTGGTCTCACCCCCAATCTATTGCTGCCTCCTGAGTCCCAGCTGATGACTAGAGGGAAAAAAACTGTTTAAACTCTTGCCACAGGGCTTCAAAGGGCCACCCTACAGCTGATCAGTGTTAAAAGCAAACAAATGAGTCGGGTCGTAAGTGTGAGGACTAATTGTAAGTGCGAGGACCTTCCAGAAATGACTCTGACCAGCTAGCCACGCCCACCTAGTCACATGACCTCCAAGCCACACCCACAAAATAAGCCACGCCCACAGAACCGGTAGTAAAAAAATTTAAAACCCACCCCTGTTTTTCACACTTATGACCATTGCAGCATCCCCATGGTCATGTGATTTACATTCAGGTGCTTGACAACTGGTTCTTATTTATGATGGTTGCAGTGTCCCGTGATCATATGATCCTCTTTTTTGTGACTTTCTTACAAGCAAAGTCAACTGGGAAGCCAGATTCACTTGACAACCGTACTACTAACTTAACAACTGCAGTGATTCATTTAACAAATGTGGCAAGAAAAGTCATAAAATGGAGCAAAACTCAATTAACAAATTTCTCACTTAGCAATGTAAATTTTGGGTTCATTTGAGGTAATAAGTCGAGGACTACCTGTATACATTTTCTGTTTCATTCCACCAGTCAGACCTCATGAACAAGTCGCATTTTCGGCCAGTTGCAGCATCCTACGATCACGTGTTCATGATTGGTGACCTTTTGAGAAGCTGAATTCATTTAACGGCCATAATAAAACCGATTGTAACACTAGGTCTGGTCATGTGAAGACTTATTAGCATCCTGACTTATTATGGAGGCTTTGCTCCCAATTGTTATAAATCCCGGGATACTGCAACTGTCATAAATATGAACCAGTTGCCAAGCATCCAAATTTTGATCATGTGACTATGGAGATGCTGCAACGGTCGTAAGTGTGAAAAACAGTCATAAGTCACTTTTTTCAGTTCTGTTGTAACTTTGAATTGTCACTAAAGGAGTGATCATAAGTGGAGGACTACCTGTAGTTTACCCAGGTTGGGTAAACTAGCACTGGTTTAGGAAATCCACCCCCCCCCCACGTGTACTTTCCTTCCAAGTCCTGATGCAGTAAAAATAATATTTATGGACATTGAGAGAGAAATTTACTAGATGAGGAATTTTCCAATCCACATTACATTTTGGCCATCATCTTGACACTCTACAGTTGATATTCATGCTAGGTTTTGACTAATTTGGCTACTGTCAAGGGAATAGGAAGAAACAGAAAAGGAACAGGCCCAAGGCAGACTCATCGAGGTAGTGGGAAGAGAGATGATGGTACGTAGGTAACATTGCGGGACTGGGCCAGCTGTTTTGCTATGTCCTCAGCTGCCTCAAGTTTGCGCAGTTCCACAAGACCTTCCCCTGCAGAAGCCAGGGAGTTGGCAATCAGCTCTGCAGCTTTGGAATCTCCTTCAGCCATGATGATAACGGCCTTCTTCTGGTACTCAGCCTTTTCCACAAAGAACCTCGCCTTTTCTGCTTCCTGCTGTGCCACTTGCTTCATTTCTACCGCATCCAAGAAGTCCTTGCTGAACGTCAGATGAGTCAACGAAACGTCATCCAGGGTGATGCCAAAGCTAGCTGCCCGTTCCGACAGGTCTTCATTCACCTGTCTGGAAACTAACTCTCTCTGTGTGATCAGTTCCTCTGCATCAAAGCGAGCCACTACCGATTTGAGCACCTCTGTCGTGATGGAAGGTAGCACTCGGTCGTCATAGTCTTCACCGATCGTCGTGTAAATCCGAGGGAGCTGCATTATCACTGGCCGGAACAAGATCCGGAGTGTAATGTTCACGTTCTGGAGATCTTTGCTCCCCGTGGTTACAGGGACATTGTGAGGGCGAGAACGGCAGTCGAAAATTATGGGCTTCTGCAGCCAGGGGATGAGAAAATGAGTCCCTTCTCCTATCACTTCATCCTGAACACCCAGATATCGATCAAAGATGACCGCCCGGTGACCTGCATCCACGTTATAAAGAATAGAGTTGACCACTCCACCAGCAAATGCTAAGCCCAAACTAAGTTTGCCAATGTTCTCAAAGATCTTAGCAGCCATTGGGGGCAGCTGATGTCTCTCTTCTCTATGTCCAAGGAAACCGTCCCAGTATCAATGCACATGGCCAAAATCCTTGCTGGATTTTGGGTGGACCTGGTGTTTCTTCTAGATATTGGATGGACCTGGTGTTTCTTCTAACCACTTTCAACGACTGGGTGCAAATGAATGTCCCCTCCCAGACACGTGTCTTGTTTTTCAAGTTTAGGAGATGACAATCCTGGAATCCCATCAAGGATGCGATCTCCACCATCACTGTTTCATCCTGACCAGATCCAAGGCCTCTTGACATCACCAAGGCCTCTTTTGTGACATGGCCCACTCTGACTTTTTACCTTGGAGAAAGTAGACATTATATTTGAGTGGGTTTAAGAGCTGGCATCATTTCTACAAAGGCTCCTTGTCCAGTTGCTGGGATTGTGGTTCATGTCCACAGAAGGTAGGATGGGAGCAGAGAATAAAAATCTGGGCAAGTCCAGGACAAAAATCTCAATTCAGGCAGGCTTTCTGATTAACAAAAGCTAGGCTTTTAAAACTGGGTTTTAGTCATTTTGTAAACTACAATCGAAGACAGTGACTCTGAATGCCCTCTGGATAAAAAAAGTGGAGTATCAGTCACTTTAAAAAATGAAAATGCTTGAGCTTAAATTTGAATCGAATTTAAATCAAAATAATTAAATGAAGGGAATATGATCATTCCTCACTCGGGATAATTTTGTCCCTTTTTGTCACATTGAAAAAGAATAACAGGAGACAATTTTAGGACTTCCTGGAGCTGCAGTTAATGCCAACTGAAGCTTCAGGGTGGATCATCTTATCCTTATCTCGTGTGATATCAATTCATCATATCCCCTAATGAGGTCAGTACCTTTCTCCCCGCAGCTCTTGACATCAGAGCTTTGTTTTGAAACATTGCCGGATCTTCCTTTTCCTATTTTAGATTTAGCAATGCAGGAAATACAGAGTTGACTTTGCCAGTCCTGCAATATCTCCAAGCCCTTCATTATGACATCCCCAAGTCCTGTATTGTGACATCATAGTGACCCACCCCCACCCCCCAAGGCTCAGCCTCTGTGGTGCTACAGATGCAGAAAACATAACTATCCATAATTCCTTGTGAGGGACCCCATGGAGGGATAATCTAGCCAGGAATTGCATTGCCAGAGACAAGCTAGAGCAGTGACCTCCAACCTTTTGGGCACCAGGGACCGGTTCCGTGGAGAAAGATTTTTCTGTGGACTGAAGGGAACGTGGTTTTGCATGCTGCCTGCATCTCACGGATGGTGTTTCACTTGTTTGTGCAGCCTGGTTGCTGGCATGTTGCGGCCCGGTGCTGGTCCTTGGACCAGGGATTGGTGATCCTGGAGCTAGAGAGTTGGGGACAAAGAAGTGAGGTGAGAGGAAATCATGGATGCTCCAACACTGGAGGTTTTCAAGAAATGCTTGAGTAGCCATTTGCCTGGAATGAGGATTCTTACACTGGGCAGTGGGTTGGACTAGATGACCTCTAAGATCCCTTCCAACTTTAAGATTTGAAGGGAAGTCTACTACAATAGATCTTCAGCATCTGGCCTCCCTTAAGTCCACCAAGATGAGAAACCTTGAAACATTTTGCCATCTTGTAGGCAGTTCCTCAACTTACAATGAGTTGCTTAGAGTGATCAAAGTTATAATGGACCTTCCAGTGGTGGGTTTCAAAATTTTTTACTACCGGTTTTGTGGGTGTGTCTTGATGGGCGTGGCATGGCATGGTAGGCATGGCAGGGGAAGGATACTGTAAAATCTCCATTCCTACCCCACTCCAGGGGAAAGATACTGCAAAATCCCCATTCCCTCCCCATTCTTGGGAAAGGATATTGCAAAATCTCCATTCCCATCCCACTCTGGGGCCAGCCAGAGGTGGTATTTGCCTGTTCTCCAAACTACTCAAAATTTCCACTGCCGGATTTCCAGAACTGGTCAGAACCTGCTGAAACCCACTTCTGGGACCTTCCCAGAGCTACTTATGACCCGGGTCCAAAGCTCTGATGGACACTGTAGTCATATGACTGCATTTCAGGCACTTGGCAACCAGTCTGTATTTATGGGCATCTGGAGGTCATGTGAACATGATTTACATCTTATTTCTTTTTGGAAACTGGCATTTACTTCTGGTTTTGGCAAAAACAGCCCGTAGCAACAATGGATTTCGCTTAACGACTGTGGCTAAATGGCCACAGCGGTCACTTAATAACAAAAGGTAATAAAATCGGGTCCGGTCATATGATGAACCACTTTACGACCATCATGATTTATAACTGTGATGGACAGGCTCCATTACGGTTGTAAATCGAAGACTACCTGTATCCAAGAATATCTCTCTAGATTTGACAAATTCTGTTCTCCCAAATCCTGGAATTCTCCTCCCTCATTAAGTCACCCAATAAGTGGTGTGCATTCACTTTTTGTCTGAGGAAGAGGAATTTAGTTCTCTCCTTGCATGGGAATCAAATCCATTTTCAGTGGGAATTATGAAATAGAATAGAATAGAATAGAATAGCAGAGTTGGAAGGGACCTTATAGGTCATCTAGTCCAACCCCTCCTGCCCAAACAGTAGTTGTCAGGTATAAATGCCCTACCCGTGCCAGGGACCAGCTATAGCTCAGCAGTGCAAGGGTTAACCCAGACACCCACCTGGCCAGCTCCTCCCATAGGCCCCTCCTTACCTGAATCCCCGCCCACAGGTACAAAAGGTGGGCACACTCCTCCATGTTGCTCAGATCCTAATGTAACCAAGTGATGATGTGATGAACCTGCAAATAAAAGGAGAGATATTTTACTTGAAGTCTCAAGTCTCTTTATTGGGCCTGATCCACCAATCCTTGTAACAAAATGGTAGCAGAGGATGGTTGGTAAGGCCCAGAGATCCCAAGACACAAGACAAGGACCCGTACCTACCTGCAGAATGGCGACACCCCCGAAGCAACAGGAAAGCAACCCATCGGACTCGCCAGGGAAGGCAGGAACCTCAACCCCCCCCAAAGCCTCCGCGACGGAAGAAAGGGGGGAGATCGAGAAAGGGAAAAGAGCCCACCACGACCAAGAAGAAGAGAAGCTACGACTCGACGTCCTGCAGCTGTTGAAAGAGCGAGCCGGCGACAAGAACCTCCTTGCCGACCTGCGGAGCTTCATAATCGACCGCGAGGTGGCAAGGAGCGAAGAAGGCTCGGACTCCGAACTCGAGGAGCTGGACTCGGTGAGTGGATCGCCCAAAAGGGCACTCCCAACGGCCACCGAGCCCCAAAGCCCCGCTCTAAATTTGAAACGGTGGCCATCTTTGTCCACATGGTCGGACAAGATGGCCGACCCCCAACCAATCAACAAACAGAATTCAAAATGGCCGGTGCGTGAAAAATGCCGGACCATGAGCCATGATGAAAGTGACCGGGGAGAGGGGACTGAATCCGACTCCGACCCCTGGTACACCCCCAGCGAGCGGCAAGTGGATAGGGCCATGAAGACCCTTGCTGCCGCCTTCGGCCCAGGCCTCAAAATCACTAAAGAGAAGCCGGAGAGGCCAAAACAAAAGGGAAAACGAGGAGAGGGGCAACGAAGCACCCACCCGAGAGCCACCGACGCCCGCGACAGCTCGCCAGCCCACCTTCGCACCCCAGGGACACCGCGCCTCCGATCGCCCAGGCCACACACCCCGGACCGCATGGATTGGGGCAGCTACTTACAGCCATCGCCGGAGCCCCAGCGCCGCCAGGATCTTCGTTCCGGAGAAGCAGCTGCTGGACGACGCCTTCCGGAGCACACCTGGACCCCCAAGGCCGAAGCCGAGGCCTACCCGACCGGCAGAGACCTCTACAGCGGAGCCGCGATGAACAGGTCCTTCCACAGCGACGGCGGAGCTGAAATGGACTTCGCGCATGCGCTCTTCCGCCTAGAGGAAGAAAAAAAGAAAAAAATTACAAAGCGGGACTTTTAAACTACCGGCAAGCGTTCCCATGCCTTACTGCTGCTATAGGCACATAAGGAACCATGGACAACAGCCAGCAGTAAGTAATTTTACTAATAGTGCTGGGAACTTACCTGTTGACTTTCCCAAGTTGAGAATGGATGGGGGCAATATCCTAGAGTGGTCACAGCAACTCCAAGTGGTATTCCTAAAAGAGAATATGTCTCATTTTATTAATGATCCCCCAGAGAGACCATGGTCTTTAGAGCTGGATTGCATGCACCACAGGGCATTCTACCTTTTAGTTGCAAGCATATCACCCACTATTTACCACTGTATTGGACATAACCTCACTGTATCAGAAATTATAGGAAAAATGTTTGGGTTATTTTACAGTGAGAGTGTGTCCACCACCACCCAAATCTCCAAAGACTTCTTTTCTGCCAGACTTAAGCCAAGAACACCCATGAGTGAGCACCTAGTGTCCTTAAGCGGTACCAGGGCAGAGCTACACCTCAGGGGAGAGGTTATTTCCGACCAGATTATGAAGAGCGTAATAATTAACTCTTTAGATCACTCATGGAATAACTTCTTGACACACTTAGATACCGTTAGCCTGGGAATGCTATCCGTGGAGAAGCTATCCAATAAGCTGATCGCGGAAGATAATCTGAGAAGGAGCCGCCCCGGCCCTCCCAGAGAACATAAGAGTGAGAAGAGAGTAGTCTTCCAAGAGAGACAACACAACATGCCAGAATGTTATATCTGCGGGTCAAGGGGACACATCAAAAGGGACTGCCCCAAGAACTATAGGGAGAGAGGCAGACCAGAGCACAGGCACAGACAAACGGAAAGGCACACATCGGAAGAAAGGTATAGGCGCAGGGACTCACCCAACCCCAGGGACAGGAGGGGGAACAGAGACAGCTCACGCGACAGCAGGACAGGGTCCTTATACGGGATAGGTGAGCGCACACACATCACATACCAAGACAAAGACACCAGCTCATGGCTCCTGGACTCGGGAGCCTCCAACCACACCACCTACAATCAGAAGCTACTCTCATCATTCAAGAGGGAGGACTTTTCGATCAAAGTCGCAGATCAAAATCAGGTTAGGGTGACAGGCAAAGGGACAGTTACATTGCCAGGCTTGGGAAAAATAGAGGGGGTGCTGCTAGTCCCGGGGATACCCCACAACATCCTAGCCGCAGTAAAACTTAGCAAGGAATCAGGGGCTGAGGTGACCTTTACAAATGGTTATGTCAAAGTTAGCAAGAATGGGGAAGATATAGGGAGAGTAACCGTCAACCAAGGGTTACCATACATAACTTTCCATGAGGATGACGCCCACAGCGTGTGCACCAGTTCAGAGGACACAGAGGGCACCGATCAGGGCAGGACTGAGGGAGAACAGGTAGATGGGAGAGAGGTAGATAGCGATGGCGACACGACACAAGAAACACGACACAACAGACACACCCAAAAGGGGCCCTCAATAGGCAAACCCATGCATGACGACTGTGCTCATCTGCTACACCGGAAGCTAGGGCACGCCAGCTTCCCCGTGGTCCAGAAAATGGCCACTTGTACCGAGGGTGTCAAAATAAAGAACTGCGAAAACTACCTCGAGTGCTCGGTGTGCAAATGTTCAAAATTAAAGGTAAAACCCAGGCCCAAGAAGTCGTTACGCGCCGCCAAACAAATATTCGACCTAGTTCACATGGACCTGGTAGGGCCCCTAAGGCCATCCATAAATTACAAGAAAAGATACTTTCTCACCATAGTAGATGACTTTAGCCGATATGGCTTCGTCTATACTTTAAGGAAAAAGGATGAGGTCTTCCAGAAATTCAAAGAGTTTTACAAAAGAGTAGAAACACAAAACAACACACAGATCAAGCAAATCATGACTGACAGAGGATCTGAGTTTCTATCTAAGGACTTCTCCCATTGGCTCAGATCCAAAGGCGTGATTCACTTTACGTCGTCCCCGTTTTCCGCCTTTCAGAACGGGGTCGCAGAACGGCGCAACTCCACGCTCCAGATGATGGTCAGGTGCGCCTTAGAGGACGCGGGCATTGGCCAGCACTTCTGGTCTGAAGCCCTGGTCTATTCCAACTACACCCTCAACAGAACATGGTCCAGTGTGATAGACAAAACACCATACGAGCTCATGTATAACAAAAAGCCACAGATAGCACACTTACATGTGTTCGGCGTGACCGCTGATGTCCACATACCCAAACAGTTACGCAAAAAAGGGGACAAGGTATCCAGAAGACTGAGGTTTATGGGATACGAGCCAGGAACCAAGGGCTTCAGGTTTGTGGATAGCAATAATAGATTCGTGATATCTAGGACAGCGACTTTCCATGAGCAGGCCAACTGGTCCAGAATACACTTAAACGAGGTACTCACCAAGCGAGAGGATAGTCCAATTGAGCAAGCTCAAGACGAAAGCGAGGCAGTGGATAGACGGGAAGGGGATAGGCCCAGGCCCAACCTCCAAGGCATCAAGGTTGAGGGATGGAAGGAGAATCACCCCAAGATAAGTGTAGACTCACTGACCCAAAGAGAGGCCAGACATCTGCATGACACTGAGCAGACGGTAGACAGACCGGTCAGGTCTACCAGAAACCAATTGCCAAGAAGACTAAATGATTACGTGATGCACGTGCACACGAATCACGTCACACCCAACTCCTACGAAGAGGTATTGAGACTACCCCAGGAAGAGAGGGCAAAGTGGGAGTTAGCCATGGCCAAAGAGCTGGACAGCCTGAGGAAGCTAGAGGTCTACACCCCAACCAAAGTCCCAGAGGGCAAGAACACAATAGGCACCCGATGGATCTTTAAGATCAAAAACTTAGAGGGTGGGCAAAGCCTATACAAAGCAAGATTAGTTGCCCAGGGGTTTGCTCAAAGGTTCCCGGAGGACTACACTGACACCTACTCGCCCACCGTAAGGACAGAGAGTGTAAAAAGCGCCTTGGTCATCGCATCTCTGCTAGGACTGGAGGTGCACCAGTTTGATGTACAGACTGCCTACTTGCACGCCAATCTAGATAAAGAGATATACATCAGAGCGCCTCACAGCAAAGAAACCAACAGGGGGGACACCTGGTTACTCCACAAGAGCCTATACGGACTGAAGCAATCGGGCAAGCGCTGGTACGAATGCTTGGTAGAGGCACTGAAGTCTATGGGGTTCACGGCGACCATAGCTGACAACTGCTTCTTCACCAGGAAGGAGGGGGACTCGCCAGAATACATCCTGGTTTACGTGGATGACATACTATATATCAGCAAGCACGAAGAGAACCGCGACACCTTCGCCAGCAGACTGAGCGAGCACTTCACCCTAAAATACCTCGGAAAGATAAACCGGTACCTGGGGGTGCAAGTCAACCAAACACCAAAAGGTTTCCAGCTGTCACAGAAAGAGAAAATAGAAGAGTTACTCCATAAGTGCAACATGGCAGACGCCAAGGGGTGTGATTCGCCCATGCAGACGGACTTCCTGAGAAACATGCATGATGAATCACCCGGATTTGAAGACAACACGCTGTACAGGTCAGTCATAGGCTCTCTCCTGTATATCGCTAACTGGACAAGACCGGACATTGCTCTATCAGTTAATTTATTGTCCAGACACGTGAGCAAACCCACCACATACCACTGGGACGCGGTGAAAAGGGTGCTAAGATACCTGAAACAAAGTGCCAATGCATGCCTAACCCTAGAGCCTGAAAAATCCAACGAACCCATCCTCTCCTGCTACGCCGATGCTGACTGGGCCGGAGACACCAAAGGCCGGAAGAGCACGTCTGGATACATATTCTACTTAAATAACAGTCCGGTGCATTGGTATACAGGCAAGCAAATCTTGGTGGCAACCTCGACTACCGAAGCTGAATACATATGCCTCTCCAAGGCCGCCAACAACCTCATCTGGTTCGACGACCTACTGGCCAGCGTGTGGAAAGAACCAGCTTACCCAATAAATGTTTACGAGGATAACAAGGCCGCTATAGAAATATCCATGTCCGACGCTGTAGGGCAAAGGTCAAGGCACATAGATATAAAGTATAAGCATGTGAGACAGCTCTCCAGAATCGGTTTCATAAAGGCCATACACTGCGATACAGAAGAACAGACTGCAGACATACTCACAAAACCTCTGCAGGGCAAACAACACTCACACTTAGTTTCCAAGCTCAACATTCGCCACAGGGTACCAACCAGTCAGTCAGGCCTACAGACACAGGTCAGGCATTTAGAGGGGGATTTGTCAGGTATAAATGCCCTACCCGTGCCAGGGACCAGCTATAGCTCAGCAGTGCAAGGGTTAACCCAGACACCCACCTGGCCAGCTCCTCCCATAGGCCCCTCCTTACCTGAATCCCCGCCCACAGGTACAAAAGGTGGGCACACTCCTCCATGTTGCTCAGATCCTAATGTAACCAAGTGATGATGTGATGAACCTGCAAATAAAAGGAGAGATATTTTACTTGAAGTCTCAAGTCTCTTTATTGGGCCTGATCCACCAATCCTTGTAACAGTAGTCCCTACACCAGTGGTGGGATTCAAGTAATTTAACAACCGGTTCTCTGCCCTAATGATTTCTTCCAACAACCAGTTTGCCAAACTGTTCAGAAAGTTAACAACTGGTTCTCCTGAAGTGGTGCGAACTGGCTGAATCCCACCACTGCCCTATACCATTTCTGACAGAAGCCAGTCCAGTCTCTTCTTGAAAGCCTCCAGTGATGAATCTCCCACAACTTCTGAAGATGAATCTCTTTCCAGAGTTCATTTTATATCCTGTGGGTTGTTTCTTCTCCTTTTTATTCATTGTTTTAAGTGAATAAAAGCTTTGTCAGGGAATTGCACAGCTGGTGTCCAAATGAAGTCCGAGACGCTGAAATGAACTTGTAATTTTATATAAATAAATATATTTTACGTCTATATTTGCAGCCAATAAGATAGTCAGGCACATCACTACATCGTGAGGTAAATCGTCAGGTAAATCACAGAAAAAGGCGGCAAAAAAGGGAAACTCCCCCTTTACGTCCAGCAACCAATCATCACATAGATTGCCTCATGCAGGAGCCCGCACTCTCCAATCAATCAACCATCAACTGTGTGTTCTGGCCCAGTTCCAGCTATTAAATTAAATACTTTAACAAGCTTTTAATTTCTATGCGGCCATATCTGCTGCAAAATCCAAAGAAGAGCAAAGGTTGTCCTCGATTTACAACCATTTCTTTTAGTGACCATTCAAAGTTACAACAGCACTGAAAAAAGCAACTTACGACCGTTTTTCACATACGGCCACTGCAGCATCCTCATGGCCATAGGATCAAATCTCGAACACTTGGCAGCGGCTCATATTTATGATAGTCAAACAACTGTGTTAACTCACTGAATAACTGTTGCAATTCACTTAACCATTGTTGCAAGAACAATAATAAAATGTCGCTTAACAACTTTTGCTTAGCAACAGAAATTTTGGGCTCAGTTGTGGTTGTAAGTTGAGGACTACCTGTATTTTAAAATATTTTTCTTCCTCTTGCCTCTTAAGCAAAAAAAAAGTTGGACTGTGTTTTCTGCCAATACTGAGTTTCTTAAAATATGCTGAAAAAAATCTATTTTTTTTTAACCTGGAGCAAAATACTCATGAGAGTCCTATTCGGTTTTGTCTTGCTGGGCGCATAAATATTATCAAAATAACCTTTGTGTTACTTGGAGATTTTCCAAACATTGGCATGTTACAGTGTAGTTCTTGATTTACGAAGCCCTGAATTATGGTCATAAGTCATTTCGGACATAAGGCATCCTTGTGACCGAAAAGAAATTTCTAGCCCTTTTCAGAGCAGTCATTAAAGCAAATGTCACAGTCATTAAGTGAACTCAGAGGTTGTTAAGCGAACCCATTCATTCGAATGGGGCATTTTTTGCTGTAAACTGGAAAAAAGTGCCAGAAAATATTGTGAATTGAAATCACATGTCCCCAGAATGCCACAACAGATCATGAAACTGGTCACATTACTGGTGTGGGTGGCACAACAAATTATAATGTGCTTTACAAGCCATGAAGCACCCGTTCCGTGACCATCATAACTTGAAATGGTCATAAAATGACTGGCTGTTAAGTGAGGACTACCTCTAGTTATGAACGTTTCCAGGGCTGAGAAGAAATGATTGCCCTCCTCAGTGTATCTATATACCTGTGTGTGTATGTATGTGTTTGCCTATTAAAAAAAAAAGGAAGGAGATATTTGGTGTAGTTTTAGTAGCTTTAAAAATCCAGGTTTTTAAAATGATAGTCAGTTCAGAGGCATACTCTCCATCCCAGGTTTTGATTGCAATGATATAGGGGACTCCAGATAGAGGGGACTCCAGATAGAGGACTGGAGGCTAAAACATATGAAGAATGGTTGTAGGAACTGGGTAGGTCTAGTTTAATAAAGAGAAGGACTAGGGGAGACATTGTTCTGTCCCCAACCACACGCACACACACCAACAGATGTTCAAGAGTTAAAGACCAAACCAGCCGGCAAAATCCTTTTCCTTATGATAATGGAACTTGGCAACAACCTAGTGGCTGCCTGCCAAAAGTTTATTATTTACGAAGAGGAGAGATAACTTCTCCCCACTCCTGGTACATCAAAAGAAGCAGCTCAATAATTACGGAGTCAATCAAGTCCAGAGATAATCCAGCAAAGTCTATAGCAAAAAGTTCAGCAATGCAGAATGGCGTGGAAGCTTTCAGCTTTGTTCGTCACAAGGTTTGACTGGCCACCACGCTCCCTTTTATATCCTGTCCAGTGACTCAGCCTAATCTCGGGCACGCCTTTTCTTCTGTTGCGCGCGCTTATCTCTGCGACGCTGGCATGGATCCAGCCAAGACTCATTACCTTCATCACTGTCCATCTGTGGCTGCATGGACGTGCTTGGCCCCGGCCCTATCTCTTGCCCTTTGGCGGACACCGAAGACATTGCCAGAGAGGAGGGTCCTGGAGAGAGGGGAGGCCTTGCCAACTCCTCTCCTTTACTCTCGGAGTCCTCTCCTGCCGATGACACAGGCTCAGATAACGGAGCCACAACAGACATAATAGCAGTCTACCAATATCTCAGGGGCTGCCACAAAGAAGAGGGAGTCAAACTACTCTCCAAAGCACCTGAGGGCAGGACAAGAAGCAATGGGTGGAAACTAATCAAGGAGAGAAGCAATTTAGAACTAAGGATAAATTTCCTGACAGTTAGAACAATTAATCAGTGGAACAACTTGCCTCCAAAAGTTGTGAATGCTCCAACACTACAAGTTTTTAAGAAGATGTTGGATAACCATTTGTCTGAAGTGGTGTAGGGTTTCCTGCCTGGGCAGGGGGTTAGACTAGAAGACCTCCAAGATCCCTTCCAACTCTGTTATTCTATTCTATTCTATATATCTCAAACAGGGCAGGGGTGTCCGCAATCAGTGGTCAAAAAAAAAAATCAAGCCCCTAAAAAAGCAAGGCAGAATCCTAATCTGGTCATCCTTGTGGTTTTTAGACCACAACATTTGACCCCTCTGGAATTATAGCAACCCCTCCGCATAATGAGCTGAGGTGGCGCAGTGGTTAGAGTGCTGTACTGCAGCTACTTCAGCTGACTGCTAGTTCAGCAGATCAGCGAATCAAATCTCACTGGCTCAAGGTTGACTCAGCCTTCCATCCTTCCAAGGTGGGTAAAATGAGGACCCAGATTGTTGGGGGCAATATGCTATTTAGTATACTGTCTTTGGTGTAAGCCGCCCAGAGTCCTCGGAGAGTGGGCGGCATAGAAATATGAATAATAAAATAAATAATAAAATAATAAATAATTTAGTTTGTTTTGTTTACGGTAAAATAATGTGCCTTAAACACAGCTCTCACATTGTCTCTCATTTCCTGGTGGGTTTCATTCAGTCTAAATTGCCCAAAGCATCATTCTTCTCCAAATGGCAGCCCTGTAAGAAACCTGGCCTTGCTCGGAGCTACTCAGAGAGCAGAGATCCCGATGGTGGATCCATCTACCAAGATCCCCTCTCTCTGCCAACATCCCCTCTTCTGGGTACTCGACTTTCTCTCTCGTTCACTCACTCTTCCTAACTGAAAGTGAGTTGTCTCATGTGTGATTCAAGGCCCTTTTGAATTGTCAGCTGCAGCTGAGAAGGCTCCTTGTTAGCATTTTGCTCCAGGTAAAAGAATGGATTTTCCCAGCTGATAAATTCATATATTTATAAGCTCTATATTTGCAGAAAACATGATAGCGAGCGGAAAGCTGGCTGCTGGAAAACTGGAGACTGACTTGTTTCTCTCTCTCTCTCTCTCTCTCTCTCTCTCTCTCTCTTTTTGGAGATTAAAGGGGGACATTGGTCCCCTTGGCACTTGGGTATTTATGCCACTCTCGCCTTTCTGGGGAAAAAAAATTGGATTTGGGGTGGATGGTTCTATCAAAATGTCAGTTCAGGGTGCATCTGTGGAATAGAATAACAGAATAACAGAGTTGGAAGGCACCTTGGAGGTTTCTTAGTCCAATCCGTGCTTGAGCAGAAGACACCATATAATTCCAGAAAAGCAAGTTTTCTATTATGGAACCGAAGAAACTGATTCCATATTACAGGTAGTCCTCAACATATGACTACAATTGAGCCCAAAATTTCTGTTGCTGAGTGAGACATTTGTTAAGTTAGTTTTGCCCCCCTTTTACGACCTTTCTTGCCACAATTGCAGGGAACTGTTAGGTGAGTAACGCGGTGGTTAAATGAATCTGGTGTTCCCCATTGACTTTGCTTGTCAGAAAGTCACCAAAATGGATCCCTTGACCACGGGATACTGCAACCATCATAAATATGAGTCAGTTGCCAAGCGTCCGAATTTTGATAACCATGAGGATTCTGTGATGGTTTTGAGTCTGAAAAATGGTTGTAAGTCACTTTTTTCACTGCCGCTGTAATTTTGAATGGTCACCAAATGAACTGTTGTAAGTCGAGGACTAAGAATCAGAATCAGAATCAGAATAGAGCTGGAAAGGACCTTGGAGGTCTTCTAGTCCAACCCTCTGCTCAAACAGGAGATCCTATACCCGTGATGGCGAACCTATGGCAGGTGTGCCACAGGTGACACGTGGAGCCATATCTGCGGGCACACGAACCGTTGCTCTATTTCAGCTCCAGCGTACATGTGTGTGCCGGCCAGATGATTTTTGGCTGCCCCTCCCCTCTCAGGAGTCTCCACACGGCCTGTTTTGGATGCCAGGGCTTACGCGGAGGCTCTGGGAGGGAGTTTTCGGTCTCCGGAGGGCCTCCGGGGGGGAGGGTAGGCTGTTTTTACCCTCCCCAGGCTCCAAAAAAGCTTCTGGAGCCTGGGGAGGACGAAAAACGGGCCTTCTGGTTCCATCGGAAGTCAGGAATGGGCCATTTCTGGCCTCCGGAGGCGTCAGGGAGGCCTGCTAGGCCCAAAATGAGGCGTGTGTGTGTGTGTGTGTGTGTCACATGTGCATGCGCAGGGAGGCAAGGTGCAGGGGGATTGAATTATGGGTGTGGGCACGCACACGGTCCCCCCCGCACTCCCCCCTGTTTCTGGCACGCAACGGAGAAAAGGTTAACCATCACTGTCCTATACCATTTCAGACAAGTGACTGTCCAGTGTCTTCTTAAAAGCCTCCAGTGATGAAGCACCCACAACATCTGAAACTACCTGTATTAATAAAGCATCTGAAACTGGTATTGTTATGGAATGAAAGACTGAAAAACATTCATGGGTCAGCCAGATACAGTTTATTGCGCAGGTTCAGAGCCAGATTTGTACCTGAAATTCTGAACAAAGGAAGAGTTCTGATACAACTGTTTTTATACATATCCAAGACAAAGGATTCGGTGAGCTCATGCATTGGTGAGCTCATGCATTGGTGAGCTCATGCATTGGTGAGCTCATGCATTGGTGAGCTCGTGCATTTTCCATATATGGTTAACATACACTTGTTATATGATAATTGACACTTCCTAATTACTAAACCATTAGTTTCTAGTTTATAAGATTATCTTTAGCTGGACATCCTTCCTTAGTTCTGTATTTACTAATACGGGAGTTTTATTGCTGTCCTTAGGCAATAAGTAACTCTTTGTAACATATATGTCTTTGTGTCTTTGACAGTGAGGCCCCTTAAATGTTTTCCATATGGCTGTCCTTCCGTGACAGCTAGGCCTCATCAGAAGATATATTACCAATAATGGGATTTAGCTGATTTTTAATGTAATCTCCAAACAAGCACATTTCTCCCTTATAATAATGTGAATAGAGAGGGTCCTTTAGTGTTCATGTAGCTGACCCTGTATGATTCCTACTTTATTCACATTAGTATAACACACACTATTTTAGGGATATTTTCTCCCAAAAAGTGAAAATTAAGCAGAGTGTCCTGAGGGTGTGGTCAAAAAATGAAGGCTACAGCAGTGTGAACATTGAGGGCTACAGCAGTGCGATCAAAAATCATCATGCCAACTGATTTTTATATGTGTTGTATGTGTGTATCAGATATAAAAACCAAGTGGGACTTCAAATGCACCGCAACAACCGACATCTTGACTTTTTTTTTAGCCACACCTTAGAGACACCTCTGCTTTCCAGTTGTGGCCCCCTTCATCATATGCTTTCTGTGCCTTTCTTCTGTACTTTCTAAACTTAAAACTTTCCATAGCAAAATCTATGATTTTAAAAAAATACATAAATGGAGAAATCTGATTAAAAGATCCCTTCTGTGACCTGTAGCACGGATCCTAATTTTTTTTTTTTTAAGGAATGGGTGTATACATATGAAATGCCACTGAAATTAATCAGATGGGGTAGGAAGGAAAGAATGAAGGAGAGGATTTGCCTTCTTTAATTAAACATTAAACTAGGAAGGGATCTGCTTTGTGCCAAATCACATCTTGGATTGATCTCATTTAGTCCTTATGACACTGACGGTTGTAGCTCTCCAAAAGCTGAATGTAAACTTCTAGATTACACTGGGACTTTATATATACAAAGCAAACCTCTATCTTCTCCCACCCAAAATATTAAAACAAGATCCCAGTACTCACATTTCTAAGTACCGTACAGAAAAGCACTTTATCTTCTTTCTTTTAGCTATGAAAACATTTGTAGTAGAAAAATGTTCCTTCTCTAAACCAGTTGTCCCAAAGGTGCTTTTTCAGGAGGCAACTGGACTGTCTTGTTTTCTCTTTGAAGATGTTTTGCTTCTCATTCAAGAAGCTTCTTCAGTTCTGACAGGGTAGTGGGGAATGGAAGGATCCTGACAGAGCTGAAGAAGCTTCTTGGATGAGAAGCGAAACATCTTCAAAGAGAAAACAAGGAAGTCCAGTGGCCTCCTGAAAAAGCACCTTTGGGAGCACCATGACCTGGTTGACTGAGAATCTCTACAGTCTCTAAACCTCAAGAACCTGAAGGTGTCTGGACTCCAACTCCCAGAATTCTGCTGGTGGACGAATTTGAGGAATGTTAGCTGGGGAATTCTGGGCGTTGAAGTCCACATATTTTCATGTTGCTCAGGTTGAGAAACACTGTTCTAGATTGCCTGGAAAGAAGAGATGTCATGAAGGCGGGGGGGGGGGGGGCGGCGGGCAAGAGAGAATCTGTTTTAATTTTTGAAGATGGTGAGCTGCTGAATTTGGAGGGTTTCCAGGCTGGGACTTTCCCCTGATAGTCCATCAATAAGGGCATCCTGTTGTAAAATGCATTTGATAGATCATAAGTTAATCAGAGTCAGATTTTGATAATAGACGACTGGGACACCATTAAGAAATTTTAGGGTTGTTGGTTAAGCTGGAAAGAAGATAGCAATACAGGTAGTCCTTGACTTACAACAGCTTGTTTAGTGACCATTCAAAGCTACAATAGCACTGAGAAAAATGACATATGATCATTTTTTCACATTAATGACCATTGTGGCATCTTCATGGTCACATGATCAAAATTCAGACGCTCAACAACTGGCTCATATTTGTGACGGTTGCTATGTCTCGGGGTCATTTCGGGATCCCCTTTTGCAACTTTCTGACAAGCAAAGTTAATGGGAAAGACAGATTCACTTAACATCCGTGTTACTAAGTTAAAAGCTACAACGATTCTCTTGACAACTGTGACAAGAAAGGTCGTAAAATGGGGCAAAACCCTCTTAACTACTGTCTTGCTTAACAACAGAAATTTTGGACTCAATTCTGGTCATAACTCAGAGACTACCTGCACCCTCTTTGAAAGAAAGCAAACAGTGAACCGTTTTCACATTGTTGCAGTGAAATAATAGGGAGGTATCTGTGAGTTGACTTTAACTCGAGGGAATGTTTTTCGTCGTCATTTCAATAGAAATCCGATACAAAGCTAACCTGAGCAAATCTCCAAAGAGCGAAATGGAATTCGACTGGAAGATGGGAGACTAATTGGGGATCCCAGGTCTATAGGCTAGCTGGGAAAGATTTTTTAAAAATCTACAAATCAGGCTGCGGCCAGCCATTTTTATATTATTGTTTCAGAATTATGGAATTAAATTTAGCTTAATGGAATCTTAACAGTGTGTGGATCAGGGAATTCTAATAACAATTATTTATTTTTATTTTTTTTGCAAGGCTCAAAATAACTTGTCCTGGGAAAAATTGTACCAAAAAGATCATCCTTTGGAAAGTTATTCTCTCCCTCTCCCCCAATGATTACAACACAGACTTTGCTTTAGATCGACACAACACTGCCTTTCTGAAAGCGGGATGCCCCATCACCTCCAGGGGTGCCTTCCTCCCCAACGGGTTTGGCCTTTCATTGATAGCTCAAGCTCTCCAGATCTCAAATGTGGGTTGTTGTTGTTTTCCAGCCATTCGTTGAAAAAAACACATCCTCAGTAGAAATGTCCATTGTCAATGGAGTGCCAATAAAGTAATTTTTCTGGCGGTTTCTATTTTTTTTGTTTGTTTGGAAAGAAAGTTGATGGAGTGGAGGAGGGGGGGAACTGCCTGCCAACAGTGGAGCCTTGCGTGGAAATTCTGGCTGGTGAAAGAAGCCGAGGCAAAGTACATTAAGTATTGAAAAGCTTGAAATTTGGATAAAGAGGGCCGAAAAAAATGGGTGAGAGGGAGTCAAAAGGGAGAGGAGAAGACAATGGGCGAACGAGGCCGTAGGGACTTCCTGAAAGGGTCTTAGAAATTCAAAAGAGCTGCGCCCCAGCCTCCGAGTGCTTGTCATTCACAGCTGCAGGACAGAGATCACCAAGCCTTGCGCCAAACAATGCCGAATTGTTTCTAGAAGGTGGGAAAATTGTAGGTCTCAACGCTTCTCGCTCACACCAGCGGTTCCGCTAGTCAAACATGCGTTCCACTTGAATCAATTCTGGACACTAAGTTAGCATAATCCCCACCAGTCTTGCTATGACAACTTGAAGGAGAATTTGGAGGGGTGTGAGTGACAGCGGACGCCATACTGACAAGGCAGAAAGAAGGGAAGCTCATAGCCATCCATCCATCTACCTGACCCCCCTTCCTTCCCTCCTTCCTCTTTCGTTCTTCCTCTTTCCTCCTTTCTTCCTTCTTTCCTTCCTTCCTTTCTCTTTCGTTCTTCCTCTTTCTCCTTCCTTCCTTCTTTCCCTCCTTCCTCTTTTGTTCTTCCTCTTTCCTCCTTCCTTCCTTCTTTCCCTTCCTCTTTCGTTCTTCCTCTTTCCTCCTTCCTTCCTTCTTTCCCTCCTTCCTCTTTGTTCTTCCTCTTCCTTCCTTCCTTCCTTCCTCTTTCATTCTTCCTCTTTCCTCCTTCCTTCCTTCCTTCTTTCCCTCCTTCCTCTTTCGTTCTTCCTCTTTCCTCCTTCCTCCTCTTCTCTCCTCCCCTTCCCTTTCCTTTCTCCTTTTCTTTCTTTCTTTTCTTTCTTCAATCAGAATAATGCTGGAAGGGACCTAGTCCATCTCCCTGCTCAAGCAGGAAACCCTATACCGTTTCAGACAGGTAGCTGTCTAGTCTGTAATATGGAATCATGTCTGGAGGGAAAGCTGTTCTACTGGTTAATTGTTCTCATTGTTAGGATGTTTCTCCTTAATTCCAGGTTGCATATCTCCTTGATTAGCTTCCTTCCTTCCTTCCTTCCTTCCTTCCTTCCTTCCTTCCTTCCTTCCTGTCTCCTTCTTCTCCTTCTTAATTTCACCCTCTAACTGGCATATTTTTGGGCGGGGTGTCTACATTTGGGATCGAAAAGCAATAAGCATAGTGAATTGAAGCCAATTTCAAAGTGATTTATTTTGTGGTCTCCTTATTCTCTCCCATCTAATCCCCCCTACACACACATCCAAACACACACACACACACACACACACACACACACACACACACACAAACACTCTTCCTGGATTTACCGGTTGTTTGACAAGCGCAAATGAGAACTGACATGTTACGCCTGCCACCGGGAGCGAAGAATGCATTTCCGGGTGCGCCCTTGTGGGAAATGGCCTTGTTTTCTGCCAATCTTTTGAGCGAGGAACACGCAGTTCAGGCCGGAAGGACATGCACCTCTCCTGAAACTGGGAGAGCAGAGGTCAGAAGGCCCCCTGCGCGACAACATGGTGTGATACCTTGGAGAAATGAGAGGGAGGTCATACCCCACTGTTTTGCCCTACTAGAGACAATGACATCCTTCAGTGGCCTTATTCCTTCCTCTAACAAACACGCACATCAAAATTAGGGCCAGCTCAGGAGTGAGATACAAAGATGGCAGAATGGCAGAAAGCAGGCTTTGAGTACAAGTGTTGACACCTGGGCCAAGGGAGGACAAAATGTACAGTCTTTTTGTCAGCATGATTTATGGCCCTAATGGGGAGGCTCCATCATGGCTGTAAATTGAGGACTACCTATAGAGTGGTACTACTATCACATGTTCTTGATTCATGTGTAACAGCCTAGGACTGCATTGGCTTTTTTGGCAGCTGCAGCACAATGTTGGCTCATACGGTACATAAGTGGTTGCCCTTTAGGACACTTAGTTCCTTCTCACGGTTACTGCTGTTGAACCAGGTACCACCTATTCTATAACTGCATTTGGGTTTTCCTACCTAAATGTAGGACCTTAACTTTTCTCACCACTGAACTGCAACTCTCCTCTCCTTGTTACCTTCTGGGAGGAAGGCTTCGTGGTATCCGAAGCAGAACATCTGGTCTGTGCCATATAGCATCAACCTTGTGAACTCTCAAGTTTTCTCTTTCCACTACGTATTCAAAATGGACAGTGATTTACAATATGTGAGTGTGTGTGTTCGTTTGTTTGTTGCAGGTATGTATCGGGGCGAATTCCAGCAGGTTCTGACAGGTTCTGGAGAACCGGTAGCGGAAATTTTGAGCACTTCGGAGAACTGGCAAATACCACCTCTGGCTGGCCCCAGAGTGGGATGGGAAGGGAGATTTTGCAATATCCTTCCCCCAGGAGTGGGGAGGGAATGGGGATTTTGCAGTATCTTTCCCCTGGAGTGGGGAGGGAATGGAGATTTTGCAATATCCTTCTCCGCCCGTCAAACCACGCCCACCAAGCCACACCACTCCCAGCAAGCTATGCCCACAGAACCGGTAGTTTGGATTTCACCACTGGTATGTATGTATGTATGGTGCAGGTATGCATATATATATATGTATGTGCAGATAGGTACTTATGTATGTATATAGCATGTGTGTTATGTATGTGTTTGGGTAGATATACACTTTCTCTTGAGAGCAGGCAACAGAATGTCATTTTTAAAGTGAGCCAGTGTACTCACAGTAAGAAAAATGACAATAAAGTTCACTTCTCTTCTCTTCTCTTCCCTTCCCTTCCCTTCCCTTTTCTTCCCATCCCATCCCATCCCATCCCATCCCATCCCATCCCATCCCATCCCATCCCTTCCCTTCCCTTCCCATCCCATCCCATCCCATCCCATCCCATCCCATCCCATCCCATCCCATCCCATCACATCCCATCACATCCCATTTAATTGAATAGGGCCCAGTGCTAAAGTCTGTCAAAATCCTTCTGAACCTTAAGCCTATCTTCCTTTGCAATTTCCCTCTGCAAATTTGATGAATGTCCCTTCAATCCCCTCATGTGGGTCATTTATGAAGATGTTGAAGAGCACTGGGCCCGAGACAGAGCATTGAGGATAGGGTTTCCTGCTTGAGCAGGGGATTGGACTAGAAGACCTCCAAGGTCCCTTCCAACTCTGTTATTCTACACAGATGTAGTTTATTTATTTGTTATTTATTTATCACATCTTTATTCTGCCTTTATTACATTTTATAAATAAGGAGGCAAATATACCTAAATCCTCCTTCCTCCACCTATTTTCCCTAGAACAACAACCCTGTGTATTGGATTGGGTTAGTCTGAGAGAGAGAATGACTGGCCCAAAGTCACCCAACCAGTTTTCATACCTAAGGTAGGACTAGAACTCACCATCTCCTAGTTACTAGGCCGGTACCTTAACCACTAGGCCAAACTGTCTCCCTTGTTCCTAGTTGATTGCGGTTGGTTGGTCGACTGCAAATCCATCTGGACTTCTGATAAGAATCTTGTGGTTTTTTTCCCAAATCGGACTTGCTTGTACTAGCAAAACCATGAGGACTAGAATCTTAGTTTAATAATAGCATAGTGACAGGTCACAAGGTTGAAACTTTCCACACAAAACTTTCCAAGTTCAAAACTGGCATCTCCAGGTAGGGCAGGTGTAGGCCCTGATGCCACCTGGCGAAGGGAAGCTTCCCATATTCCTGAAATTATGTTTCCTGCTTCTTATATCCAGGGTAATGGGATACTGAACTCTTGCAGACAAATACAAGCTGTCCCTCCACCTTTTCATCTTAAAAACAGATTCTGCGGTATAAACAGCGCCTTGGGCTTTTTCTAGTTGACATTCACCCAAACTGCTATTATTTAAGAGGGGGCATTATTTTTTTTTCTCTACCCAGCCTAAGCTTGCTGTTTAAGGAAACCTTGTTAACATTTCCCAGGCATAAGTGTGTTGTCATTTTGAGACCTCAGATCCTTTGTCAGCATTTCTTCGACTTCATTTTCTGACCACAGGGCAGATTTTATGTAGGGCGCATATATAAAGGTAGTGGGGGCAGGAGTGCGTGGGCATAACCAAATGCACAGCACTGAGTCTCTGGCAAAAGCATTTTTTCTCCCCGAAGACTTAAGTATACCTGGCCTGTCACTCCCCGTTCTTTTAAAAAAATAAATAAATGAGGAGCTTTTTGCAGGAGTCTAGCAGGAGTCCTCGACTTACGACCATTGGTTTAGCGACCGTTCAAATTTATGACGGCAAAGATGACTTACAACTGGTCAGAATCAGAATAGAGCTGGAAGGAACCTTGGAGGTCTTATAGTCCACCCTCCCTATTCAAGCAGGAGATCCTATACCATTTCAGACAAGTGACTGTCTTCTTAAAAACCTCCAGTGATGGAGCACCACGATTTCTGAAGGCACTGGTTGATTGTCCTCACTGTTAGGAAGTTTCTCCTTAATTCCAGGTTGCTTCTCTCCTTGATTAGTTTCCATCCATTGTTTCTTGTCCTGCCTTCTGGTGCTTTGGAGCCTCTCAAATACTGGAATACTACTATCATGTCCCTCTAGTGACTACTCCTTCATTTCTCCAGACTGGCCATATCCAATTCCTACAGCCGTTTTTCATATGTTTCAGTCTCCATGCCTTTAATCATCAGAGGGTTAGAATCAAGATCATGTGAAGTGCTGATACCACTTTATAATGCCTTGATAAGGTCACACTTGGAATACTGCATTCAGTTTTGGTCGTCACGACTCTTTCTAGAGTCTCAAAAGATGTTGAGACTCTAGAAAGAGTGCAGAGAAGAGCAACAAAGATGATTAGGGGACTGAGACTAAAACATATGAAGAACAGTTGCAGGAACTGGGTATGTCTAGTTTAATGAAGAGAATGACTAGGGGAGACATGATAGCAGTCTTCCAATATCTCAGGGGTTGCCACAAAGAAGAGGGAGTCAAACTATTCTCCAAAGCACCTGAATGCAAGACAAGAAGCAATGGGTGGAAATTAATCAAGGAGAGAATCAACTTAGAACTAAGGAGAAACTTCCTGACAGTTAGAACAATTAATCAGTGGAACAACTTGCCTCCAGAAGTGGTCAATGCTCCAACACTGGAAATTTTTAAGAAGATGTTGGATGACCATTTGTCTGAAGTGGTGTAGGGTTTCCTGCCTGGGCAGGGGGTTGGACTAGAAGACCTCCAAGGTCCCTTCCAACTCTGTTATTCTATTCTATTCTACCTTACTTGCTCTTCTTTGCACTTTTTCCAAAGTCTCAACATCGTTTTTTTGTAATGTGGTGACCAATGCAGTATTCCAGGCTTCGCTTTATTAAGGCTTTATAAAGCGGTACTAATACTTCACGTGATTTTGATTCTATGCCGCTGTTTATACAACCAAGGATTGTATTAGCTTTTTTGGCTGCCGCTGCACACTACTAGCTCACGTTTAAGCAATCGCCAACTAAGACTCCAAGATCCCTCTCAGCAAGGTCCTCGCACTTACAACCATCGGAGCATCCACATGGTCACCCAATGAGAATTTGGGCACTTGGTAACCATCATGTACTGTAACTTACGAGAGTTGCTGCGTCTCACAGTCACCGGATCAACGCTCAACACATTTCCCCAGGGGCTTCCTACAACAAAGTCAATGGAGGATTTACTTCAATTGATAAAAATGGTCAACAAATTGGGCACGGTTCATTTAACAACAGGATCGCTTTGAGATCAAAGTTCTGGTCCCAATTGCGGTCTTAAGTCCAAGACTACTTAGTTAGGCAAAATCTATCTTGCTGCTATATAGGGAATCTTCGACTTACGACTACAATTGAGCCCACCGTTTATGTTGCTAAGTGAGATATTTGTCAAGTGAGTTTTGCCTCGTTTTATGACCTTTCTTGCCACGGTTGTTAAGTGAATCACTGCAGTTGTTAAGTCAGTAACACAGTTACTGTGGACCTGGCTTCCCCATTGACTTTGCTTGTCAGAAGCTTGCCAAAGGTGACCCCGTGACCCTAGGACACTGCAACCGTCATAAATTCAGTTGACAAGCATCTGAATTTTGATCCCGTGACCATGGGGATGCTGCAATGGTCGTAAGTGTGAAAAACGGTCATAAGTCACTTTTTTCAGTGCTGTTGTAACTTCGAATGGTTATTAAATCAGCTGTTGTAAGGCAAGGATTACCTATAGTTTTCAGGTTTAGCCCTTGGTATACCATTCCATGCAGAGATAGTATTCAGCCAGTTCAGACTGTGCCTACCCACCCTGGCATAATGCCGTCCTATTTAGCCACATTTTCTAGGCTGGGTACCGGGCGGCGAATCGGTAGTAAGAATACCTGAAACCCACCACTGATGCCATGCCAGCAGAGTTCTGCTTCCTCTCCTGAGCTGATGCTTCCCATACAGGACTACAACTCCCATCTCTCTCCAACACACAACTAAGAGGCAGGACGCTGCATCTTAACAGCTTGGCAGCCATCAGCTTAGAAAAGGAGGCGCTGAGCCTTACGCTTTTGACTTAAGGCAGACCTGCTCCCTTGCTAGTACCTTTACCCCTTCATAAGCACCCATAAATACCTCTCCCGACGTTCTTATAAATTTTGCAGCCTTGATCTCACTTAGGACAAAGCCTCGTCTCCCATGTATCTTTAATATGGCTGCTTTGAGGTTTAAATCCTGGCAGACGAGACCTTGTCAGTGCATCTGAATATAGAAGATTAAACTGGACCAATTAGGTGCAGCCTCAGGCACTGGTCCTGGGGTTGGGAATCAGTAGCCCCCACTCCTATCTCTCCAGGTAGGATATGCAAATCTCAGCAACCGAGACCCTCCAAATGCAGGGTCTGAAAGCTGTGTGATTAGCAAGCAAGGAGACAGCATCACTTTCTGCTTAACTCTGCCTTTGCCTACAATGCTAGTTTTGGGACCCAGGGCTTCATTTGAATACTAAAGATTCTTTTTTTCCCCCAGAAAAATATTTTACTCCATCTGTATTTTCTCCGACCGTCAAACATATCTGTTTTGATCATACAGGTAGTTCTCGGCTTACAACCACAACTGAGTCCAAAATGTATGTTGCTCAATGAGAAATGTGTTAAATGACTTTTGCCACCGTGTAACGACGTTTCTTGCCATATTGGTTAAGTGAAACGCTGCAGTTGTTAAATTAGTAACACCATCGTTAAGTGAATCTGGCTTTCCTATTGACTTCGCTTGTCAGAAGGTCGCAAAAGGGGATCACACGATCCCATTACACTGCAGCCGTCATACATATGAGTCAGCTGTCAAGCATCCGAATGTAAAGCGCATGAGCACGGGGATGCTGCAACGGTCATAAGTGTGAAAAACGGTCATAAGTCACTTTTTTTCAGTGGCGTTGTAACTTTGAACAGTCACTAAATGAAGTGTTATAAATCGAGGACAACCTGTATTCCCTTCTGTGTCAAGTTTCAGTTTGTTTCTAGATTTGACAGCAACTCTTGTAATTTTACAGGTAGTCCTCGACCTGTGACTACAATTGGGACCAGAATTTCCACTGCTCACCGAGGCAGTTGTTAAGTGAGTCCCACAGGTGCTTGTTCCAAAGGCAACTGGACTTTGTTTTTTCTTTGAAGACATTTCGCTTCTCATCCAAAAATCTTCTTCAGTTCTGACTGAATGGTGGAGGACGGAAGGATTTATATTCCTTGCATCTGGTTGCCTCTTTTGCTGCAATTGTTAAGCGAATCACTGCTGTTGTTAAGTGACTGCAGAGTCCCCCATCGACTTTGCTTGTGGGAAGCCAGCTGGGAAGGTCACAAAAAGCGATCACGTGACCCTGAGACCCTGGCAAACACTTGTCTGTTGCCAGGCCTCTGAATTTGTAAATATGGCGATGCTGCAATGGTTGTAAGTGTGAGGACCAGTGATAAGTAATTTTTTTTGCAGCGTTGCTGTAACTTTGAATAGACAATAAACAATTGGTTGTATTTTAAGATTACGTGTACAGGTAGTCCTCGACTTACAACAGTTCATTTAGTGACCTTTCAAAGTTACATCACTGAAAAAAAGTGACTTATGTCCCTTTTTCATACTTATGACCGTTGCAGCATCTCCATGGTCACATGCTCAAAATTTGGATGCTTGGCACCTAATTTTATATTTATGACGGTTCCAGTCGGTGGGATTCAAATAATTTAACAACTGGTTCTCTGCCCTAATGACCAGCTGGGTAGGTGTGACTTGGTGGTCATGTGACCATGTGGGCTTGGCCAACTCAACGTCACTCACATCGATGGGCACTTCGCCTTAGCTGTTACAATGTAATAAGGGTTAACCAGAGAGGCAGTTTCTGTAAGCAGGGCAATAAAGATTAGGCTAGAAACAACACCAGAATGTTTCCTTCTTGCCTTCCTTACAGGATTAGCCCTGTAAAGTGGGGAAAAAAACCAAAATAAGATTTCTTCTAACAACCGGTTCTCCGAACTGTTTGGAAAGTTAACAACTGGTTCTCCCGAATAGGTGCGAACTGGCTGAATCCCACCACTGGTTCCAGTGTCTTGAGGGTCACGAGATCCCCTTTTGCGACCTTCCGACAGGTAAAGTCAATAGGGAAGGCAGATTCACTTTTCGACGGTGTTACTAACTCCACAACTGCAGTGATTGACTTAACAACTATGGCAAGAAAGGTTGTAAAACGGGTCAAAAATTCACCTAACAACTGACTCGCTTATCAACAGAAGTTTTGGGCTCAGTTTTGGTTGTAAATCGAGGACTACTGTACTCCTTTTCAGATTATTTTGTTAAAGTTTATGCTTTCCAGTTTTCCCCCTCCCATTTCAAATATTTTTTTTTGTACTTCTGCAAATTTTAGGTTCCACTAAACCTCCAATTACTCCTTCTTTTGAATGACTACCTGTTCTGCCCCAGCTACGGACCCCAAAGAATACAGCACACACAAAGTTTGTACAAAACTTAATTTACTAAAATAACTCAGTCTTTTTCAAAACAAAGGCTGTTAATAAACTTTCTTAACAGCCTACAAGAAACCAAAGATAAAGTAATCACAATCTTACTAAGGTTGGCAGAAAGCCCAGAAGCAATTTGCAGAGAATCCAGACGCGAAGTAGAGTGAACTAAAGTTGTTCCCTACAAATTGCTTCAGTTGGCATTCCTCCTTAAATAGGCTAAGGGAGTGGCCAATTAGCCCCAAGCCTTACTCTCAAGGAGACCTCCTCCTGAGGAGCCACTCTTGCCTTTTGGCCGCTCTGCGCGCCCGTGCATTGAGAAGAGGCTCCTCCTCTTCATCCTCTTCACTTAAAGGAGCTTCTGGAGGTTCTGAAGGCCCTGGCTGAATTCCTGCCTCTGGCACCACATCTTCTCCAGCCTCCTCATTGTCCGACTCGAGTGCCAGCTGCACAGGCTGCTGGAGCAACACCACACCAGCCTCCTCGCTGTCAGAGTCAGCTACAATCCGCACAGGCCGCTGACGGGCCACAACACTACCAAATTTTGCCTGCAAAAAATCCATCTTTGATTTACCTGTCAGCATGTCCATTGCTGTACCACAAAAGGAGCAGCAGAGACGAGAGAATTAGTCAATCTGGGTCTTACTCGGTTTCTCATTTTTCCACTCAAACGTGAGGCCAACCAACTCCATGTTAATTTGAGTTTTTTTTTTTTTAAAAAAAAGGTTCTTTCTTAATATATTTTATGAAACTAATTAAAAGAAGAAATACCCACACCTACAGGAGTATTAATCATACCATGGGACACATAATTGAAAATATGAAAAAAATAAGAGAAAAATATATTGTGAACAGACCCCAAAATTAATATTAGCATGAATACCTTTCGGGGGATAATTTGCCTAAACACAAACACCTTTCTTTGTAATTTTGCCTAAAGTTACAGTGGCTTTGTACCTAATTTCCCCAGTCTTGCTTGACTGTTATACATTATTCTGAATGAATATACACATTTTGTGTTACCTTTTCTCCATTTGCTTTTTTGGTTTATTTTCCAAAATGTAGCGAACCATTCCGAGATGCTTTTGATAGGGGTATTTTTTGGATACATTCACCTTCCATTAAATGAATTTTTTCCCCCTTAGTCTGGAAAACGGCTTTCTCAAATTTTCCATACCCTAACCATTTGCAAGTGGCAATAACTTGGTATTTTATTCCTTGGGGAAATTTTTCTCTATCAAACCAAGACGTTTCTCTGAAATCCAAGATCTTTAAATAATGAATCATATTAAAAGGAGACCCTTGCCAAGACTGTTGATCTCATACAGGACTTTTGGTTTATAGTTTAGCTTATATGGCAGGGAGGAAAAATAATTTTAAAGCCCATGTAGAAACATTCATGTACAAGCGATCCTTTCTTTCCAGATGGCCCCCTGACCCCCTCCCCACCAATTTTTAACTGATTTTTTTTTTTAATCTTAAAAAGAGAAGTTGGCGCTTGAAGGGGAAGTGAACTTTGAGTTGAGTTGTCTCAATAAACCCAGCTGCCAATTCTTTGAACATATTCTGGTAAGTGCATTTGGAAACAATCCTATGCAACAAGTCGCTTTATTTACACATGGCAAACTTCCAAAAGATCGACTCTATTTATAGAGAGGGAAGATGGGTGTGTAGATTGAAACCCGAGAGACTTTTGGTTTAATTTTCTTTGGCAGGGAGAGAAAGACCCTGCAAAGCTCCAGCCATATTTCTCCACATCAAGGCCAAAACCTCTTGAGAATTTCTGATATATTTTGGCAGGGTTCCATCGTGGGAATTCTCATTTGAAATATATAGACATCTGTAGACAATGGATGGATGGATGGATGGGTAGAAGTGAGGAGGATTTGCAAAAAAATGAGAAATATTGTGAATTGCGTTGTGGTAAACTTCGGATGATCAGATAACAGGAAGTCCTCAGCTTATTCCATTTGTCCAGCAACTGTTTGAACTTGCAATTAATGGAATAACATAGCTGGAAGGGACCTTGGAGGTCTTCTAGTCCAATCCTCTGCTCAGACAGGAAACCCTATAACATTTCAGACAAATAGTCATCCAATCTCTTCTTTAAAACTTCCCATTGTTGGAACATCCACAACTTGTGGAGGCAAGCTGTTCCACTGATTAATTTTTCTGTCAGGAAATTTCTCCTTAGTTCCAGGTTGCTTCTCTCCTTGGTTAATTTCCACCCATTGCTTCTTTGTTCTGCCCTCAGTTGCTTTTGAAAATGGGTTGAGCCCTTCTTTGTGACAGTTCCTCAAATGTTGGAAGACTGCTATCATGTCAGCCCTAGTCCTTCTTTTCATTAAAGTAGACATACCCAGTTCCAGAAATTGTTTTAGCTTCTAATTCATGGGGAAGCCAGCAGGAAGTCAGAACTTGTGGTGATGTGAGGCCCTCGCTTAATGATGGCAACGGAGACTGCTAGAACATTGGTAAGTGGTGTGGGTTATGTGGTGTTCTACTTTACGACCATGTTGCTTAGCAATTGCTACTGTTAACCCAAGGACTACCTGTATCTGAACAAGGACGCAGACAATTGAAGAGTAGAACGAATGGAGGAAGTGGAGACACACTGATTAATTTTCTTGGAATCACAACAACAATTACAGCGAAGAATTGCAAAAAAACATACTCGAACCTACTTGTATAGGAAAGTATCTTTTTCCAGCATCAGAAAGGCAGGATTTTCTACCGCTGTATTTTTTCAAGAAACCTTTATTTTCGGGAACATACGCTAACGACACGGTTTTCAAATTTCATCATGGAAAGGTAGATCAAGTTGTGCGATCTACAAACTACAATGATCTTAGATCTGAAGGGTGTGGATTGAAGCTGATGGCTAGAATCAGGGAATAAATTGAATAACTTTAGGCTGTCCAGCCTGTCGACAGACAAGGGGAAGAAAAAACCCCAGACAATTTACAAAGTCACAGTGCACGAAAGTTTAAATGACTACTGTTGTGAAAACAGTCCAAAACCAAAACACACACTCAAAAAGCCGGACAATATTTAATTTTAAGGCAATGTCTTCTGGAGAAAGGACACGAAGACAAAAACGAGGATGTCTCTGGTATCCCTTTGCAAATTAAATTAGATAACTCTCCCCCACCCAAATCTTCTGCCTTGTGTTATTTTGCTTGCTACCTCTTAATATTTCCTTGCACTTTGAAAAGAGATGGTGGCAGTAAAATACATGGAATTATTAGGTTGGAAATGGCTATGGAGATTCTCAATCATCCATCAGTTGTCCTGGTTGTCCCAAAGATGCTGCTCACAATGTCGACTGGAGGCCCCCAGGGGCAGAGCCTTCTCTGTGGGGGCACCGACTATCTGGAATGAGCTCCCCCCAGAGATACGGAGGATCCCGGATCTGCGCACTTTCCATCGCGCTCTCAAGACTTTTTATTCCATCAAGCTGGCCTGGCCTAAATCTTTCCCCTTTAAAATGTAAATTTTAATTTGTTTTTAAATTATTGGGTGTTTTTAATTTGTCTCGGCCAAATTTAATTCGGTTTTATTCTGTTTTTAAATTTTGTATTTATGTATTTTATTCTGTGGCTGTTCACCGCCCTGAGTCCTTCGGGAATAGGGCGGTATACAAATCCAATAAAATGAAATGAAATGAAATGAAAAGGCAACTGGACTTTCTTGGGGAAACTGAACTGAACTGAATAAGCTTCTTTGGATGAGAAGTGAAATATTGTATTTTCAAGAAAAAAACCAAGGAAGTCCAGTTACCTTTGCAATTAGATGGGAAAGGATATTGGAAGTCTTCTAATCCAGCTACTTGATCAGGGTGGAGTTCTTGTTACTTCCCAGCACAATTGTCTATGGAGATTCTGAGTGTCCAGATCCCGGTTGTCCCAAAGGTGCTTCCCCCACCCAAAAAAAAACACCTTTGGAATTCCCAGACAATTTAACAGAATAACAGACTTGGAAGGAACTCTGGAAGTCTTCTAGTCCAACCCTCTGCTCAGGCAGGAGACCCTATCCCAATTCAGACAAAGGACTGTCCAAGCTCTTCTTAAAAGTCTCCAGTCATGGGGCACCCACAACTTCTGGAGGGAAGTTGTTCCACCAATTAATTGTTCTCACTGTCAGGAAACTTCTCCTTAGTTCTAGGTTGGTTTCTCCTTGATAAGTTTCCACCTGGTTTTTCTTGTCCTGCCTTCAGGTGCTTTGGAGAATAGCTTGACTCCCTCTTCTTTGTGGGAGCTCTTTGGATATAGAATAAAATTTTATTGGCCAAGTGTGATTGGACACACAAGGAATTTGTCTTGGTGCGTATACTCTCAGTGTGCATAAAAGAAAAGATATGTTCGTCAAGAATCATAAGGTACAACACTTAATGATAGACATAGGGTACAAATAAACAATCAAATTTATTTATTTTATATCAAATTTATATACCGCCCTTCTCCCTGAGGACTCAGGGCGGTGTACAGCCAAATAAAAACATAGACTACAAACATTAAAATACTATTAAAAAGATATATATAAATTTGGCCCCGTAATTAAAAAACAATGACAAACCAATTAAAAACATTTAAAAGTCATACTAGGAAACAATCAGTATAAATCATAAGGATACAAGCAACAGTTACAGTCATACAGTCATAAGTGGGAGGAGATGGGTGATAGGAACGATGAGAAGATTAATAGTAGTGCAGACTTAGTAAATAGTTTGACAGTGTTGAGGGAATTATTTGTTTAGCAGAGTGATGGCGTTTGGGAAAAAATGTTCTTGCGTCTAGTTGTTCTGGTGTGCAGTGCTCTAAAGCATCGTTTTGAGGGTAGGAGTTGAAACAATTTATGTGCAGGATGCGATGTAAATATTTTCACAGCCCTCTTTTTGACTCATGCAGTATACAGGTCCTCAATGGAAGGCAAGTTTGTAGCAATGGTTTTTTCTGCAGTTCTAATTATCCTCTGAAGTCTGTGTCTGTCTTGTTGGGTTGCAGAGCCAAACCGGACAGTTATAGAGATGAAGATGACAGACTCAATAATTCTTCTGTAGAACTGGATCAGCAGCTCCTTGGGCAGTTTGAGCTTCCTGAGTTGGCGCAGAAAGAATATTCTTTGTTGTGCTTTTTTGATAATGTTTTTGATGCTAGATGTCCATCTTAGATCTTGCGATATGGTAGAACCTAGAAATTTGAAGGTCTCTACTGTTGATACTGTGTTGTCTAGTTTTGTGAGAGGTGGAAGTATGGAAGGGTTTCTCCTAAAGTCTACCACCATTTCTACGGTTTTCAGTGTGTTCAGTTCCAGATTGTCCCAATTGCACCACGAGGTTAGTTGTTCAACCTCCCATCTGTATGCGGATTCATCATTGTCTCGAATGAGACCAATGACTGTTGTGTCATCTGTGAACTTCAGTAGTTTAACAGATGGATCGTTAGAGATGCAGTCATTAGTATATAGAGAGAAGCGGAGAGAGCACACAGCCTTCGGGGGGGGGGGGGCTGTGCAGCTACCTGTACAGGTATCTGATGTGATTCTGCTTAGCCTCACCTGCTGCTTCCTGTTTGTTAGGAAGCTATATTGGAGCACTGCTATCATATCACCCCTAGTCCTTCTTTTCATTAAACTAGACATACCCAACTCCTGCAATCATTCTTCATATTGCAGAAGTTGGTTATATCTAGTTTAATGAAGAGAAGGACTAGGTGTGATACGACAGGAGCGTTGCAATATTTAAGGAGCAGCTGCTTCAAAGAAGAGAAGGTGAACCTATTTGATTAAAAGCTTCCAGTGACAAAACATCATACTCTGGTGGTCAGGAAATTTCCTTCTTATTTTGATTTTGCGTGTCTCTTTTTAAAGCTTCCACCTGTTGGTTTGTGTGTCCTATCTATGGGTACCATAGAGAATAAATCCACATCTTCAGCCCTAGGACACCTTTCGAGGATTAGAAGACTACCATGTCTCCCTTGCTGGCTGGGGAATTCTGGGAATTGAAGTCCATGCATTTTCAAGTTTCCAAGGCTGAGAAACTCTGTGCTAAACCCAGTTCCTTCCATCCGTCTTCATAGGATTTAACCTCCAAACATCCAAGCATCTCCATTGTTGATCTCTGCACGTTTTTTCTACTTCCTCATCGTCCTTCTGGTATTGAGGTGGGTCAAACTGATCAAAACTCAGATACTTGGCAACCGATTCATATTTATGATGGTTTCAGTGTCCTGGAGTCATGTGATTCCCTTTTGCGTCCTTCTGACAAGCAAAGTCAATGGGGAGGTCAGATTCACTTAACAACCAATGATTCACTTAACAAATGTGGCAGGAAAGGTTGTAAAATGGGGCAAAACTCACTTAACAAATGTCTCACTTAGCAATAGAAATTTTATTTATTTATTTATTTATTTATTTATTTATTTATTTATTTATTTATTTATTTATTTTTCATACTTATATGCCGCCCTTCTCTTGAAGGACTCGTGGTGTCTCACAAAGATTAAAACAGTAATATGAGAAAAAAGATACTAAAATGATCCAGTTAAGATCTCCCAAAATTAAAAGTAAAATAAAAACGCCCAACAGATCAAGCAATTTGGTGGAAAAACCATGTCTTCAGGTCATGGCGGAAAGAGCCGTGGTCATAAATCGAGAACCACCTGTATATAGGATCCCAGCATTTGAAAAACATTGGTATTCCCACTGTTTTGGGATTGTAGGCCAAATTTTGGGGGGAAGAGTTTACCCACTGTTGAACTCTTGTGCAGGTTTCAGAACCTCCTGGGGGCTATTAAAGAAATGAGCAGAAGACTAGATTTTAATCCTTTTATTCCAGCTCTTTCGTTATTAATATTTTTTTGATAACAGTTAAATTCTGCATTTGGCTTTAAAAGGTGCATTAACCCGCTGTCGCCTGTAGGGGGAGGAATATCCATGCATTGAGAAAGAAGGAAGCTGCTTATTTTTATAGCAAAATTAACATCCCTGTTCTACGAGGCAATTAAACAGAGGTTAAGAAATTATTGCGAGCAATTTAAATTAATGACCTTAACAGAGGTGAGTGGACGTGGTGTGATCAAATACAATGGTTTTTTTTTTAATGACAAAAACAGAATCAACTTTTTTTTTTTAAAAAAAGTGCCTGTCTGAGCAGAAAGGTTCAGTTGGATCTTAACAAACAGTCAACTTTGATTTTTTCCCCTATCTGTAAATTAAGTCTACAACGTGAAATAATTGGAACAATTACTGCAAACTCATTTGTTAGATTAGCAGCGCAAGTTTGTTGCCGAGTTGTCTCGGTCGTAAATCCTGGAGTTCAATGGCGTTTACTCAGAAGTAGGTAAATACAGGATGGAAGTAGTAAATCAATCAATTTTTATTACAGTCACAGACCAGCATTGAGATGGGAGTATAAAGATTATTTTGGGGGGTGGAGGGGGGGAATGGACCGCTAGCACTTTGGATACTGTTTTGAAGGAGTCATTTCTTTGGACAACAGCCTTGGTGATGCTTTTGCTTCCTTGCTATTTCTACTAAAATTGAATTAAACCCTCTTGGAAAGCTGTTTTAGAATGAATGAAATCAGTGTTTCTCAATCAGAATTCCCCACCCAGCAATGGGAGTTGAAACAGGGGTGAAATCCAGCAGGTTCTGACAAGTTCTGGAGAACTGGTAGCGGAAATTTTGAGCAGTTCGGAGAACCGGTAGCGGAAATTTTGAGCAGTTCGGAGAACCGGTAGCGGAAATTTCTAGCAGTTCGGAGAACCGGTAGCGGAAATTTTGAGCAGTTCGGAGAATCGGTAGCGGAAATTTCTAGCAGTTCGGAGAACCGGTAGCGGAAATTTTGAGCAGTTCGGAGAACCGGTAGCGGAAATTTTGAGCAGTTCGGAGAACCGGTAGCGGAAATTTTGAGCAGTTCGGAGAACCGGTAGCAGAAATTTTGAGCAGTTCGGTGAACCGGTAGCGGAAATTTTGAACAGTTCGGTGAACCGGTAGCGGAAATTTTGAACAGTTCGGAGAACCAGTAGCGAAAATTTTGAGCAGTTCGGAGAACCGGTAGCGGAAATTTTGAGCAGTTCGGAGAACCGGTAGCGGAAATTTTGAGCAGTTCAGAGAACCGGTAGCGGAAATTTTGAGCAGTTCGGAGAACCGGTAGCGGAAATTTTGAGCAGTTCGGAGAACCGGTAGTGGAAATTTTGAGCAGTTCGGAGAACCGGTAACAGAAATTTTGAGCAGTTTGGAGAACTGGTAGCGGAAATTTTGAGCAGTTCGGTGAACCGGTAGTGGAAATTTTGAGTAGTTTGAAGAACTACTCAGAACCCGTCAGAACCTGCTGGATTTCATCCCTGGATTTATGTATTAAATTTATATGTCTCCTATCTCACCCAGGGCGGCTAAGTTTTTATTTTATTTTATTTATTTTGATACTATTTTATCTACTGTAACTTTTTCACCAAGTGCCTTTGGTTTGCTTTGCAGTTTGCTTTTTTTCCTGAGGTGTTTTTTTTGCAAATTCCCCCCCCCCCCCTTCTCATACTAGATTGGCAATTATCTGGTATAATTCTTTTAATTATTGTGTTCAGTTGTCACTCAATATATTTGGTAGCTTCCTAAATGTTGTATGGTGGGTTTTTTTGTTTATTGTTTGTTTCCACTCTACAGGTGGTTCTTGATTTACAACCACAATCGACCCCAAAATTCCTGTTGCTAAGCAAGGCAGCTGTTAAATGAGTTGCGCCCCATTTTGCAACCTGTTTTGCCATAGTTAGGCGAATCCCTGAAGTTGTTAAGTGAACCACGTCATTAAGCAAATCCAGTTTCCCCCACTGATCTTGCTTGTCGATAGCCGGCTGGAAGATTACAAATGGTTACAAATTTTGGAAATATTCTACCCATTTCTGCGATTTCTTTGGATTTTTCCAGGAAAAAAGAAAGTGCCAATAACTTCTCAAGGTGGATTTTCTGGAAAAATGTTTTCCTCAGTTTTTTCCTAAAAATGTCACTTAGTGGTTGAAAAATCAGTGCTCATCAAACCGCTGCTCACGATATTTTACCAAGAGAATCTCTCTCAATTTTTCTCCTCCTTGAAAAATACATTCCTGAAGTCAACACGCTTTCATCAAAATGAACAAAAAACTGGTCAGCAGAGGGAAAAAAAATGATAGGAAATTTTGATCTTGGTACGCGATTGATCCCTGAATTTGATTGCAGGAAAACTGCTGAGACGGAAAATGGATAAGATGAGGTCATCTGTAGCAGCATTTCTCAAGCTTGGCAACTTTTAAGACCTGTGGACTTCAATTCCCAGAATTCCCCAGCTAGCAAAGCAAAGAGTTGACGTCCGCACGTCTTAAAGTTGCAAGGTTGAGAAACACTCACCTGGAAGAATAATACCTGTGGATGACAGCTTCATCTATTGTTTTCCAAGATGAAGGGGACCCCTCCAAGACAACTGACACTTTCATCCTAATTCAATTCAATTCAGAATAGAGCTGGAAGGGCCCTTGGAGGTCTTCTAGTCCAACCTCTTGCTCAAGCAGGAGACCCTGTATCGGGTGAAATCCAAAATTTTTCCCTACCGGTTCTGTGGGCATGGCTTGGTGGGCATGGCAGGGGAAGGATATTGCAAAATCTCCATTCCCACCCCACTCCAGGGAAAGGATACTGCAAAATCTCCATTCCTTTCCCTCCTGGGGAAAGGATATTGCAAAATCTCCATTCCCACCCCACTCTGGGGCCAGCCAGAGGTGGTATTTGCCGGCTTTCTGAACTACTCAAAATTTCCGCTACCGGTTCTCCAGAACCTGTTAGAACCTGCTGGATTTCACTCCTGCTCTATATCATTTCAGACAGGTGGCTGCCCAGTCTTTTCATAAAAGCCTCCAGTTGATGGAGCATCCACCACGTCTGGTGGCAAGCTGTTCCACTGGTTAATTTTTCTCACTGTTAGGAAGTTTCTCCTTAATTCCAGGTTACTTCTTTCCTTGAATAGTTTCCAACTGTTGCTTCTCTGTCGTCCTGTCCTCTGGTGCTTTGGAAAATAAATTGAACCCCTCTTCTTTGTGGCAGCCCCTCAAATACTGGAATACTGCTAACATGTCCCCCCCTAGTCCTTCTTTTCTCTAGACTAGCCATACCCAATTCCTGGTACCGTTCTTCATATGTTTTAGTCTCCAGGCCTTTTAATCATCTTAGTTGCTCTCCTGTGCACTTTTCCCAAAGTCTCAACATCTTTTTTGTATTGTGGTGACCAAAAGTGGATGCATTACAGATAGGTCACAACTTACAACAGTTCATTTAGCGACTGTTCAAAGTTACAACGGCACTGAGAAAAGTGACTTTGGACCGTTTTTCACAGTTACGACCTTTGCAGCATCCCCATGATCACGGGATCAAAATTCAGATGCTTGGAAACCGGTTCGTATTTACGAAGTCAATGGGGAAGCTAGATTCACTTAACAACCGGGTTACTAACTTATCAACTGCAGTGAGCCACTTAACCACTAAGGCAAGAAAGGTCGTAAAATGGGGCAAAACTCGTTTAACAAATGTCTCGCTCAGCAACAGAAATGTTGGGCTCAATTGTAGCCCTAAGGGCTGCATTCCAGGTGTTCATCTTATTAAGGTTTTATAAAGCGGTACTAATAATTCACCGAGCAGAGAGCGACGGAGAGAAAGCAAGGTGGCTCGGCCAGTTTTGACATCGGCTGCTCTGCAGAATTGGCAGTCCGCCCTCGACAGATTTCCCTTAAGAAATGATCTCCTTTCTTGGCACCATCCAAACGTCCCCCTCAATGCCTCATTTGCTACAGAAGCGCTCAAGCTTTCAGGTCATTAATTGCTCCAGTTCTCATGTCTCTTGTTTGCCTTGTTTGGCTACAAATCCTTCTATTATAGCTAATCATATCTAACACTTCACTCACTCCCCCCCCCCCCACTTTGCAGATTTCCTTTGCCAATGCCTGTTGTTGTTTTTCGGAGTTGGGTTTTTTTTTTTTTTTTTTTTTTTGCAGTTTCTCACTTTCGCCGGCTTCTGTTTGGGACCTGCTCTGGAAAGGAAGAAGAGAAACTAATTAAAAATGGCCTACGTCGGAAGCTTTGGAGCGTGTTTGGTAGCAAACGACAAAGGCCTCGTGGCAAGGAAAAAAAAAATCAATTTTACAGTTACGGGAGCAGAATGAACGGTCCTGATGCATTAAGGATGGTGGGGGGGCGGGTGGGGGAGAAGGAAAATCAGGAAGTAAGGGGGTGAGAGAGATGTTGATGTGTCAAGAGGCAGGAGCAGGAGACAACTGTGCTTGAATCCGTAAGTCGTGAAGAAGAAGGAGCGGTGCAGCGTAAGGAACGGCTTCGGAGCTGAAGGTTTGGTTGCAGGATTGGGTCCTTATTAGCCATTTCCTTTGATGAGTGCAATGGGCAGTAGGAATAGGAATGGAATTAGGATAGAATAGAATAGAAAACAATAGAATAGAATAGAAAATAAATAGAATAGAATAAAATAGAATAGAATAGAATGGAATGGAATGGAATGGATTATAATTGGTAGCTTATTTTTTCTGGTTTTGGGGGATATTAGTGGTACTTAAAGTTTAATGACTCTTTTGACGTCGCACAAGAAAATGTTGTAATGGTCGTCAGCAATATTACAGCCAGTGAATAGAATTTGCCAATCAAGAGATGAGGGTTCATTGTCTATGAGTTCGTAGTTGGCTTTTTTAAAGTTATAACTCGGAATCCCATCATGATGATGATTTTTGTGAAGGCGTAAGTTGAGACAAAAGTCAATCGTGCTGTGGTCACTGTTGGAGAATGGTTCTTTTATTTGTAATCCATAAATTGAGTTTAAACTGTTGCAGAAGATGAGATCAAGGCAGTTGTTGAGTCTAGTGCTGTTAGTTATTAGTTGATCAAGTCCCAGATTAGTTACAGTATTGTACAGGGTTGCATGTATAGGTTCAGTTGTACATTCATTTAGAATCCAATTAATAAGCTAAGGTTAATAAGTTAAGGTCACCAAGAAAGATTATAGGGTGTGGGCAGGAGGCTGCCCACGTTAGTAGTGAAGTTAATTTATTCGCATGTTCGATGTCGTAATCTGGGGCTCTGTAACATAGTAAGAATCCGAAATATGGTATTTAAGGACAGATCGCAGATGATGGTCTCAGGAAGAGCAAGCTCCTGCATAACTTGAATATTTTTTAGATGTAGGGATTTTTTGTAGAAGATAGTAACATCACCTCCTCTACAGATTTCACGATGAGACCGGTAAACATGATAGTCTCTTACTGTGGTAATGGAGTCAGGGAGTTAACCTAATCTTGTGTAGCTTCTTCTCTGGTAATGTTGTACTACTAACTAGAGCATACAAAACATTTGCTAGACCAATTCTTGAATACAGCTCACCTGTCTGGAACCCACACTGCATATCGGACATAAATACACATTGAGAGAGTCCAGAGATATTTTACAAGAAGAGTCCTCCATTCCTCTAACTGCAATAAAACACCTTATGCCACCAGACTCCAAATTTTGGGCTTAGACAATTTACAACTACGCCGACTTCAGTCTGACCTAAGCATAGTACATCAAATTATCTGCCACAATGTCCTTCCTGTCAATGACTACTTCAGCTTCAACCAGAACCTTGGTAGTACAGTGGTCTAAAGCACCCTGTTATTAACACAGCTGCCTGCAATTACTGCAGGTTCGAATCTTACCAGGCTCAAGGTTGACTCAGCCTTCCATCCTTTCTAAGGTAGGTTAAATGAGGACCCAGTTTGTGGGGGCAATAAGCTGACTTTGTATAAATATACAAAAGGATGAAGGCTATTGCTTAACGCATTGTAAGCCGCCCTGAGTCTCCGGAGAAGGGCGGCATATAAATCAAATTTTTTTTTTTAAAAAAAAATCACAACAATACACCAGCAAATAATAATAGATACAAACTCAAGGCAAACCGCTCCAAACTCGATTGCAGAAAATACAACTTCAGCAATAGAGTGGTCAATGCCTGGAATGCACTACCTGACTCTGTCGTTTCTTTCCCAAACCCCCAAAACTTTAACCTTAGATTGTCTACTGTTGACCTCACCCCATTCCTAAGAGGTTTGTAAGGGGCATGCATAAATGCACCAGCTTCCCTGTCCTAATATTTTATTTATTTATTTATTTATTGGTTTGATTTATATGCCGCCCCTTCTCCGGAGACTCAGGGCTGCTTACAATGAGTTAAGCAATAGCCTTCATACTTTTGTATATACCTGCTTAGTAGGGCTTTCGGCCCTACTAAGCAGGTGTTCTTTTTTATACAAAGTCAGCTTATTGCCCCCACAATCCAGGTCCTCATTTTACCTACCTCGAAAGGATGGAAGACTGAGTCAACCTTGAGCCTGGTGAGATTTGAACTTGCAGTAATTGCAGGCAGCTGGTGCTACTTAACAGCCCTTTAGTCTGCTGCGCCACCAAGGCTCTTGGTAAGTAAAGAGCAAGTAAAAATATTCCTTTTTACTTGCTCTTTTCATGTATTCAAATTATGTTCTGTTACCTGTTATTTTATATATGCTTGACAAATAAACTTATGATTATGATTATGACCTCCGGGTATCTCCAACCTGCGGGTATTTCGCTGTGCACTCAAGACCCTGTTGTTCCACCAGGCCGGGCTATCAACATAATAATTTTAAATTGGGTGTTTTAAATTTCTGGGGTTTTAAATTGAGCCGAATTATTTCATAATTTTAAATTATTTTAATTGATGTTTGTCTTGTGCTTTTCATAGGCTGTACACCGCCCTGAGTCCTTCGGGAGAAGGGCGGTATAGAAATAAAATTATGATGATGATGATGATGATGATGATGATGATCTCTGTTTATTCTGTTATAATCTAAAGAAAGGAAATCCAGGGATCCTTCATTAAAGCGGGAGGGACAGAAGAATTCAAAAGCCATTCCTCCCTTTTAAGAGAACTGGAGCGAGCCAACAGTGTCTCTTTCTCTGACATCTGGGGGATTCTGCCCTCTTTGTTTTCCACCTTGGAAATGCATCTACTTATTCCACATCAAAAAGAAAACTTGTCGGTATTGATTAGCGCGTGACCGTTTGATGTTCGCTCCGGCCTCAGTCACGGGGCCCTTTCCTCCGTGGGGGAATCCCAGATATTCCTGATCTGGTGGAGAAGTGGGGTGGGGGGGAAAAAGGTAGTTTGCAGCGCCCGGCACCTCATGCCTTTTTTCTGAATTACACATCGCGGCTGCTCACCGCTATAATTCTGATTATTTTGCTGACGCCGGAAATGCTGACTGGCCCCCCGAGGAACGAGAAGCGAAGGCTTTTCCAGACGCTCAGCCCATAAGAAAGAGTGATTGTCTTCCTCAGCGCTCGCTCCCCGGTTTTTTTCCTCCCCCCCCCCACCCAAACCCTCGATGGATGGGAGCCGTTTGCGCTATGAGTACTTTGCAACTTCCTAATGTACTCAGGCGCTCGATTGATTTTCCTGAAGGCCTCTCTGGCTCTCGAGAGCTCCACGAAGAAGCTGTAAATAGGAGCCTGCGAGGCATCCGCTCCCTCGGTCGCCTGCCCGCCACGCATTACGAAGGGGGGCTTTTTGCAAATAAGCGAGATCTATCTATCGATCCATCCATCCATCCATCCATCCTCTATAAACATCCATCCATCTATGATCTATACCTACCTACCTACCTATCCATTCATCCACCCATCCTCTATATACATCCATCCATCCATCATCTATATCTACCTACCTATCTACCTGCCTGCCTATATCTATCTATCATCTACCTATTTACCATCCATCTGTCCATCCATCCATCCATCTATCCTCTATACCTATCCATCCATCTATATCTACCTACCTACCTACCTACATCTCTATCTATCTATCTATCTATCTATCTATCTATCATCTATCTATAGTCTCTTTCTATCTATCATCTATCTATAGTCTATCTATCTATCCATTTATCTATCATCTATATCTACCTACCTGCCTGCCTATATCTATCTATCTATCTATCTATCTATCTATCTGTCTGTCTGTCTGTCATCTACCTATTTATCTACCTACCTGTCCATCCATCCATCCATCTATTATCTATCTATCTATCTATCTATCTATCTATCTATCTATCATCTATCTATAGTCTATCTATCTGTCTGTCTGTCTGTCTATCATCTACCTATTTATCTACCTACCTGTCCATCCATCTATTATCTATCTATCTATCTATCATCTATCTATAGTCTATCTTTCTATCTATCATCTATCTATCTATCTATCTATCTATCTATCTATCTATCCATTTATCTATCATCTATATCTACCTACCTGCCTGCCTATATCTTATCTATCTATCTATCTATCTATCTATCTGTCTATCATCTACCTATTTATCTACCTACCTGTCCATCCATCCATCCATCCATCTATTATCTATCTATCTATCTATCTATCTATCTATCTATCTGTATCTATCTGTCTATCTATCTATCTATCTATCTATCTATCTATCTATCTATCTATCTATTAGCACTCCCACCAACATCTATCTATCATCTATCATCTTACATACAGACACACAAATAAATGTGTAAATATTGGGCAGAGTTAGGCAAGCAGGTATTTTCCTTGGTTTCTCTCTTGCTATTTAGGCTTTTATTTATTAATTTATTTTGCTCTTTTTCTCTCACACACACATACACTCACAAACAAACAAATGCATAGATTTTGGAGAAAGGTAAGCAAATGGATCCGTTTTCCTTGGTTTTTCTTTTTTGCTATTCTCTCCCTCCCTCCCTCCCTTTCTCCTTTCCTCCCTGCAAAACCTCATGAACTTGATTTTTATCAAACTTGGGAGAGTCCCTTGGGAGTTGGGCGGTATAGAAATGCGATAAATTAAATTAAATTAAATTAAAATTGAATTGACAAAAAATGTCCCCTGAAATTGCTACCTCTTTGGAGGCCTCTGTCTTCCACAGTATATACATTTTTGTTTGGCAACCTTTTCTCCTAAGTAGGAGGGATTTTGCCGGTCGTTCTCTTAAATCTGTGCATTTCTGGTTAGACCTCTCTTATAAATGTCTCTTAATACCTTGAAAGAACCCACCTGCCACTGGAAAACTGCTTTGAACAATTCAGGAAAGCGCTGATTTCAAGCAATTGACTTTGTTTTGCAAGAGGGGAAAATGTGGAGAGAACCCGCCAAAAAGTCGGACACGATTGAACGGAGAGCATTATCGAGTTTTGTTTTGCCTCGCTGTTAAAAAATATGACACTCCAATCCAAGCTAAACAACTTCCATCCTCACACCTGTCTGTAGGTTTGCGGATGACTGATGGATCACACAGAGCAGATTGGGACTGGTGACAGAATTTACCAGAGATATTTTGGAGTCACACAGTAAATGACATCCTTTCCCACAAAAGATATATGCTTATTGGTGGATTTAGAAGGTGTCTATCCACCCGTCTATCTCCAGAGGGGGTTTGGGTGATTCTTGATAAAAACCAGGAGAAGATAGAAGAACAGCGGTAAAAATCAGCACGATATACTGAAATAACATTTGGGGCATCAATCTTGGCAGCAGAGCGGTGTGGCACCAAATGGAGATGATAACTATGATGATAATAACAATCAATAGAAGAATATACAAGTAGTCCTCAACTTGCAACAGTTCATTTAACAACCGAAGTTACAACGACACTGAAAAAAGTGACTTAATGACCGGTTTTTCACACTCACAATCGTTGCAGCATCCCCATGGGTCACGTCATCAAAATTCAGATGCGTAGCAACTGACTCATATTTATGATGGTTGCCATGTTCCGGGGTCACATGATCAGTTTCTGCAACCTGATAAGCAAAGTCAATGGGGATGCCAGATTCACTTAGCAACCGTGTTACTAACTTAACACCTGCAGCAATTCACTTAACAACTGTGGGAAGAAAGGTCATAAAATGGGGCAAAATTCACTTAACAAATGTCTCACTTAGCAATAGAAATGTTGGGTTCAACTGTGGCCGTAAGTTGAGGACTTATGACCACCTGTATTTGTAGCTCAGGGATCAATTGCGGGACCCTTGGTGCTCTCTGAGCTTGGTTGTTTTTCTTACAGACGTTTCATAGGTAGCATCTTCAGTGTCAGAAGGAAGTGTTCTTGAGAGTTCCTTGAGTACCCCAATTAAGGAACTACCATAATGTGGCTTTTTTTTAACCCTTCATATAACCCTAACCCTATCCTCAACTGTGGGTTTTCAGACATTTCCAGACTGGAAACAGCAAGTTAAAACATTTGTTCAGAACTCTGATCAAGAGGCAAAGCTCTAGGACACGGGTGTCAAACTCACGGCGTCATGTTGCCATCACGTGACATTTCACGATGTTATTTCTCTTCGTGGAGCTGGGGTGGGCGTGGCCTGCATATGACGCATCTGGCCCGTGGGCCGCCAATTTAGCCTTGGTGAATGTAAGATAACTGGACTTCAATTCCCAGAATTCCTCAGCCAGCTGGCTAACGGGGGAATTCTGGGAGTTGAAGTCCAGATGCCTTAAAGTTACTAAGGTTGAACAAGGCCGCTCTAGTGAAAATACGGGCACCACAATAGCCCAGATGCTTCTTGTGGTTGATTTATGCAGGGGATTAATATTAAAATTTTGGATTTTCTTTTTTACAGCTAGTCCTCGACTTACAACCAGAATTGAGCCCAAAATTTCTGTTGCTAAGCAAAGTGAGTTTTGCTCCATTTTACGACCTTTCTGGCCACAGTTGTTAAATGAATCACTGTAGTTGATTCATTTAACACAGTTCTAAAGTGAATCTGGCTTCCCCGTTCACATTGCTTGTCAGAAGGTCGCAAAAAGGGGAACCACATGATCCCAGACACTGCAACTCTCATAAATTTAAGCCAGTTGCCAATCGTCATGACCAGGAGGATGCTGCAACGGTCATAAGTGTGAACAATGCTCCTAAACTCCCTTTTTTCAGCTCTGTGGTAACTTCGAACGGTCAGTAAATGAATTGTTGTAAGTCAAGGACAACCTGTATTCTCGTTGTCTTGTAAAGCACCCGGATTCTATGGCACTGAGTTTGAAGCACCCTGTCTCAATCCACTAACCCTTTTTCAAATCAAAATATTCATGTAGTGCTCCACATTAGCCGTGTATGTGTTTTTTAGCACCCCAGACAGACCATTTCTCAAGATGTAATAATCTGAAGCCCTCTTGTGATATTCCCCATCCTCTCCCTGGGGTATCTATTATGTTACTTACAACCAGGGGTAGGCTGCTGGGGGTTCGCGGGAGTTCGGGAGAACCTCTAGCTAAGATTCTGTGCAGTTCGGAGAACCCCCAAATCCCACTCCTGGCTGGCCCTGCCCACCCCGTCCCACCATTCCCAGGAGTCCCCATGTGGCTTGTTTTGGATGCAGGTCAGTGCAAAGCGTGTGCGGCGGCTCGGGGAGGGTGAAAAACAGGCCTACCGCCTCCAGAGGGCCTCTGGAGTCTGGGGAGGCCATTTTCACCCTCCCGGAGGCTAGAGGAAAACCTCCGGAGCCCAGGGAGGGCAAAAACATCCTGTCCCCACTCCTTGGTGCAGGAGCCCGACTAGGCCATGCCCACTATGGCCACCCCCACCCAGCAACCGGGCAGAGAACCCCTTGCTAAAATTTTTGAAGCCCACCCCTGCTTACAACACCTGCAAAGATGCCAAACTCGGGAGAAGCTGATTGTTAAAAATGCCCCCAAAATACCACAGAGAGTCAAAAAAAAAATCAAGATGGTTGTTGTGACTACGTAATCAACGATCCACACCCTTTTTACATGCAACACAAAGTTGACGCTGCTGTTATTGCAGAAAGAGATGGAAAAAGTGTTCCTTTTTTCTCATTATTTCATGGTTCTCTGGATAAAACACATCATGTGGGACTCTGGGGGACCGTTATTCAATATAATTTTTAGTGAGCTGGACAGTGGAATTACTAGATGCCTAAAAGATTCAGGAACCAAAACCATGGTGGGAGCAGTATGCTTGGAAAACAAAATCCCGAATATACTAATTTACATGCGCACATGCAAAATCGGACATGATTAGTGTGTATTTAAATTTTACCACGGACAAGCTGAGCCAATTAGTTTTGTTCTTTGTAAATTTACCGCAGCCTTTTCTCCAGACACTTAAAAAGATGTTTGTAACAATTTTAGGTTGCACTTGAAGCAAAGTGAGGATTTCCAGTCAGGGAGTGAATTTACGCGGGTCTCCAATGGAAGTTATTTATTATATAAAACTCCTTACGGTTATCTAACTCCTTCTGTGTCGATTATTATCCATTCGGTTAGAGGTAATCCTCCATTTATCGCCGCAATTGGAACCATTGCTAAGAAAGATGCTTGTTAAGTCGCATCTGATTTTGCAACCTTTTTTGCCACGGTTGTTAAGCGAATCATTGCAGTTGTTGCAAAATGATGTTGCAAAAGTTGCTGCAAAATGATGCAGTGTATCGCCTGGTTATTAAATGAATCCAGCTTCCCCCATGGACTTTGCTTGTCGGAAGATAACTAGGAAGGCCAAAAATGACTATCAGATGTTCCCAGGATACTGCAGCTGGAGTAACTACATGTCATGCCCCCGTCGGAGCCTGAATCTGCAGAAGAAGATGAGCTGGAAGTAGAGCTGATGGAGATTGAGAAGGTGGCTTTGTTGGAAAATGGGGAAGAGCAGGCCCAGTCAGGCCAGGGCCTTTCAGGATTGGGACGACTTGTAGACAGGGAGGAAGGGGAACAGGATGACCAAGAGAGGCTAAGCAGTTGAACATGAAAGACAGAGCTCAGGTGATGAGCAAGGAGCACGCCCTCCTGATCCTCGATCACGGAGAGTGGAGAGAAGGTGAGAACAGCACAGACTGACCCGACTCAGTGATGGGTTGCCCCCGGTTTGCACCAGTTCTATAGAACCGGTAGTAAAACCAGCGGGAGACTCCGCCCACCAACCCCGACATTATCAAAATGCTTCTGCGCTGCGAACTGGTAGTAAAGGTAAGTAGAACCCACCCTGACCCGACTACTCAGGAGGAGAGCGCCCCGCCCCTCTTCGCAAGGCACACCTGGGGACTGAGACTTAAGGAAACGCTGTGGGGAGGGGCATTTGTCAGGAACAAACTGAATTCATGGAGCGTTGAGTGCCGATGTTTGAACTTTCCTGGATTCCTTGCATTCTTTCTGGATTTTTGGATTACTTGCTTGCTCCTTTGCTTCCTGGACTCCTCAACTTGCCGTGCTGGATTTCTTGCTTTGCAGCCGTGGTGCTCACAGCATTGGGCTGGACTATTTCCAGCCAGAGGCTGCTTGAGGTGTGTGTGTGTGTGTGTGTGTGTTTGTGTGTCATCACTTTGTTCTGGGACTTGTCAGAAACATGGGAACATTTGGGGAAATTTAGAGCTGGTTTGAACTGCCAACTGCCTGTGTTACTTCTGTGCCATGCCCTGGGTCATCACATTACATGCCAATTACCAAGTTCCTGAATTTTGAATCACATGATTCTGAGGATGCTGCAGTGGTCACAAGTGTGAGGATCGGTCACAAGCCACTTTCTTTCAGCGCCGTTGTAACGTCTAATGGACACTAAATGAACGGTTGTAAGTGGAGGACTACCTATATTCAATCCCTTCATTAATGATTCCTTCTGATGCACTTTCTGTAGATTCTCCAGCCTTTAAATCTCCAGACCAATTCAACATGGGGCTCCCCCTGGGGTGCACCCGGAGGCTCCGGCTGGTCCAGAATGCGGCCGCGCGGGGCATTATGGGAGCGACAGGGCGCTCCCATGTGATACCTCTCCTGTACGAGCTGCACTCGCTCCCAGTGGTCTTCTGGGTGCGCTTCAAGGTGTTGGTGACCACCTTTAAAGCGCTCCATGGCTTAAGGCCGGGATATTTACGAGACCGCCTTCTGCCACCAATAGCCTCCCACCGGCCAGTACGCTTGCACAGAGACAGCCTCCTCAGGGTGCTATCCGCCAAACAGTGTCGGCTGGCGACCCCCGGGGGAGAGCCTTCTCTGTGGCGGCGCCCGCCCTCTGGAACAACCTCCCCCCAGAGATACGTACAATACCAGACCTCCGGACTTTTCTTCGGGCCTTGAAAACTTATTTATTTCACCTAGCCGGGCTGGCTTGATCCCACTGTTTTGGTTAAATTTAATTGATTTTAATTGGGTTGTTTTAAATTGCGGCCAAAAATATTTAATCATTTTTAAACTGTTTTTAAATTTTGTATGTTCTGTTTTATTCTGGCTGTTCACCGCCCTGAGTCCTGCTAGAGAAGGACGGTATACAAATTGCATGGCATAGGGCCTAGCTATCTCCGAGACCGCCTGCTGCTACCAACGACCTCCCATCGACCCGTGCGCTCCCACAGAGAGGGCCTCCTCAGGGTGCCATCAGCCAAACAATGTAGGCTGGTGGCCCCCAGGGGGAGGGCCTTCTCTGTGGGGGCTCCCACTCTCTGGAATCAGTTGCCCCCGGAGATAAGGAGAATCCATGACCTCAATGCCTTCCGTCGTTCCCTGAAAACCCATCTTTTCCAGCAAGCCGGGCTGGCTTAGAAGAAATTTTTAAATTTTAAATTTTTTAATTAGTTTGTTATTCTTAACTTTCGGCCCAAATCTATATATATTTTTAAATGTTTTAATATTTGTATTCTATGTTTTTTATCTTGGCTGTACACCGCCCTGAGTCCTCAGGGAGAAGGGCGGTATATAAATTGGAAATTAAATTAAATTAAATTAAATTGAAACAAATAAATAAAATAAATAAATAAGGTGCAGCTTCCAGAATTCCCCAGGTGAAGGGCGCCAGACAGGGGTGGGTTCTAAATTTTTTTACTACTGATTCTGTGGGCGTGGCTTATTTTGTGCGTGTGGCTTGACGGTCATGTGACAATTCTTTAGGATTTAGCAGAGGTACTGGTTTGCCAGGCTTTTAACTGCTTGCAGTGCTGTACTGATCTACCCATTTGTTCTTGGAGTGTCCTGGTCTACCCATTTATTTTTGCAGGCATTGGTCTATCCATTTGTTTTTCGAACGCACTGGTCTACCACCACACTGCCTTTTAACAGCTGTAGGGCGGCCCTTTGAAGCCCCGCGGCAAGAGTTTAAACAGTTTTTTTCCTTCTAGCCGATCAGCTGGGACTCAGGAGGCAGAAATAGATTGGGGGTGGGGCCAAACGGTAAGAATAATGAGGTGGGAGAAGGGGGCGGGGGGGAGAACTGGTTCGGTGACATCATATTGTCACCGCTACCGGCTCGGCGGAACCGGGCGGAACCCACCACTGGCGCCAGATTGGAGAAGGCAGGGCTATCCTTCTACTCCAACATGGATAGAAATACAGGTAGTCCTTGACTTATAGAGGTCATTTAGTGACCGTTCAGAGTTTTAACAGCACTGAAAAAAGTGACTTCTGACCATTTTACACACTTAGCAACCGTTGCAGCATCCGTGGTCATGTGATCAAAATTCAAATGCTTGGCAACGGACTCGCATTTACGACGGTTGCAGCCCACAGTGGCTCAAGCGATCCTCTTTTGCGACCTTCTGACAATCAAGAGTCAACGGGGAAGCCAGATTCACTTAACAACCATTTCATTTAACAACCACAGTGATCCACTTAACAACTGTGGCAGAAAAGGTCATACAAGGGGGCAAACTCACTTAGCAAATGTTTCACTTAGCAATTTGGGGCTCAGTTGCGGCCGTAAGTCGATGACTCCCCGTACACCTCCAGATGCGTTCTCCATTTTCTTTTTCCTTCCTCCGGTCTCACAATCCCACAACCCTGCACAGTTTTTTTTTAAAAACCTGTTTTATGCTGATTAGGTGGCTCAGTGGCTAAGAGGCAGAGCTTGTCGATCGGAAAGGTCGGCAGTTCGGCAGTTCGAATCCCTAGTACAGGTTTCCTGCCTGAGCAGGGGGTTGGACTAGATGACCTCCGAAGTCCATTCCAACTCCGTTACTGTTATTGATGGCATGGACCTCCTTGGTCAGTTAAAAATTAAGAAAGTCCATTTCCCCCGAATGGAAACGGTTAACTCTTTTCTGGGCTTTGCACAATTATCTTTCCTGAATAGCTGCCAGGTTCACCTGGTGTTTTCTGGGCAAACGTATCAAGCAGGAAGCAGTAAATAAAGTGAAAAACACACAGGGGGCCTGAACAAAAAAATGACATTTATGCTAAATTCTCCGGAGTGGATGCGTGTTCCCAGGTAGATAGGAACAAAGGATGGAGGTGCATTTCTAGATGTGCATAAGGTCCGTGTTGGTGCACACACACACGCACACACACAAACACACAAACAGGAGTTGTGTTTTCCATAGTTATTTCCCTTCCTTGAGAAATTCTAGTATCCTATTTCAGAGAGCACCAAAAATTCCACAATATAGTAAATTCTCTGGCAGACTGTGCAATTTTCCTTCTATCTCTTTCTTTACCTCTATTTTTTTTTTTAAGGGGGAATATAGACTCCCGTGAACTCTAGAACAAAACATATTTAAAATAATTGTCTGCCTGCCTGCCTCTCTCTCGGTCCGATTAAAAACAGAGAATTAAAAACCCAGGAAGTGAGTTAATTCAGGTGCCAAATTTCTCAACCGCAATCCTAAATATAGCATCAATGTTTGCAGTTATATAATAATTGCCTCCCCCCCCTTTATTTTTTTTTTCCCCTCTCCTTTTCCCTCACTTTATGCCTTCCTAGTGGCAGATAAGATTAAGGTAAGGGAGACAAAATGATTCCCCCCCACTTTAACTTTTTCAAAAAATAGGAAGTAGGTTAATTTAAGCTTTGCTGAAGGCAATTAGAACAGATACGGGGCAGGCAGTGGGACACATGTATTCCAAAAGGTATACTGGATATAATTCCCCTTCTCGCTCATAGCCATTAGCAGATACCAGGACAGGTTAATGGAACTTATTTTGCATAACCAGAGATAGGCCCATGAGTATATAATAGCTCTCTTTTTGGACCATGAAAAAAAAAAGGCTTTATAATTGGGCTATTATCTTTTTTTAGATTAAAGATGATAAGGAGTCATCAAGCCTCTCTACATGGGGCTCCCCTTGAGGAGCACCCGGAGGCTCCAACTGGTGCAGAATGTGGCCACGCGGGGGATTATGGGAGCGAGGGGGCACTCCCATGTGACACCTCTCCTGCATGAGCTGCATTGGCTTCCAGTGGTCTTCCGGGTGCGCTTCAAGGTGTTGGTCACCACCTTTAAAGCGCTCCATGGCATGGGACCTGGGTATTTGCGGGACCGCCTTCTGCCGCCGATAGCCTCCCACCGACCAGTACGCTCCCACAGAGAGGACTCCTCAGGGTGCCATCAGCCAGGCAATGTCGGCTGGCGACCCCCAGGGGGAGGGCCTTCTCTGTGGCAGCACCTGCCCTCTTGAACGATTTGCCCCCGGAGATACGAAGGATACCGGATCTCCGGGCCTTTCGCCGTACCCTAAAAACTTTTCTTTTCCATCAAGCAGGGCTGGTGTGAAACCCCCCCCTTTTTTTTTAGTTTTTTAGTGTTTTAAATTGTCAAAGGGGTTTTAGTTTTTCAATGTTTTATATTTTTGGGCCACAGTTATTTAATTCTTTTAATAAATTTAAATTTTGTATTGATATGCGTTTTAGTTCTGGCTGTGCACCGCCCTGAATCCACTTGGAGAAGGGCGGGATATAAATTGAATAAAATAAAATAAATAATAAATAAATAATAAGTGGATGTTGTTGATCCTTAGTGACCACTTAGATAGATTAGCTCCATGGGATCTGTCCTCAACCTGATCCTTCAGATCTTCCAAAGGTCCCAAAAGAGGACCTTTGGAGATACGGAAGATCCTGGATCTGCGTACCTTCCGTCGCGTGCTCAAGACTTTCTTATTTCATCCAGCTGGCCTGACCTAAGTCTTTCTTTCCCCTTTTTAAATGGAAATTTTAAATTTGTTTTTAAATTATTGGGGTTTTAAATTTGTTCAGCCAAATTATTTAATTCATTTTATTTTATTTTAAATTTTGTATTTATATGTTTTATTCTATGGCTGTTCACCGCCCTGAGTCCTTCGGGAGTAGGGTGGTATATAAATTCAATAAAAACACAACAAAACAAACAAAAGTCCCAAAAGTGAGTTGGAAGGGACCGTGGAGGTCTTCTAGACTAACCCCCTGCTCAAGCAGGAAACCCTATACCAGGGGTCTCCAACTTTAAGCCTGGCAGACTTCAACTCAGTGGTGGGTTCCTCCCGGTTCGGTCCGGTTCGGCCGAGTCGGTAGCGGTGACGATATGACGTCACCGAACCGGTTCTCCCCCCCTCGCCCTCCCACCCCCACCCTATTCTTACCTTTTATTTGGTCCCACCCCCAATCTATTGCTGCCTCCTGAGTCCCAGTTGATGACTAGAGGGAAAAAACCTGTTTAAACTCTTGCCGCGGGGCTTCAAAGGGCCGTCCTACAGCTAATCAATGTTAAAAGCAAACAAATGAGTTGGGTTGTAAGTGCGAGGACTGGTCGTAAGTGCAAGGGCTTGTCGTAAGTGCGAGGACCTTCCAGAAATGTCTCTGACCAGCTAGCCACGCCCACCTAGTCACATGACCTCCAAGCCACACCCACAAAATAAGCCACGCCCACAGAACCGGTAATAAAAAAAATTAGAACCCATCCCTGCTTCAACTCCCAGAATTCCCAGCTTTGCTGGCTGGGGAGTCCTGGGAGTTGAAGTCCTCCAAGCTTAAAGTTGCCAAGGTTGGAGACCCCTGCCCTATACCATTCCAGAAAAATGGTTGTCCAATCTCTTCTTAAAAACCTTCAGTGTTGGAGCAGAACCCACAAATTCTGGAAGCAAGTTGTTCCACTTATTAATTGTTCTGTCAGGAAATCTCTTCTTACTCCTTGGGATGCTGCAACGATCGTAAATAAATGCAAAGGGCTCTGAATTTTTATCACAGGGCCCTGCACTCATGCGAAGACCAGTTTAAAGTCCCTTTTTTAAAGTGCCATTGTTACTTTGAATGGTTGTAAGTTGAGGACTACCTGTACTACTGCCACAAAGCTTGCAGCAAATCAGAGTCAATGGATATCTTAGATCATCAGTGATGTGAAGTTAGCCAACATTCAGGGACAAAAGATATGTATTTTCCCGCACCATCGATTCCGCAAACACAACTGTCATTAGCGTCTAATCAGCCTTTATTTCATGGGTAAATCTCTCCTGGTCTGGAAGAGAGCGGAAATAGAGAAAAAGATTATAGTTAAAAGTAAATTTCTGAATAAGACAGTTCATCCTCACCCCTCCAGAAAATAATCCACCGAAAATTGAACAGCTTTCTTCCATGCCACAGTTCTCCTATTTCATCTCTATTTTTTTTTTTAAATCATTCTGGGTAGCTGTTTTCCCCCTCTCTTTTTTATTAAAGGTAATTTTCATCTCGGTAACCTCTCCCAAACCTTTTCTCGCCCGTCCTGACGTGGGCTCTATCCCTCCGATTCAATGCCTCTTTTATCCACCCAGACGAGATTTTCTCCGCTTTTCCCCATGCAAGTTTTTTAAAAAAACATTTTTTTTTTGGTTTTCTAATCCCTCAATTGTGGCCCGTCGGTTTTACATCCCTTTCTAAAGCTCTTCAGAATAGACGTAATTTTTAAATAAACCTCGAGAAGGTTATTATCAGATATTCCAGCTTTTAATTAAACATTTAAAACTTGCCAGGGAGGGGAGGGGAAGGATTGAGGAGGTAGAAAGCTGCTGAAAATTCAGGCTGGCATGGCTGGACATTTACTTGATGCCAAGTGAGATTTTTTATTATTATTATTATTATTATTATTATTATTATTATTATTATTATTAAACTAGAATACCGGATGAGGATTTAACCTGGAACGTACAAGTTGTGCATTTAAGGGGGGTGGGGGGTGGGGGGAGAAATCCGGCCATTTTCATGCATGAGGTTGGATTTGGCTTAAAAGAGATGTGGATTCATAGCGTTAGAGATTAGATAAAGGGGGAAATCATGGATACAAGACTGAATAAACAACTGCAATGCACGGAGAAAGAAAAAAACGGCACCCCAAAGCTATCGAGTAAATACGCATTTAGATCTGCATGGATTCAATTTCCAAGAACACAACTGGAGATGTCCCACAATGGTTCTCACATCCAGGACCGTCTTCTGAATAGATAAGAGAGAATTTGGATTTTTTTGGGGGAGGGGGCATCCCAGATTTTGCAAACACTCCCCACTCCCTCCCTTTCGTTCCTTTGCTTATGGATACCTACATAGCATTATGTCTATGGAGATTATGGTTTGGAAAATGTTAAGATTATGTTAAGATTGAACAGCCCTCTCTCAACACCACCCCTCTCCTGTTTACAATACAGTCCTTTCAGCGGTTCCAAGAATGCTCCACACCAGCGGTGAAATCCGGCTGGATCCATCCGGCTTGTGCGAACCGGTAGCACCGCCGGCGGGAGGCTCCGCCCACCTGCCAGGATGGCAATTACATCCCATTTTTGACCCTCTGAGTATGCGCAGAAGAGCCACGCACGCTCTCACACCTGAACCGGTAGCGAAGATAAGTGCATTTCACCACTGCTCCACACCCATTTGCACTATTCAAGTGACCCTGAGGCAGGGTTGGGTTTCACTTACCTTTGCTACCGGTTTGCTCGCTTGCACGCCACTTCTGCACATGCGCAGATTGTATTTGATGATGTCTGGGCAGGTAGGTGAAGGCTCCCACTGCTGGTGTTACCGGTTCGCGCAAACCGGGGTGAACTGGTAGCAACCCACCACTGCCCTGAGAGCACAGATGAACCTCCAAGTGGCTTCAATGACTCTCAGAGAGAGAGCTAACGACCAGATGACTGCAAGGAATATAAATCCTTCCATCCTCCACCATTAAGTCAGAACCGAAGAAGCTTCTTGGATGAGAGTCTATGGAGATTCTCAGATATCCAGGTAATGGTTTTTCTTTGAAGACATTTCGCTTCTCATCCAAGAAGATCAGAGCTGAAGAAGCTTCTTGGATGAGAAGCGAAACGTCTTCAAAGAAAAACCAGAACGTCCAGTTGCCTCTTGAAAAAAAGCACCTTTGGGATTCTTGGATGAGACGTGAAACGTCTTCAGGGAAAAACAAGGAAGTCCAGTTGCCTTTTGAAAAAGTGTCTTTGGGAGAACTACATAGCATTATATAGGTTCCTACTGATTTAACTGATTTAAGCAACTTAAACCAATTTAAGCTTATAACCAGGGCTCGGTTGGACACCATAAAGCCATAGATATTAGCAATAATGGCCTACCACTAATTTTTATGCAGGTAATCCTTGATTTAACGACTACAATTGAGCCCAAAATTTATGTTGCCAAATGAGAAATTTGTGAAGTGAGTTTTGCCCCATTTTATGACTGTCACATTTGTTAACTGAATCGCTGCAGTTTTTATATTAGTAACACAGTTATGTTAAATGAATCTGGTTTCCCCATTGACTTTGCTTGTCGGAAGGGGACCACATAACCCCAGGACACTGCAACCATCATAAACCATCATGAGTCAAGTTGTCAACTTCGGTCGCTAAAAGAATTGTTCGTGAGATGAGGACTACCTGTATACACACCAATGCAAAATCACCGCTGCTGGTTCTTTAGCTGAAGTTGGCCTTCATACACGTCAAGTCCTTCCCAAGAATTTAAGATGTCATCATGTGTCAGGTAGTATATCTGCAGATCCAAGCAGTTTGGCCTTTTGCAATGGACAGATGGGAATTTTGTCAACCGGCAGATTTTCTAAGTGCCGTTTCAAGATTATGATTACGGTTCGTCGCACAGTCAGCCAGATGTTTAGATTGGCGTTGGCATTTTTATCCACCTAGCGAGTCCTTCCCGAGGACGTGGAGTAGGCAGATGTTGATATTTCATGGTATTCAAGGTATCGTCGGAGGATGTCAGCTGTTCCAAGACAAGCTGCCTTTTGCAATTGACTGATGGTGATTTTGTCAATGCTGATGGAGCTCAAGTGGTGCTCCAGATGTTTTGGGATTGCACCCAAAGTCATCAAGGTATTTTAGTAAGGCACTCAGTTCCAATAACCGCTGGGACTACCATGGCTGGTTTACACCATAATCTTTCAGTTTCAATTTTCAGATCTTGATAACTTGGTGATCTTCTCCATTCTTTTTTTTTTTTTTTGTATTCTAACATCCAGGAGTGCAGGGGTTAGAGTGCAGTATTGCAGACTGCTCACTGCCAGGAGTTCGATTCTCACTGGCTCAAGGCTGACTCAGCCTTCCATCCTTCCGAGGTCGATAAAACGAGGACCCAGATTATTGGGGGCAAGAGGCTGACTCTGTAAACCGCTTAGAGAGGGGCTGTGAAGCACTATGGAGTGGTACACAAGTAGTCCTTGACTTATGACGACAATTGAGCCCAAAATTCCTGCTGCTAAATAAGACTTTTGTTAAGTGAATTTTGCCCCAATTTTTTTTTTTAATTTGATTTATATGCCGCCCTTCTCCGAAGACTCAGGGCGGCTTACAATGTGCTCAGCAATAGCCTTCATCCTTTTGTATGTTTATACAAAGTCAGCTTATTGCCCCCACAACTGGGTCCTCATTTCACCTACCTTAGAAAGGATGGAAGGCTGAGTCAACCTTGAGCCTTGGCGAGATTCGAACCCTGCAGTAATTGCAGGCAGCTGGTCTTAATAACCAGCTTAATAACAGGGTGCCTTAAACCCCTGTACTACCAAGGCTCTTACAATTTACAACCTTTCTTGCAGGGGTGAAATGCTCCCGGTTCGGACCGGATCGCCCGATCCGGTAGCGATGGAGGCGAGTGGTTCAGAGAATCGGTAGGAAAAATCCCTGCCCCCGCCCCACCCATGCCCAGCTGAGCCGCACAATCATCAGAGGCTTTTTTTTTTACTTTTAAAAGCATTTTTTCTACAACCTCTTCGGCCGAAAAAATACTTTTAAAAGTAAAAAAAAAAAGCCTCTGATGATCACGCGGCTCAGCTGGGATCATCAAAGGCTTTTAAAAGAAAAAAACTCTTTTTTTTAAAATGCCTCTGATGATCCAAGCTGAGTTGCCTGATCGGCAGAGACTTTTTTTCTTTTAAATGCCTCTAACAATCAGGCAACTCAGCTTGGATTGTCAGAGGCATTTAAAAGAAAAAAAGGGTTTTTTTCTTTTAAATGCCTCTGATGATCCAAGCTGAGTTGCCTGATCGTCAGAGGCATTTAAAAGAAAAAAAGTCTCTGCCGATCAAGCAACTCAGCTGGGATCGTCAGAGCCTTTTGAAAGCATTTTTTTACATTTTGTAGAAAAAATGGTTTTAAAAGTAAAAAAAAAAAAATTGGCCACACCCACCCAGTCACATTACCCCTCCCCCACCAAGCCCACAGAACCGGTAGTAACAAATTTTAGATTTCACCCCTGCTTTCTTGCCACAGTTGTTAAGTGAAAGACTGCAGTTCTTAAGTTAGAAACATGGTTATTAAGTGAATGTGGCAGGGGTGGTATTCACTTACCTTTGCTACCGAATCGCAATTGTGAGCAGGCGCTTATGTGCAAAGCATCAAAAATTGGATGTGGTGACGTCCGGGCAGGTGGGCGGAGCCTCCTGCCGCCGCTACTGGTTTGCCCGAACCGGATAGAACTGGCTGAATTCCACCACTAGAATGTGGTTTCCCCATTGGCGTTGCTTGTCCGAAGGTCAGAAAAAGTGATCGTATGACTCGGGGACACTGCAACCGTCATAAATACGAATCGGTTGCCAAGTGTCTGAATTTTGATCACGTGACCATGGGGATGCTGCGATGGATGTGTGAAAAACGTTCATAAGTCACTTTTTTTCAGTGCCAACGTCAATTTGAATGGTCATTAAACAAACTTGTAAGTCGAAGACAATCAGTATAAGTCTAAATGCTATTGCTATCCCCCCCTTTATTGCCACATCAATTATCTACCTTTTCTTCTTATTTTTTTTTATTTTAATTTTATTATTACGGTATCATTACCCAACTCTCCAAGAAATCTCCACCTATGAGAAATGAAGTCAGCTTTCTAGGAACGGAGAGGCACCCTGGCTTTGTTCTCTAGGAAGGAACTCAATTTTCTCTCCTGGAATAAATGGGGAGCATATTTTCCCATGGTCAGCTCTTCCCCCATCCCCAACAAATGGGGTTTTATTGTGCCTTAAAAAGGAAGACTTGGCTTAGAGAAAGACTTAGTACCCGTAAATTTGCTGGCTGCTTATGTATAATCTTGGCTGGGCCGAGGTTCCATCTTGGATGATTCCTTGATGACTAGTGTATTGTTTTCTTTTTCTTTTTCTTTTTAATGGTTCATCTGCTGCTTCCTGCTTCTCTAAATGTCGACTGGCAGGAAGGATGGTGGTTTGTCTGAGTGGCTTGTCTCTTTCTTTGAGCTTTGATTGTGCTTTTTTAAAATGATACAAGACCGCTGGTGACTCGTTGAGGGTCATCTTTCAGAGAATTTTGCCAGCTGGGGAAGATGGGAATTGTGTTCCCAGATACCTGGCAGGCAGTAAATTGAAGGAAGGTGTCTTGAACCATCTGGTGATGTTGTTCAGAGGAAATTATTGTATTCCCCCCTCCCCATGCAGGCAGCTCTAAAGAGTGACAACATATCCGGATCTCTCTCTCTCTCTCTCTCTCTCTCTCTCTGTGTGTGTGTGTGTGTGTGTGCATGTGTGAGAGAGAGAGAGAGAGACAGAGAGAAAGGCAGAAAGGGAGAGAAAAAAAGAAGAGAGAGAGAGAGAAAGGGAGAGAAAAAAAGAGAGAGAAAGGGAGAAAAAAGAGAGAGAGAAAGGGAGAGAAAAAAAGAAGAGAGACAGAGCGAGACAGAGAGAAAGGGAGAGAAAAAAGAAGAGAGACAGACAGACAGAGAGAGAGAAAGGGAGAGAAAAGAGAGGGAAAGGGAGAAAAAAAGAAGACAGAGAGAAAGGGAGAGAAAAAAAGAAGAGAGACAGAGAAAGGGAGAGAAAAAAGAAGAGAGACAGACAGACAGAGAGAGAGAAAGGGAGAGAAAAGAGAGAGAAAGGGAGAAAAAATAAGAGAGAGAAAGGGAGAGAAAAGAGAGAGAAAGGGAGAAAAAAAGACAGAGCGAAAGGGAGAGAAAAAAGAAGAGAGACAGAGAGAAAGGGAGAGAAAGAAAGAAAGGGAGAGAAAAAAGAAGAGAGACAGACAGACAGAGAGAAAAGGAGAGAAAAGAGAGAGAAAGGGAGAAAAAAAGAAGAGAGAGAAAGGGAGAGAAAAAAGAGAGAGAAAGGAGAGAAAAAAGAAGAGACAGAGAAAGGGAGAGAAAAAAAGAAGAGAGACAGAGACAGAGAGAAAGGGAGAGAAAAAAGAGAGAAAGGGAGAAAAAAGAAAGGGAGAGAAAAAAGAAGAGAGAGAGAAAAAGGGAGAAAAAAAGAAGAGAGACAGAGAGAAAGGGAGAGAGAGAGAGAGAAAGGGAGAAAAAAGAAGAGAGAGAGAAAGGGAGAGAATAAAAAGAGGGAGAGAGAAAGGGAGAGAAAAAAAGGAGGGAGAGAGAGAGAGAGAGAGAGAGAGAGAAACAGACCCAAACTGTACCTGTTATCACACATATCAGCACAACTGTCTCCAATCTATGTAAGGACGAACGGATGTGCTGACTCCAACGGAAGGGAGCTGTTTTACACACCACTTTCTTCATCGGCTTCCTTCTCCCCCCTTCCTTTTTATTTTTTTCTCCAGGGAAATGTCTGCAACGGAGTATTATTATAATTATACTTGGGGAAGGAAAAAAAAATAGAAAACACAAAAAAAAATCGCCTCCTGAAAACGTCTCTCTCTTTTGATTCTGCCCAGTTGCAATCATTTTGACAATAGGGATGAAAAGCTTAATTTGAATGATGCTTATATTAAACGATGATGATCACGATAAATGCCAGGCGAGAAGATCTGAAAAAGGCCTCGGATGCGTTTGGAATGGAACGGAATTTTAACTCATCGGTTACACAAAATTGCGTGACTTGGAACAGGAGTGTACAGATATTACAATGGTGTCTTAGTTGCTAGCTAGTCTAGCTCCTCGAGAAAGAATGATCGAATGGATGGCGCGTATATTATAATAATTATTTTTGTTGGTTGTACCGTAGGCCAGATGTTTCGGCAAGATTTGGCATTTTTATCCACCTAGCGACTCCTGCCCAAGGACCTGGAGTAGGGAGATTGTTCTAGATCGGAAGAACAGGCAGGAGAGACTGAGGCAACAGTTGAAGAGAACGGTTTATTCAACAACTAACAACTGCAGACAGGCAGAACAGGAACAGAACTTTTAGTCGCAGCCGCTATTTGTATAGTAGCTGTCAAGGGCGCAACCAATAGCGCCTGCTTATTCTGCCACCAGCTGAGCTGTCAAGTCTCAGCCAATCGGGAGCGCTTCCGTGTTGCCGGGTAGAGATGTGTCGCGACTGTAACAGAGATGTTGATATTTTAGGGCAGGAGTGTCAAACGCAAGGCCCGCTGGCCACACCCGGCCTGCAGGGTGCTTAGATCTGGCCCGCTGGCCTGCCCTGGAAACAGCGAAGGACCGGCCCGTGGTGCTTCTGCCAGTGAAAATGGAGCTCAGGAGGGCCACACGCAGGCCTCCAGGGCTCCATTTCCAGCCGCGAGGCCCTCCTGCAGCCCTCTACCAGTGAAAACAGAGCCCGGGAGGGCCATGTGGGCTGCAGAGGCTGTCGTGGCCAGAAACAGACCCTCGATGAGTGACATTGAGCTGGTCACGCCCATCCTGGCCACGCTCACCCTGGCCATGCCCCCGCATGCCCCAAGATCAAACACAACTCTGATGCGTCCCTCAATGAAATTGAGTTTGACCCCCCTGTTTTAGGATGTTAGGGGTATCGTTGCAGGATGTAAGCCTGAGTAAAGCTGCCTTTTGCTATTGACTCATGGTGTTTCTGTCAATGCCGAAGGGGTTCACCCGGTGCTTGCGATGTTTTGGGATTCTACTCCGCGCTTAATATAATTGATGCTATCTTTGTTTTCTTTTGCAACATTCATTCTATAATAATAATAATAATAATAATAATAATAATAATAATAATAATAATAATAATAATAATAATAATAATAATAATAATTCCTTGTTAAAATAAATAATAATTAGGCCAGTGAGAATTGTTTTACACTGAGTGTTGTGTTGTATGCAGCACTAAGGACCAGAACGCTGTTTTGCAAAGTTGTTGCAAAAGAAAACAAAGATTAAAAAAAACACCCACAGCCTAAGGCAAAACTAATTGTCAGGCTTCAGCAGTGACAGGCCAGTTCAGGATGGGCCAATGAACTTTCTGTGGGCAAAGCACTGAATGTGAAAGTCTCCTTTCTCTTTCTCAAGTATAACCCAGGGGTGAAATCCAGCAGGTTCTGACAGGTTCTGGAGAACTGGTAGCGGAAATTTTCGATAGCAGTTACTACCGAACTGGTAGCAGTTCGGAGAACCGGCAAATACCACCTCTGGCTGGCCCCAGAGTTGGGTGGGAATGGGTATTTTGCAATATCCTTCCCCTGCCATGCCCACCAAGCCACGCCCACCAAGCCACACCACACCCACCAAGCCACACCAACAGAACTGGTAGTAAAAAAAAAATGGATTTCACCACTGATATAACCTCATCACAAAGGCATACCAGAGAGTTCCCAATTCTCAGAATCGCAGCCATGGCCCCAAATCAGTCCACAAAAGAGGTTTTTTTTTTTTTAAAAAAAAAAACTGGAACTGTATTGGTATGTGTGAATGACCATGGGAGATGGGAGGAATACACATACCTGGACAAGCATCAGGGAAAGGGTATCTCAGCCCACAGGTGGAAAAGGGGTGTGGGAAGCATCTCAAAAAGGACCCACCTGATCTTTCTGGAATATCTAGGTGAAAAGAGTTACTTACTGACTTGTAATATTCTGCTACTATAACTTGACAATAGAGTTAGCACTCAAAGTTTGTGTTTCCTGTCTGGACAACCTCACAGGGCTGACGGGGCCCTCTTGAGATGTGCGAGGATAACAACTTCCAGAATTTTATCTGTCTTATTCCCTTCTTTACTCTCCCTTTAATTGACATGATGATGATGATGATGATGATGATGATGATGATGATGATGATGATGATTTTGTTGCTTTGCAGCTAGTCCTCAACTATGTGTGAAAAATGGTCATAAATCATTTGGGCAACCATCTGAAATGATATAAATTTTCCTTCCAATTCTGACATTCTATTCTATTCTATTCTATTCTATTCTATTCTATTCTATTCTATTCTATTCTATTCTTTTTTCAGTGCTGTTGTAATTTCAAATGGTCACTAAATGAACTGTTGTAAGTCGAGGACTACCTGTAAACTGAATGCCTCGGTGGCAGAGACAAATTCCTTGTGTGCCTAATCACACTTGACCAAATGAAGTATTCAGTTCAGTTCAAAATTCAGTTCAACTCTGCTCAATTCTGCTCAACTCAACTCAACTCAACTCAACTGTAAGCATTCCCAAAGCATGTCCAGAGGACCTCAGGATGAATAAAACCCACCTAACCTTTTCTATTCTACCCTTTGCATCCTCATCTGCTCCTCGGAGCTCAGCTTCTCAGCCGCTACGAAGCGTGGGAGGGGCAGCTGCTGCTATGAAGTGGGCTTAAGAGGCCACGGAGGCCACCTCCTTCCGAAAGGACATCGAAACCAAATGAAATGAAATTCTAAAAAAATGCCTTTTTGTGAGGTTTTGTTTTACCCACTGGTGCAGAGGTCCTCTCGAGAGGCCCAGACGCTTTTGAAAAAGGAGAGAGAAAGAGAGAAGGAAAGAGAGAGAGAGAGAGAGAAGAGGGTCAAAGACATTTTTTTCTTCCCTGTCTTTTTCCCCATGGGGCAAAATTGTTTGGTCTCTCCTGAGCCAGGAAAACTGGAAATCTGCCTCGCTTTCAAGATTGTCTCTGAACTTGGGAGTTTAGACCAGCGGGCTGTGCAAAATAATCTTGCCACTGTCTCTTTTTCTTTTTCTATTCCATTACAGAAGACCTCACACTCCCTCGGCCGCTTCAGTTCTGGAGAATGCTTAGAACAAAACATCACCCAACATCGCTTCTTGCTTTCAAAACAGAAATTAAGGAAAGCGAGAAAAAAACAGAACGAATCCACCATCCCTTTGCGTTCTCTCCCTCCCTCCCTCTCTCTCCCTCTCTCTCTCTCCCTCCCTCCCTCCTTCTCTCTCTCTCTCTCTCTCTCTCTCTCCCCACTTGAACAAAAATGCAAGGGAGGACCTTAGGACAAATAGAGACGAATGAGGAAAAGAATAAATTCAGCACTCTGGGAGGAAAAATAAAAGTGGCATTGTCCTTGTGCTTTTATCAAGGGATTACTGTAGCGGTTTGCAAAGATGCCTCCTTGCGAAGGACTGTTGGTGAACTGAAGTGTGTAAGGTTGATTATAAAATGCATATTTTTACAGTTTAATGTATTTGTCGGAGTGCTCTTCCTGTTGTTGTTGCTGCTGCTACTGCTGCAGTGGTACCTTGGGATTTCTTTTTGTTTTGCAGATTTTTTTCCTGAATGCAATGGGGGTGGGGGGTGGGGGAGTCATTAAAAAAAAAAAGAAAACAAAAAAGAGAATGGAGAAATTTATCCTACCTAATCAGAGAGGGTTTCAAAGCTCTTAAAAATCCAGATTGGGTCCATTTTTTTTTACCTCAGACACAGTTCTGAATTGTCAAATGGCACAGGGATACAGCACAAGGAGGTTGCACCTGTTGAATGTATTTGGTAAAGATAGGTGAAGGTTTAATTTTCTATTTTTTTTCAATAACTTTCTAAAGCCGTACAGATCTCTTAATAAGAGGATTAAAAGTGGCTGATTCATTTCACTCTATTTGTGTGGAATGAAACATTTAGGATTATTATTTTTTTTTGAACCTCAAAAAACTTTGGATTCATTTTCCACTTTTGATGGAAAGCTGAGACACGTCCATCTTCGCATCCTGAATTTCCATCCGTTTAATGTTTTCCGTGAGAGGTAGGGTGATCCTTGTAGAATTTCTTTCAAGAATTTCCTATTCATATCCTCATCCCTAAATTCCTATGTGCTAGGAAGCATTTCTCTCTTTAAAAAAAAACAAAACACCCCAAATCTTTCTAAATGGAAAAAAAAAGTAAATCAATGAGTTTACAAAAGAGGTTTTTTTTATCACTTCAAAGAAGCCTTTGGGTTGGGCAAAGGAAAAATAGAAGTGAAATCAAATTCTGAGCCATTTGAATGAATTAACAGTTAACATTGTTAGAAGTAAAAGGAAGGAATATAAAGTTGGGTTGTTTGACCAGGTTAAAGTAAGATATGTTTCTGTAAAGCTCTGGTAACCCTTTACAGCAATTTTTCTTAACTTTGGCTGCTTGAAGATGTGTGGACTTCAACTTCCAGAATTCCCCAGCTTGACTGGAGAATTCTAGGATTTGAGTTCTGCATATCTTTAAGTGACCAATGTTGAGAAATATTGCTTTAGACTTTTTTTTTTTGCCGACACCAGAATTGAAAAGTTGATGATTTATGGATTTGCATATAGAAAAGGGTTGGGTTATGGAAAGAAGAGATATTTGTTTATAATCTCATAGAGGGTGAAGAGTGATCAAATTTGTTTATACTTACCGTGATGAAGATTGGAAGTCACTTTTTATATGTTTTTTTCTTTAACTTAGTTTCTTTTCTTTTTTCTTTGTACTTTTAATTCTTTCTATTTCTCTTTTTCTGAGTTTAGTTTGTATTTGCTTTGACGAAAAACTTCCAATAAAAATATTTTTTTTTAAAAAAACACACCCCTTTCTAAATTTCCCATTTTCCTATTCCTGTCTTAATCACAGGTCTTACATGCTAACATAAATCATTGTTTAAAAGAAAAAGGGAAAGGCAGGAATATTGGAAAGCATTTTACACTAATTTACTTTAACGCTTTCCCTTCAGCTATTTTGTAATAAAGATTTGATGGCCCTTTCCATGTGTGAATTGTGTAAGTTTATGGGGGAAAAAACATATTCGTGTTCCTTCTCTTCCAAAAAAAGATCCTGTCTCAGTTTTGCTTTGCTAACGGTGGTGTGTTAGAAGGATAATGTAAAAAAAAAAAAGCACAGTTCAAAAAACTCCGCAGAGGGGAAGGAATCATGTTAACTGTCAAGCCACCAAGACGTAGAAGACATTTAAAAGATCTTTGCTGTGGCAAATAAATCCAGTTATAACGAGGTTTTCAAATTGAACGACTGTTTGGGGTAATTGAAGAGTCTCTGAACGCATTTGCCATTTTCTTGGGGGGTATTTAGAAAGCGTCAGCTCAAGCCTGGAGTGCATTGTGTGGTTAGCCATGATGGTGTTGGAATGCTGGGCGGCTGGGAATAAAAGGCAGTTTGATCTAGCAGTTAAGGCACCAGGTTAGAAACTAGGAGACTGTGAGTTCTAGTTCCGCTTTAGACATGAAAGCTGGCTGGGTGACTTAGGGCCAATCCCCAGGAGACTGTGAGTTCTAGTTCTGCCTTAGACATGAAAGCTGGCTGGGTGACTTTGGGCCAATCCCCAGGAGACTGTGAGTTCTAGTTCTGCCTTAGACATGAAAGCTGGCTGGGTGACTTTGGGCCAATCCCCAGGAGACTGTGAGTTCTAGTTCCGCCTTAGACATGAAAGGTAGCTGAATGACCTCTCTCAGCCAGGGTTGTTGTGGTGGTGGTGGTGGGAAAATAGGAGGAGGAAGCTGCATTAGATATGTTCGCCACCTTGAGTTATTTATAAAAATAATAAAAGCAGGATATAAATTAAATAAGCCTTGGGCCAGTCCCTCTCTCATGATCCAAAGGCCGCTGTGGTGCAATGGGGAAGGTGCTGGACTAAGGGTGGGGAGTCCCAAGTTCAATCACCCCTCATTCCTGGTGGTTCCTTACAGAAGATTGGACCAGGTCTTATTTCCCAGCCCAAAAACTAGTGTGGTTTTTACCCAATGATAAAAGTTCTGGGCCAAATTAAAAAAGTGGTGAATATCTGTCGCTCGGGTGTAGGATAAGGGTGAAGGTTTGTTCTCCGAACTTGTGGGTCGGTTTCCGAACGTTTCGTTACCAGGCTAGGTAACATCTTCAGCGGAGTTTAGGGGATTGAAAGACCCAGGTTCTAATCTTTCCTCAGCCACAGAGTCTCCTAAAGGCAGTGTTCCTTGGCAACGTCACGATGCATGGACTTCAACTCCCAGAACACACCAAAGGGGAATTCCATGTGGTTGAAGTCTATGCATCTTAAAGGAATTCTGGGAGTTGAAGTCCATGCGTCTTAAAAGAATTCTGGGAGTTGAAGTCCGTGTGTCTTAAAGGAATTCTGGGAATTGAAGTCCATACATCTTGAAGGAATTCTGAGAGTTGAAATCATGTCTCTTAAAAGTTGCCAGGTCTGAGAAGCATTTTGGTCCCGTCTCTCTCTCTCTCTCCGTCCCTGTGATCTTGCAGTGACCTTGGTTGCATTTTTCAACCTATTGAAACCCCTCTGAGCTTAACCCGCCTTCGCAAGGTTGCGGCTCTGCTGAAAAAAGAAAGAAAGAAAAAAAAATGAGAAGAGACAATGTTCTTATCCATCACCTTGAGCTCCTGAAGGAAAGTCAGAATATAAGAAACCCAGAGAAGCTAAGAAAACAATCTAAACAAGCCAAATGGTAATAATATTCCCTCTCTTTTCCCTCAAGGTGGTTTTGATTTCTATTTAAAATGTAAAGGCTGTTGGAGCTCAACATGTTTTACAAGTTGATTCCCTACAGTCAAAGCCAAGTGCCACAGCGTACGCGGCAGCTTCCTTCTAAGTGATGGTGCGTCTGTCTGCACAGTCATGCTGATCGTAATAAACTGGGCCTGATGCTACTGAGGTAATTCTGCTCTCTGATGGATATCACACCGGCGTCGTGAGCTTTCCTGCTTCAAGACGTATCACCACATTCGCTTCTGCACCTGGATCAGCCATACCTGGCCTGCCAAAACCAGGAGGAATCCAGGTACTCCTTGCCTTACGACCGCAATTGGGACCAGCGTTTCCACTGCTTAAGCAAATTAAGTGAGTTGCGCCGGGTTTACGACCTGTGTTTGCTACGATCATTAAGCGAACTGCTGTGGTTGTTGTTAAATCACTGCAGTTTGTTAACTGAATCATGTGATTGTTAAGTGAATCCAGCTTCTCCCACGTTGCCTTTAATTGTTGAAATCTGGGAAGAGCGCAAACGGCAATCAGGTGATGCTGCAACAGTCATAAGTACATGCCAGTTGCCAAAGCGTGGACATTTTGATCACGTGACCACGGGATGCTGCAACAAGTGCGAGGACTTGTAGTAAGTCAGTTTTTTTTCAGTTGCTGCCGTAACTTCGAACGGTCGCTAAACAAATGGATGTAAGTCGAGGACTGCCTGTAGAAAATCATTCTTCAATGTTAGAAAAATCCCACACTCTTTTTAATCATACCTGATATTTTCTTTTTTATCATACTCTTACTTGATATTTTAAGAACGGAACAAAAGAAGTAGTGTTACTTTCTTAATTCTTTTTTTAAAATTCCTTTCCCTTTCATGTTATGGACTGAAATAATTCATTTTTGCTCAAGTCGGGGCTCAGTCGCTGACGACCATACGGGGGAGTTTGTACAGTTCATTCGATCAGACTTGGTGCCTCTCAGATGCACTAAACTTCAAAAAATCTCAGCTGGTGTGGCCGACAGCCCTGGGAAATTTCTGGGAGTTGAAATCCGACAGAGACATGAGGTCACAAAACTCTTTCAGACTATTAATGAATTTAATAGCCATTTCTTAAATACAACTCTATCTACGGTGGAACCAAGAAGCTTCTTGGTGGTGCTTTGATAAACAGTGGATTATATAATAAAACAACACAGTAAAACAAAAGGCATAAAATAAAAATAATAATGGAGTTTGTGCTTCATTATTATTTTTATTTTATGCCTTTTGTTTTACTGCGTTTTTTTATTATATAATCATCTGCTTATCAAACCATCTTGATCTGCCTACATCTGTAATAACAAAGGGGATCATATTTTCAACGGTGTGCTCACCGTTGTGTTTTATTTACATGTTTATCCACCACTAATATTTACGAAGAAGAGAAAAATCAAAAAATAAACCAAGAAATCTGAAAACGACAAGAAATAATTAGCCCCAATCCGTAATTCTGTTCAGAAACTCTCCCGGATCTGGGAAATTCTGGTACAAAGAAAGCTATCATATTTTGTTTTGTTTTATTCATTGATTACATTTTTATGACGCCGATCTCACTGATGCAGCAACCTTAATGTTTTTAACGTTCTTATTATTTTATATCATGTTTTTATATTGTTGTAAAAGTCTCCCAGCGTATCTTGACAGTGAGATGGGCGACATATCAATATAACAAATAAATGAAATAAAAATAAATAAACGAAATTAAAAAATATCAGGCCTGGCCAAATGTAACAGAGATCAAATCAAACAATATTTTGGCTTTTTAAAAAAAAAAAGAAGAAGAAGAAGAAATCTCGGGCTATAGATACAAGCTTCAGCTCAGATTTGTAAATATCGCCAACCTTCTCCAGCTCCAAAAAATCAGGAAACTGGAATGTGATGGCGTTCTGTTTTATTTTCTTGATTCCCATTGATACGTAAGAATATGGAAATTATGCGTTCTTAGGGGCCTGAACTTTTTCAGACACGTTTGTCAAAGCGGCTGTGCTTTTAACCACAGGTCAACCTTCCTCCAAGACTTTAATAGACTCTTGAAGACTTTAATCGCATCATTCAGCTGGGACGGATAGACGGAGAAGGGGAAAAAAAAAACCCTCTCCATTTGTATCTACCTTCTTAAACTCTGAGCTGCTGGATTACGGCCCTTTTTTCCAAGTCAGAGATTTCTAATACAGAGAGCCAAGTCTCTGAATCACAGAGCACTGAGCATCTTTCTATTCTCTTTTTCATGATTGCTTCTCCCTCTAGGTAACCCATATTATATTCGGACCAGTAATTCCAGCGTGAGCCTTATGAATGTTGCACAGCGTGGTATGTAAAATATACGCAGGACGGTGAGAGCCTTTTAAATATTTTTTTTTAGTCCATCTGTTCACCAAGGAGCAAAGGGAAAAAAAGAAAAAGAGATGGAAAGAGGAGGGGGGGGAGAGAAAGACAGGGGGAGTCCTTCCCCCCCCCCCCATGCGACATTGGCTGCATCTTGCGGGATGACAAAAGGAAAATTGAATAAATCAAGATTCCTCTAGCAGACCCTTGCAAAAAGACAAAACGAAAAAACAAAACAAAACAATAATGCATGTTTGTGCGCGAGAGAGTATGTACTCTTGTGTCCACTAGATAATTTATTAAGAAACATTACAAGAACCATTTGCTCATTAAAGTATTTATAACCTGCTTTTTGGTCCCCAAATGGGCCTTGGAGTGGTCCAGGATCCAAAATTAAAAACTGAACAATGTTTAAATGAGAGTTTTAATATCCATTCCCCCTTTCATTAGAAGCCGGAGGAAATAACCCGTAATGTTTCTTAAAGGAAGAAACAGCCGTTTTTCCTCCTGACACCCTCCAGATGTTAGGACTGAAATTCCCAGAATTCTTAGCCAAAAGCCATGTGCACTGGGAATTATGGGGATTGTAGTTCTAACACATCAGGTTGGAGAAGGTTGATCTCAGCCAGTTCATGACCAAAGAATATCACTCTGAGGTAGGTAGAGAAGTAAAATAAAAAACAAAGGGATTTTACTAATTCAATAACATGGGTGCCACCACTGAGGGAATCCCGCCATGCGTGATTGGATCAATTACACTAGCTCGGGGTATTCAAAAACTTGGACCTGCCCCATGAAACCTATGGAGAAGTATGATTCACAAGGTGTAAGTTTCTAGACTAGAGCAATGTTTCTCAACCTTGACCACTTCAACATGGGTGGACTTCAGCTCCCAGAATTCCCAAGTCAGCCATGCTACCAGTCCAGTTTTTCCAAATCTCTGTGTTGAAAAACCAGTTCGGCCATCCAGCTGAGAGCCAGTTTGTCGTCATGGTTAAGGCATTAGGGTAGAAACTGGGAGGCTGTGATTTCTAGTCCTGCCTTAGGCATAAAATCAGCAGGCTGACCTTCTGCCAGTCCCTCTCTCTCTCTCTCTCTGCCCTAGGAAGCTGGCAGTAACAAAACACTTCTAAGAATTTGCCTGCAGGGACTAACCCAGGCAGTTGCCACAAGTCAAGACTGACCCAAGGGTACCATATTTATCTTCTGTCTGTCCATCCATCCATATCTATATCTGTATATCTATATCATCTGTATTGATTATATCTATATCTATACATCTATATATCATCTGCCATTCTATTCTATTCTATTCTATTCTATTCTATTCTATTCTATTCTATTCTATTCTATTCTATTCTATTCTATTCTATTCTTCTCCAAAGCACCTGAAGGCAAAACAAGAAGCAATGGGTGGAAACTAATCAAGGAGAGAAGCAACTTAGAACTAAGGAGGAATTTCCTGACAGTTAGAACAATTATTCAATGGAACAGCTTGCCTCCAGAAGCTGTGGATTCTCCAGCAATGGAGGTTTTTAAAGAGGAGATTGGACAACCATTTGTCTAAAATAGTATAGGGTTTCCTGCCTGGACTAGAAGACCGCCAGGGCATTCCCAACTCTATTCTATTATTCTATTATTCTATTACTCTATTATTCCATTCTCTCTCTCTCCCCTATCTATCTATCTATCTATCTATCTATCTATCATCTATCTATCTATCTATCTATCTATCTATCTATCTATCTATCTATCTATCTATATATCTACCTATCTATCATCTATCTACCGTGTTTCCCGGAAAATAAGACCCTGTCTTATAATTTTCTGAACCCTGAAATAAGTGCTTGGCCTTATTGCCATGGGCTCAAAAGCCTAATTGGGCTTATTATCAGGGGCTGTCTTATTTTGGGGAAAACAGGATATCTATTTATCTATCTATCTCTATCACCTATGTTTTATCATTTGTCTGCCTGCCTGCCTGTCTATCATTTCCAGCTAATTCAGTCAATTAACTGTGAATCGAAACTTTGAATTGTGCTGCTATTTCTCTCCCATCTAAAATAGAGGCTGAAGGGAAAGGTGCATCAAAAAGTAAGGCAAGAAAGAATTTATTTTAAAAAATGGAAGAACAGGACTCTTTGTTCTACTAGGTTTGGTAGAAGAGCGAAGCCAAGAAATATCCCCTCGCTTTGTTGGGTGTATTTCCCATCCGAATGCTGTCAGGTTTATAAAAGCCATGCCTTCTTTTCGAAAGCGCATCTGGGGCACAAAGGGGCCATTTGTAAGAGTAGCCAACCTCAACAACAGGCCTCTTAAGGTTGACAAACAGCCGTCTGATCCTCCACACTCCTCTGAACAACATATCCCATCTGAAAAAAGGAAAGGAGGGAGTCAGGATACCTCTAGTTAAAATGATTTATCGTGAAAGATCAAGGGAGAAAGGGTTTATTTTATAAAATATGTAAGGTTAGTAATGCTAAGAGGGAAGAGAAAATGCTGGTCGTACGTTATTGTGGAGGCAACTGAGTTGGGCTGTAAGGATGGAGCTGACAAATAGAAGTGTTTATGTCTCTCAGGTTACTCCAGGGAGCCATAAATAAAGAAAAGCAGAGAGATGTTGGGGGAAGGAGAGAAAGAAAAGGGAGGAATTAAGAGGCCATTTTTAACCTGCAGGATTCTACCCTAGGCTGGCTCTTCATCCGTTGGAGTATTGAATTAAATTAGAGCCACAAATTCCATCAAGATTGCCACTGTGTGTCCAGGGATGTTCACCAAGGAGGGAGGGTGGGGGGTGTTGACAAAAGGCAACTACATAGGGTTGCCAGGTCTGCTTCCAAAAAATAGCAGACAAGCGGGCGGGGGGGGTTAAGTAGTAAAAAAATAAAAAAAAAATTTACAATTAAATTATATATTTTCTTACAAACATTTTAACACGTATTAAAATAATCACTTCAAAACTTTACTTAAAATTCAAAACATCAAATATATTATAATAATATGTAAAATATTAAATTACATTTTACTTTGCTATCGTGTGTATTTTTTATTTGACTACGCAGCTTTGATCAATTCTTTGTGTTTAAGGAATAATTCTTTAATTTCAGTACAACGTTGAGAAATATTAAAAAATATACAAAGCTCCCTTCGAACTGATACAAGCAGTCGGTTACGTTCGTCAGTCCACAAATTTCCCATGACGCTGAAAATTCGTTCAACGTTTGCATTTGATACCGGAATTGATGCACAATACTGGAACAGTTTCAGTAAACTCGGAGCTGGCTCTTTCTTGAAAAAGTACGTCCACTTATCAAGGGATGAATCGCTCTGCAGATGAACATAAACTTCTTCTAAGGCAGAAATTTCATCGAAGAGAGTGTTGGGTGGAAGTTCTTCTCGCCATGGTGATAATAACCGAATGTTCGTCATTTCTTCTAAAGTTGGAGGATTATTGTGATCAATTAGATTGAAACAATTTAGCGTCTCATATACTGAATCAGTGAAATTATACCACTTTTCTAGGTACGCAATGGCTCTTTGATACACGTTGATGGCTTCTTTCTTGAACTTTTGCACGGCATTCTCAGGCAAATGTTTTTTACGTAAGGCAAATAAAACTTTCATTCCAAAAAACTGCTCATCGTATTTTTTTTGCAAAGAATCACGCAGCTTACACATGATAATGTGAAGATCACATGCAAGAATTTTCTTGCTTTCCAGCTTCAGTAGGGTGTCTTGCATTATTGACATGAAGAAGTGCATGAAATATAAATACAATTCTGAAATTGTTGGTTCATTGTCCTTTGCGAGTTCATTTTCCTGATCCGAAATAAGGTTCCAGATAACCTTATGGCACTCATCAGATCCAAGAGAAATAAAATACGATTTTAGAGGTATCCAGTTTAAAATAAGTCTTTCAACCGCTTTAAACAAACTTAACCAACGTGTTGGAACATGGCACAAAACTTCATGGAATTCTGACTCGCAAAACTCAAAAAATGATTTCAACTCTTCTCGTTTCTTTGCAGAATTCGAAAATTCGGCAAAAACCTTCAGCACTACACTTTCGATATCAAAATATAATTGCTTTAATGCATTTTTTGCGCTGTTGTGTAAAATGTGATTATTGCAATGAGCATTTGATCTTTGTCTCATTCTAATTTATGAAAAAAAAAGACAAAACGCGATTCTCCTATCCTTATTCTCTTAGACTGTACAGCTTTAGATTACGTACCATTTCATCATAAAACTTTTGAATGAAAAAAATGTCCACTATTTTGTGAAAAAAAATGGTGAACATAATGTGAAAAAAGTGGACTGTCCGCTCAAATAGTGGACACCTGGCAACCCTACGAACCACAATGCACATTTTAAAAAGGGATGATGTTTTATATCACATAGTTGCAGATGCCATCTGGGGTTTTTTGACTCCCACTAAGGATCCACCAGTTTATGGGATGGGAATGGGATGGTAGGAGTACAGGCAATGGTGGGATTCAGCCAGTTCGCACCACTTCGGGAGAACCGGTTGTTAACTTTCTGAGCAGCTTGGCAAACTGATTGTTGGAAGAAATTATTAGGGCAGAGAACCGGTTGTTAAATTACTTGAATCCCACCACTGAGTACAGGTAGTCCTCAGTTTACGGCCACAATTGAACTCATAGTTTCTTTTTTTTTTTCTTTTTTTTTTAAATTTTTTATTAAAGAAAAAACAATACATTAAAACAACATACAATACAAACAAACATCAATTCAGTCCAATGACTGACTCTTAGAAGTTACTACCACGGTGGGTTATTTTTGTCTTTCTATTTGTATCAATATCTACAGTCACCTGTTTACATGGTTAAGTATGTATGTATATATTTGACTCCATATTTACTTCTATGCCTTTCTATTAAATAGTCGAAAATTATCTTTATATTCCTATTTTTGCCTCCAGCCAGCTGTACCATCTTTGCCATACTAAATAGTAATCAGTATCGTCTTTCTCTTGTATTTCTTTTGTGAGCTTGTCTAATTCTGCACATTCTGTAATTTTAGCTATACTACAAAGTACAGATGAGAAAATGATTACCAAAATTTATAAGTACCTACTAAAATACAAATTAGAAGAGGAAGTTGTCAAAGAGAATATGATAACATGGGCCAAAAATATAGGATATACTATAGAATTGGATAAGTGGGAGAATTTGTGGAAGATAAATTATAAGATGACACTGTCCATACCCTACAAGGAAAACCTTTACAAGATGTTCTACCGATGGCACCTTCCACCGGCGCGCCTAGCCAAGATGTTCCCAAATACATCTCCGTTGTGCTGGAAATGTAAATCACAGAAAGGGACTTATTATCATCTCTGGTGGTCATGCCGTAAGGCAAAACAATACTGGCAGCAAATTAAAACAATGATTGAAGAAATCACGAAACAAAAACTTGAAATGAGTCCGGAAACCTTTTTATTGGGAATAATTACAGCAAAATATACCAAAGAAATAAAATATCTGATCATCCATATCCTCACAGCAGCACGTATACTCTTTGCCCAACATTGGAAATCTGAACAGTTACCTACTGAACTCATAGTTTCTATTGCTAAGTGAGACAGTTGTTAAAAGAATTTTGCCCCGTTTTGTGACCTTTCTTCCCACTCTTGTTAAGGGAATCACTGCAGTTATTTTTTTTTTCCAATTCAGTTTATTATTACAGTCATAGACAGAGACCAGAACAAATAAAAACACTCAGTAAATCCGTAAAACACTCAGAATCACTGCAATTAGTAAAATGGTTGTTAAGTGATTCTGGCTTCCCCATTGACTTTGTCAGAAAGTTGCAAAAGGGGATCACATGACCCCAGGACACTGCAACCGTCATAAATATGAGCCAGTTGCCAAGCATCCAAATTTTGACCGAATGACCGTGTGGATGTTGCAACGGTCGTAAGAGTAGAAAAAAGGACACAAGTCACTTTTTTCAATGCCGTTGTAATTTCAAATGGTCACTAAATGAACTCTTGCAAGTCCAGGACTCCCTGTAGAAATCCAGAGCATTGGGAATTATTAAAATTTTTATTAATAATTATTGGGAACGGAGAGCTAGTTTGATTTTGTGGTTATGGTATTAGGAAACTATGGGTGACTTTGGGCCAATTGCTTGGAGATGGTGAGTTCTAGTTTGCCATAGGCATGAAAGCATGGCTGTTGGGGAATTCTGGGAGTTGAAGTTCATATGTCTTAAAGTTGCTAAGACTCAAAAACTGCATTAATGATATGATAGGACCGTTTGAAGTTAATTGATCCAGTTAGTCTGGTCCTGCCATCTAAGGGCTGATCTTCACAACCAGATATTCCCATTTCAAGCATGCAGATTACAGATTAACAGAGTTGGAAGGGACCTTGTACTGTAGACAGTGGTGGGATTCAAATAATTTAACAACTGGTTCTCTGCTCTAACGACCAGCTGGGTAGGTGTGGCTTGGTGGTCATGTGACCGTGTGGGCCAGGGGTGGGTTCTAAATTTTTTTACTACCGGTTCTATGGGCGTGGCTTATTTTGTGGGTGCGGCTTGGAGGTCATGTGACTAGGTGGGCGTGGCTAACTGGTCAGAGACATTTCTGGAAGGTCCTCGCACTTACGACCATCCTCGTACTTACGACCCGACTCATTTGTTTGCTTTTAACACTGATCAGCTGTAAGATGGCCCTTTGAAGCCCCGTGGCAAGAGTTTAAACAGTTTTTTTCCCTCTAGTCATCAGCTGGGACTCAGGAGGCAGCAATAGATTGGGGGTGGGACCAAATAAAAGGTAAGAATAACGTGGGAGGGTGGGGGGGTGGGAGGGCAGAGGGGGGAGAACCGGTTCGGTGACGTCATATCGTCACTGCTACCGGCTTGGCCGAACCGGACCGAACCGGGAGGAACCCACCACTGGTGTGGGCGTGGCCAACTCAAAGTCACTCACATCGAAGGGGGCTTCGACTTAGCTGTTACAATGTAATAAGGGTTAACCAGAGAGGAAGTTTCTGTAAACAGGGCAATAAAGATTAGGCTAGAAACAACACCAGAATGTTTCCTTCCTGCCTTCCTTACAGGATTAGCCCTGTAAAGTGGGAAAAAACAAAATAAGATTTCTTCCAACAACCGGTTCTCCGAACTGCTTAGAAAGTTAACAACCAGTTCTCCCGAATAGGTGCAAACTGGCTGAATCTCACCACTGACTGTAGGTCATCTAGTCCAACCCCCCACCCAAGCAGGAGACCCTACACCATTTCTGACAAATGGCAGTCCAATCTCTTCTTAAAAGCCTCCAGTGATGAAGCTCCCACAACTTCGGAAGGCAACTTCTGTTCCATTGGTTGATTGCTCTCACTGTCAGAAAATTTCTCCTTATTTCCAGGTTGAATTTCTCTCCTTCTTCAGTTTCCATCCATTATTCCTTGTCTGGCCTTCAGGTGCCTTGGAAAATAATTTGACCCCTTCCTCTCTGTGGCAGCCCCTCAAATATTGGAAGACTGCTCTCATGTCTCCTCTGGTCCTTCTCTTCACTAGACTAGCCATGCCCAGTTCCTGCAACCGTTCATCGTATGTTTTAACCTCCAGTCCCCTAATCATCTTGGTTGCTCTTCTCTGCACTTTTTCTAGAGTCTCAACATCTTCTTTATAGTGTAGTGATCGGGAGGAAATGGGGATTTTGCAGTAACCTTCCCCTGGATTGTGGAGGGAATGGAGATTTGACAGTATCCTTCCCATGCCATGCCCACCAAGCCACACCCACCAAGCCATGTCACGCCTACCAAGCCACACCCACAGAACTGGTAATAAAAATTTTTGGAACCCACCACTGTGCACTACCATTGGTAATGAAACATTTGCAAGAAAACCATCCAGCTTCAAAGAGCACCAAGGACCCCACAGTTCAACCCTGAGCTATAAATGTCCTCTCCTATCAATGCTAATAGTGAGGACAATTAACCAGTGGAACAGCTTGCCACCAGAACTTGTGGGTGCAGCCTTTTAAGAAGAGACTGGACAGCCATTTGTCCTGAACACTACGGGGTCTCCTGCTTGAGCAGTGGGTTGGACTCAAAGATCTCTAAGGTCCCTTCCAACTCTTATTACTCTGTTACTCTACTATCATCCGGAGAAATGGATTTCTAAAAGGAGCAGAACCAGTGGTGAAATCTAAAATTTGTTACTACTGGTTCTGTGGGCGTGACTTGGTGGGGTGGTGGTGGTAATGTGACTGGGTGGGTGTGGCCAATTTATTTTTTACTTTTAAAACCATTTTTTCTACAACCTCTTTGGTGAAGAGGTTGTAAAAAAATGCTTTCAAAAGGCTCTGACGATCCAAGCTTAGTTTTCTAAAAAGCCTCTGACGATCAGGCAACTCAGCTTGGATCATCAGAGGCATTTAAAAGAAAAAAAGTTTTTTTTTCTTTTAAAAGCCTTTGACAATCCCAGCTGAGCCACGCGATCATCAGAGGCTTTTTTTTTAACTTTTAAAAGCATTTGTTTGGCCGAAGAGGTTGTAGAAAAAATGTCTTTTAAAAGTAAAAAGAAATAGCCTCTGTGCGGCTCACCTAGGCATGGGGGTGGGGGCAGGGATTTTTGCTACCGGTTCTGTCCATTTGAAGTTACCATAACTGTTCTGTCCCCGTCCCACACACGCACCCCCACAGACGGCCCGGAGTTAATAAGCTACACGACAAAGTCTTTGAAGATAAAGCTGGCAGCAACCCAGTGGCTAGCTGCCAATTCAGACTTTACTCACACAAAACAAAGATTAGACTGCAAGCATTCCGATAAAGTAGGCAAAATCTCAGCAATACAAGGATTAGTCCAAGTGCAGTCCGACAAGGCAGGCAGAAGTCCAGTAACGCACAGATCATGGATTATTTCTAGTTTTTGCTCGTCACAAACTGAACTGGCCACCACACCCACATTTATACCCTGTGGGGTGTGGTCAAGTGACTCAGCTAATCTCTGGCACGCCTTCCCCTCTGCTGCGCACACTTCTCCCTGCACCACTGTCGAGGATCCAGCCAGCATTTATCTCCTTCGTCACTGTCCATCTGTGGCTGCGGGGACGTACTTGGCTCTGGGCCTATCTGTTGGCCTTCGGTGTCCTCCGGAGGCATTGCCAGAGAGGAGGGTCCTGGAGAGGGAGGCCTTGCCCACTCCTCTCCCTCACTCTCAGAGTCTGCGTCTGTTGATAGCCCAGGCTCAAGCAACGGAGCCACAACAATAACATGAGAAAAGTAACTTATGACGTTGTCTTCACTCTTATGACTATGGCAGCATCTCCATGGTCATTGGATCAGAATTCAGGCACTTGGTAACTGGCATCAATTTATGATGGTTACAGCATCCAAAGGTCATATGATCACCATTCGCAACCTTCCCAGCTGGCTTCCAACAAGCAAGCCAAAGGGCGAAGGTATATCTGCTTAAAGACCACATGATTCACTTAACAACTGCAGTGATTCACTTAACAAACATGGCCAAATGTAAAATCAGGTGTAACTCACTTAACAGCCGTCTCGCTTAGCAATGGAAATCCTGCTCCCAGTTGTGGTCGTAAGTCGAGGACTATCTGTACTCCCTCCATTCTGGTCTCGACAAAAGTCATCAACAAGAGTATCCAATGTGGCTGTAAGGTAAAGGTAAAGGTTCCCCTCGCACATATGTGCTAGTCGTTCCCGACTCTAGGGGGCGGTGTTCATCTCCTTTTCAAAGCCGAAGAGCCAGTCCTGTCCGAAGACGTCTCCATGGTCATGTGGCCGGCATGACTCAACGCCAAAGGCGCACGGAATGCTGTTACTTTCCTATCAAAGGTGGTCCCTATTTTTCTACTTGCATTCTTTATGTGCTTTCGAACTGCTAGGTTGGCAGAAGCTGGGATAAGTCACGGGAGCTCACCCCGTTACGCGGCACTAGGGATTCGAGCCGCTGAACTGCCGACCTTTCGATCGACAAGCTCAGCATCTTAGCCACTGAGCCACCGTGTCCCTAATGTGGCTGTAGGAACTGCCATAATTTAAACCTCTAAATAAAAATGATCCTTGGCTCTATTTGCTGTGAAAGAGATAAGTTTTATTAGATATTATCTTTATTATTTATTAAAGGTAATAAAACTATCCCTTTCTCAACAAACAGAGCCAAGGATGGTTTTTATTTAGAGGTTTGAGTCGGACCTATTTGACGTCCGACAGTAGCTTTGGTCTCACCCTCAAGGTATTCTGTTTCTATTTCTATTTCTATTTCTATTTCTATTTCTATTTCTATTTCTATTTCTATTTCTATTTCTATTTCTATTTCTATTTCTATTTCTATTTCTATTTCTATTTCTATTTTTCTCTTCTCTTCTCTTCTCTTCTTCTATTTCTGTTTCTATTCTATTCTCTCTTCTCTTCTCTTCTCTTCTCTTCTCTTCTCTTCTCTTCTCTTCTCTTCTCTTCTCTTCTCCTCTCCTCTCCTCTCCTCTCCTCTCCTCTTCTTCTATTTCTATTTCATTTCCATTCCCACTCCCACTTCCACTCCTACCCCACCCAATTCCATTCCATTCCATTCTATTCTAGAAGGTCCAGGTAATTCGTCCATGGGTTGATTGGTTTGTTTGTAACTGGGGTCTAGCCACCTTCTCAGCCAAGGTGATGGTTGTCTAAAATAATATTTCTCAAGCATGGCCACTTGAAGACGTGTGGACTTCAACTCTCAGGGGAATTCTGGGAGTTGAAGTCCATACGTCTTCAAGTGGTCAAGGGAGCTGGTTTGGATGCAGATGAAAAAAAAAGGGACCCTCTTAACCTGACTTTTTTGATGCCCATCTCCATGGATGCCTCTGAAAAAACAGCAGTGATGCACCCAAGTGTGTGAAGCAGAACGGGGGCCACGGGGAAGATGGAGGAGAGCCCATGGGATGCCAAGTTTTTAATATGCGGCTGACGAAGCCCCCCTCCTCCTACCCCCAGCCAGCCAATGAATTTGCCAATGTGACATGATTAAAGGATTAGCGCGTTCTCCTGCCTCTCAATTGGAGATAAGTGCCATATTTCGTATTACCTTTTCACGTGGCACAGCGAAGAATGACAAAGGAGTGAAAGAGGTGGGGGGGGGCAGGCCTAACCAAGGTGTCATAGCTTTCTGGAACATTATTAAGGGTAATTTGTCTCTGGTGAAGGGAGTAGGAGAGAGAAAGGGAGAAAGAAAAATCAGACCTGAAGAAGAAAAGGCAGAAAGACGGAGGATTAAAACTAAGCAGCGATTACGACTTGAAACGTGAACTGGATTCAGAGGCACTCAGTTGGGAAGGGAAATTACATATCACGAGAACACCAGCCAGGCCGTTCCCGAGAAGATGGAGAGGGAGGTAGAAAAGAGGCACCGTGCAGAAGATGCAGGACGCTTGGCTGGAGCAGTGGGTGCAAGACGGGCCTTTGGATTGGTCTCTTGGACCGAGGGCCACAGCCGGCCATGGAGCTGTCCGTCTGAAAGGAGAAAGATGCTGGGATAGGGACCCAGGGAAGCTGAGCCCAGGGCCTGTTTTGAGAGAGAGAAAGAGAGAGAGAGATAAAGAAAGAAAGAAAGAAAGAAAGAAAGAAAGAAAGAAAGAGGAAGGAAGAAAGAGGAAGGAAGGAAGGAAGGAAGGAAGGAAGGAAGGAAGGAAGGAAGGAAGGAAGGAAGGAAAGGGAGGGGGCAATTAAAAGATGGCACAAAACGCCCATCACCACTGTTTTGGAGAGATAGAGAGAGATAGAGAGAGGGAGAGGGAGAGGAGAAGAGAGAAGGGGGAGAGAGGGAGGGAAGGAGAGAGAGAGAGAGAGAGAGATAGCGATAGGGAGAGGGAGAGAGAGAGGGGAAGAGAGAAGGGGGAGAGAGGGAGGGAGGGAGAAAAAGACCTCCAAGGTCCTTTCTAATCCTATGATTCTATTTCTATTTAAGAGAAAGAGAAATACAGATTCAGATACAAAATAGAGCAAAGAGAAGCTTTTCTTTTCTTTTCTTTTCTTTTCTTTTCTTTTCTTTTCTTTTCTTTTCTTTTCCTCCTAGTTTTTCAATTTTACAGGTGGAATGTTCGGAGCTTGAACTGGAGACAAGACACAAGAAGTAAAAGGGCCATTTCACCTTCCAGATAAGTTGAAAGGGGAGGATGAGAGGCTGAAGCAGTGGTAAAATCCACATTTTTTGACTACCGGTTCTGTGGGTGTGGCTTGTTGGGTGTGGCTTGGCTTGTTGGGTGTGGCTTGTTGGGCGTGGCAGGGGAAGGATAATGCAAAATCTCCATTCTCACCCCACTCTGGGTCCAGCTAGAGGTGGTATTTGCTAGATTCTCCAGAACTTGTCAGAACCTGCTGGATTTCATCCCTGGGCTGAAGCTTCCAGTCCAAGCCACAATCGAGGCCAGGGGTGAAATCCAGCAGGTTCTGACAGGTTCTGGAGAACCGGTAGCGGAAATTTTGAGCAGTTTGGAGAACCGGCAAATACCACCTCTGGCTGGCCCGGGAGTGGGGTGGGAATGGAGATTTTGCAATATCCTTCTCCTGCCATGCCTTATCAAACCACACCACGCCCACACCCATAGAACCGGTAGTAAAAAAAAATTGGATTTCACCACTGACCGAGGCTTGGTGTATCTCTGCTGCATCCTCGCACCTAAAGATGAGAAAGGTGCAATCTGCAAATCACCCTATTTGGATTGTTTTTAGGATAATGTTATACAAGATCCAATTTTCCACACCTGTCCTGCCCTCCGGACAACACTAGCAGGAAGAGAACAGGGGAGACGGAGAAGTTATTTCTTGTTTTCTGTTTATTTATTTATTTATTGGTTCGATTTATATGCCGCCCTTCTCCAGAGACTCAGGGCGGCTTACAATGCGTTAAGCAATAGCCTTCATACTTTTGTATATACCTGCTTAGTAGGGCTTTTTCGGGGGCCCCTAAGCGGTGTTCTTTTTTATACAAACTCAGCTTATTGTCCCCACAATCCGGGTCCTCATTTTACCTACCTCGAAAGGATGGAAGGCTGAGTCAACCTTGAGCCTGGTGTTCTCTCCAGAGGTGATATTGACAGAATCCTTGGGGGTTTCTTGGAAAAATAGATCTATTCAGGTAGATCTCAACTTCCAACGTGTTGTTTAAAGTTACCACAGCACTGAAAAAAGTGACTTATGACCATTTTTTTCACACTTATGACCGTTGTATCATCCCAATGGCCACATGATCAAAATTCAGACACTTAGCAATTGACTGGGAGCTTCATCACTGGAGGCTTTCAAGAAGAGACTGTACTGCCATCTGTCAGAAATGGTGTAGGGTCTCCTGCCTGGTGTGGGGTTGGACTAGATGACCTTCAAGATCCCTTCCAACTCTGTTAATCTGAATATTTACGACGGAGTCATGTGATTTTGCGACCTCCTGACAAACAAAGTCAACGGGAAAGCTGGTTTCACTTAACAACCATGTTACTAACTTACAACTGCAACGATTCACTTAACAACTGTGAGCAAGAAAGGTCGTAAAATGGGACAAAACTCGCTTAACAGCTGTCTCGCTTAGCAACAGAAATGTTGAGCTCAGTTGTGGCATGGATTTGTCCAAGACAGTGCAGGAAATTGTATTCATCAATACTGTATAAATTGTATAAATGCTGTATTTATTTCAGGAAATTGTCATTTTTGCTGCTTCCCGCGGCACCTTCCTTTCCACTGTTTCTTTAAAAGAGCAGAATTGGGGTGTGGAAATGGGGGTAGAATTTATATCCACCCATCCAGAACGGGGCTAGGAGCTACAGAAGATAAAGTGATACACCCTCCAATATAAAACGATCGATTTCAAATTTTCCCCTGCCCCAAATTCCCTGAACAGTCACCGAAACAAATGTTTTCCTGTCCAACTCTTGCGTAGTTTTGGTGAGGGTAAAAAAAAAAAAGAAAAAAAAGCACAACCTTGAGTGCACACACACACACACACACACACACACACAGACACACACACACACACAAAGATACAAGATGTGATTCCAGAGGTCGAGGTGGTTCACAAATACGATGCAAAATGGGATACGGGAAAGAAAATTAAGGGAGGATTGAATCCAGAAAACTCCGCAAGGAGTCAAACTGAATTGTATGTTTTAATCTATAATAATGAGGCACCCCAGTCCGTGTCGCTTTCCAGAACTGTGATTTCGTGCAAATCTATTTTCTCCTTTCATGACTGAATAATCATTTTTATCATTTGGAGGTCCTGGGGCATCTTTTCAGTTCGGAAACGGAATGCTGACATGTGAAGGGAGACAAGGAGGAAGTCTCTCTCTTGACAAGAATATTAAAATGAAGGCCTCTTTAGGCAGGGATTCTGTGTGTGTGTGTGTGTGTCTCTCTCTGTGTGTCTCTCTCTCCCCCTCCCTCCTCCCTCCCCCTCTCTCTCTTTCCCTCCCTCCCTCTCTGTCTCTCTCCCTCCCTCCTCTCTGTCTCTCTCCCTCTCTCCCTCCCTCTCACTCCCTCCCTCTCTGTCTCCCTCCCTCCTCTCTCTGTCTCTCTCCCTCCCTCCTTCTCTCCCTCTCTCCCTCCCTCCCTCTCTCTGTCTCTCTCTCCCTCCCTCCCTCTCTCTCCCTCTCTCCCTCCCTCTTTCTGTCTCTCCCTCCCTCCCTCTCTGTGTGTCTCTCTCCCCCTCTCCCTCCCTCTCTGTGTATCTCTCTCTCCCCCTCCCTCCTCCCTCCCTTTCTCTGTCTCTCTCCCTCCCTCTCTCTGTATCTCTCTCTGTCTCTCTCCCCCTCCCTCCCCCTCCCCCTCTCTCCCCCTCTCTCCCCTTTGCTCCCTCCCTCCCCCTCCCCCCTCTCTCTGTCTCTCTCTGTCTCTCTCCTTCCTCCGTCCCCCTCTCTCCCCTTCCCTCCCTCCGTCTCTCTCTCTCTCTCTCTGTCTCTCTCTGTCTCTCTCCCCCTCCCTCTTCCCTCCCTCCCTCTCACTCTGTCTCTCTCTCTCTTCTTCATGACTTGCATGAGAAGGACCTGTTCCTGGTGGTGGTGGGGAGAATGTCCACTTTCCTGGAACACCATTTCAAAAAAACCCCAAGGGTCCAGTCCTCATGGCAGGTAGTCTTCAACTTACAGCCATTTTTTTTTAGCAACCTCCGTTCAAAGTTGCAACAGGACTGAAAAAAGCGACTACTTGGTCACACATATCAAAATTCAGGCGCTTGGCAACCAGCATGTACAGCTAGTCCTCGACTTCCAACTATGGGGGGGGGTCATGGGATCCCCTTTTGAGAGCTTCTGACAAGCAAAGTCAATGGGGAAGCCAGATTCATTTAACAACCGTGTTATTAATTTAACAACTGCAGTGATTCCCTTAGCAACTGTGGTAAGAAAGGCCGTAAAATGGGGCAAGACTCAATGAACAACTGTCTCACTTAGCAACATAAATTTTGGGCTCAGTTGTGGTCGTACGTCGAGGTCTATATGTATTTACAACATCCTGGGTTACATGATCGCCATTTGCTACCTTCCCAGCCAACTTCTGACAAGCAAAGTCAATGAGGGAAGCCAGGTTCACTTGGCAAACGGCTTATATTTACAGCTACAATTTTGTGATTACAATTTTCAGTGTTTCTGCCAACTTCCGGTGTTTATTTCCTGTTTCCGGCCAAAAAAAAAAAAAAAAAAAAAAGGTCATTGGGAAAATGGATTTACGTAGCAACTGTGCTGTTCGCTTAACAACTACCACAAAAAAAGGTTATAAAACAGAGCTTGGCCACTTGGTGACCTGCTTACCAACTGCCACGAATTTACAACCATAATTTGGGGTTCAGTTATGGCCATATGTCGAGGACTACCTGGAATTGCACAACAAATCAAGTTGCGTCTATGCAATCCACCTGCTACAACTCCTTGCGTTGCACCAGGGCCTCTTGCCAAGAACAACAATGTTAAAATCACACTTACAAATGAACACACAAACACCCACGAGATAAAACAGCTGCTATCAAAGCAAGGCTTATTAAAACAAAATGCCAAGCAGCTTAAAAGCAATACAGCGGAAGCCGAAAATACCTCCGATTTTTATTTTTTAAAGAGATTTTCTTTGATGCCAAAGTGAGATCAAGAGAGGGGCCAGGCTTGCTTCCCTGAAGGAGGCTGTTCCGCAGCCAGGGTGCCAACTCTAAGCACTGAGACCTTTCTGGTCTGGCCACTGTTTTGCTTGAAAACACCAGGCAAGCGCCTGCTTTGTTGCAGACCCAAGATGGAAGGAGGCGTCTGAATAGACAGTTGGTCCTTGAAATCACCCTGGTACAAGCTGTGAAGGGCGCCAAAGGTTGGGAAGAAAACTCCAAACATGTACCAGCCTTTTGGGATAAATGAGGAGCCTTTGGAGTTTGGCCAACCAGAGACGGCAGCCATCCTCATTGTCAGTCTGAAGAAACAATTCTCCCCACTGGATTTTGGACCACTTCTTCTTTCTCAAGACCATCTTCCATGAAATCCCATCCACAGGTGAAGCTGAAACAAGAAGATAGGATGGGATGGGATAGGATAAAAGAATAGGGTAGGGTAGGGTAGGGTAGGATAGGATAGGATAGGATAGGATAAAAGGATAGAGTAGGGTAGGGTAGGGTAGGATAAGACGATAGGGTAGGATAGGTTAAGAAGATAGGGTAGGGTAGGGTAGAGTAGGATAGATTAAGAAGATAGGATAGGATAGGATAGGATAAGATAGGATAGGATAGGATAGGATAGGATAGGATAGGATAGAAGGATAGGATAGGATAGGGTAGGGTAGGGTAGGATAGGTTAAGAGAATAGGATAGGATAGGATAAGAAGATAGGATAGGATAAGATAAGAAGATAGGGTAGGGTAGGGTAGGGTAGGGTAGGATAGATTAAGAAGATAGGATAGGATAGGATAGGATAGGATAGGATAGGATAGGATAGGATAGGATAGAAGGATAGGATAGGATACGATAGGGTAGGGTAGGGTAGGGTAGGTTAAGAGAATGGGATAGGATAGGATAAGAAGATAGGATAGGATAAGATAGGGTAGGGTAGGGTAGGATAGAGTAAGAAGATAGGATAGGATAGGATAGGATAGAAGGATAGGATAGGATAGGATAGGATAGGATAGGATAGGATAGGATAGGATAGGATAGGATAGGATAGGATAGGATAGAAGGATAGGATAGGATAGGATAGGATAGGATAGGATAGGATAGGATAGGGTACGGTAGGGTAGGATAGGTTAAGAGAATAGGATAGGATAGGATAAGAAGATAGGATAGGATAAGATAAGAAGATAGGGTAGGGTAGGGTAGGGTAGGATAGGATTGGATAGGATAAAAGGATTGGATAGGGTAGGGTAGGGTAGGGTAGGGTAGGGTAGGATAGGATAGGATAGGATAGGATAGGATAGGATAGGATAGGATAGGATAGGATAAAAGAATAGAGTAGGGTAGGGTAGGGTAGGATAAGACGATAGGATAGGGTTAGGGTTAGGGTTAGGGTTAGGGTTAGTAAAAGTACACATATAGAAACTGGGCTTAATAGCAGTAACTGTGAAAAGGATCTTGGAATCTTAGTGGACAACCAGTTAAAGATGAGCTAAAAGTGTGCAGCGGGAGCCAAAAAAGCCAATGCAATCCTAAATTGCATTAACAGAGGGATACAATCAAGATCAAGGGGAGTACTAATACCACTCTATCAAACCTTAGTAAGACCACACCTAAAATACTGCATCCAGTTTTGGTCACCTCACTATAAATATTATGTGGAGACTCTAGAAAAAGTGCAGAGAAGAGTAACCAGGATGATTAGAGGACTAGAGGCTAAAACATAATGATGAACGGTTACAGGAACTGGGCATGGCTAGTCTAGTGAAGAGAAGGACCAGAGGAGACATGATTGCAGTCTTCCAATATTTGAGCGGCTGCCACAGAGATGAGGGAGGTCAACCTATTTTCCCATCCACCTGAAGGCCAGACAAGAAAAAATGGATGGAAACTGAATAAGGAGAGATATTCAACCTGGAAATAAGAAGAAATTTTCTGACAGCGAGAGCAACCAACCCATGGAACAGAATTTGCCTTCAGAAGTTGTGGGGGTTTCATCACTGGAAGCTTTCAAGAAGAGCCTGGACTGTCATCTGTCAGAAATGGTGTAGGGCAGGGGTCCTCAAACTTGGCAGCTTTAAGACTTGTGGACTTCAACTCTTAAAGTCTTAAAGCTGCCAAGTTTGAAGACCTCTGGTGTAGGGTCTCCTGCTTGGATGGGGGGTTGGGCTAGATGGACAAGGTCCCTTCCAACTCTGTTAATCTGTAAATTCTGTAAGGATGTGATGGGATGGGATAGGGTGAGGTAAGGGTAGCGTAGGATAGGGTAAAGTAAGACAAGACAAGATAGACTGTAAGATATAAAATGTAAGCTATAAGATAACACGATGTTAACCTTTATTATCACTTTTTTTTTTCCCCTGTGAGCATACATTAAAAACTGAAATTCTGATGCCTGTGCTAAATTGGGATTGATTTACACCAGGTTGTTTGAGTCAGGCAGAAGCTTCTGATGCTTAACTCAAGCTAAGCCACGTGACACACGGATGTAACTAACTTTAATAGCTTTAAAATCTGTGGACCTCAACTCCCAGAATTCCACGCTGGCTGCGGAATTGTGGGAGTTGAAGTCCACCGCTCTTAAAGTTGCCAAAGTTGGTTACACCCCTGCCGTATGAAATGGCTTACAAATGACAGGGCTGCCCGGGATCAAGCAACACAATCTCCATGCCACCACCAAAGGTGACGTATGAATCCAGGCGATGTTGGTTTGACTAAATGGCTTCCAACCAGCCTCCCATCATGTAAAAATCAGATGAAGCTTCTGGTTTTTGTTTTTTTATATATATATATATATTTTATTAAATTTCTATACCGCCCTTCTCCCGAAGGACTCAGGGCGGTGAACAGCCAGAAGATAAAACACAGAGATACAAAATTTAAAATAGATTAAAACGAATTAAATAATTTGGTTGAATTTTAAAATACCCCATAACAAATTAAAATTTGTATTTAAAATTTAAAATTTAAATTTAAAAGAGGAGAAGATTTAGGCCAGGCCAGCTTGATGAAATAAAAACGTTTTAAGCGCGCTACGGAAGGTGCGCAGATCCGGGATCCTCCGTATCTCCAGGGGGAGCTCGTTCCAGATCATAGGTGCCCCCACAGAGAAGGCTCCCCCCCTGGGGGCCACCAGTTGACATTGTTTGGCCAACGGCACCCGGAGGAGCCCCTCTCTATGGGAGCATACTGGCCGGTGGGAGGCTATTGGTGGTAGCAGGCGGTCCCATAGATAACCAGGTCCTAAGCCATGAAACACTTTAAAGGTGGTAACCAAAACCTTGAAGCGCACTCGGAAGACCACCGGGAGCCAGTGCAGCTCGCGCAGGAGAGATGTTACATGGAAGCTCCACGTTGCTCCCATAACCACCCGCGTAGCTGTTGACTCACACAGCTGCCTTCAGGCACTTCCCCTGGCATGATATGGAAGGAATCAGTCCTACTGTGTCCTTCCAAGGTTGTTGTTGTTGTTTTTTTTCCCTGCTAGTCTTTGGATCTGGGATGTGCTGATGTTCCCTCCTCTGAGGCCAATGTGCCAATCTTAGGGGATGAGCCCAAGCTTAGGAGTGTTTTTTTACTGCCAGCAATTAAAAATAGGAGTTCTTGGTGGCATATTGGCTGCTCAGCAAGGAGGTGAGAACGATGGTTTGTCTTAAACCATGGATGTGGACTTGCCCAAGGCACCAGAGTGAGATGGATGATCTCGCCCCTACCAGAACCTCCCCAAATTAATATATTTTCTTAGATCAAATGGAGAAAAAACTTAGTAAATGGTTGGCATAGATGGACAAGAATGATCTCTTTCCTTCCTTCCTTCCTTCCTTCCTTCCTTCCTCCCTCCCTCCCTCCCTCCTTCCCTAACCTACCCTACCTCTATCAAACTCTTTCCTTCCATCCTCGCCCACCATCTATCTTCCTTCCTCCCTCCCTCCATCAAACTCTTTTCTTCCTTCTACCCTCACCCACCATCTATCTTCCTTCCTTCCTTCCTTCCTTCCTTCCTCCCTCCCTCCTTCCTCCCTCCACCCTCCATCAAACTCTTTTCTTCCTTCTATTCTCACCCACCTTCCTTCCTCCCTCCCTCCTCTCCCTCCCTCCCCTTCATCGAACTCTTTTCTTCCTTCTACCCTCACCCACCATCTATCTTCCTTCCTTCCTTCCTTCCTTCTTCCTTCCTCCCTCCTTCCTCCCTCCACCCTCCATCAAACTCTTTTCTTCCTTCTATTCTCACCCACCTTCCTTCCTCCCTCCCTCCTCTCCCTCCCTCCCCTTCATCGAACTCTTTTCTTCCTTCTACCCTCACCCACCATCTATCTTTTCCTTCCTTCCTTCCTTCTTCCTTCCTCCCTCCTTTCCTCCCTCCCTCCTCTCCCCCCCTCCATCAAACTCTTTTCTTCCTTCTATTCTCACCCACCTTCCTTCTTTCCTCCCTCCCTCCTCTCCCTCCCTCCCCTCCATCAAACTCTTTTCTTCCTTCTGCCCTCACCCACCATCTATCTTCCTTCCTTCCTTCCTTCTTCCTTCCTCCCTCCTTTCCTCCCTCCCTCCTCTCCCTCCCTCCCCTCCATCAAACTCTTTTCTTCCTTCTATTCTCACCCACCTTCCTTCCTTCCTCCCTCCCTCCTCTCCCTCCCTCCCCTCCATCAAACTCTTTTCTTCCTTCTACCCTCACCCAACATCTATCTTCCTTCGTTTCTTCCCTCCTTCCTCCCTTTTCTCCCCTCCCTCCCTCCATCAAACTCTTTCCTTCCTTCTATTCTCACCCACCTTCCTTCCCCCCCTCCCTCCCTCACCCCCTCCCTTCCTTCTGAAATGCCTGTTCTTTTCCAAAGCAGCTCTTTCCCAGCCTTCTTGTAAAAACTTCAGCCTCCATTCTCCAAAAGGGAAGCCTTTGAGTATTTCCCAACCTTGCTGGCTGGGGAATTCTGGGAGTTGAAGTCCACCCATCCTGTAATCACCCAAATTGAGAAACATATTGATGGGCCTCTAGAAAACACCCGAGATAACCACAACAAGAAAACAAGAATGCGATGCTGGGGGCTAGATTTTAAACTCTTATTTAAGGAGTTAACTTTCTTCTCCTCCACAAACAGGGAGCTGAGAAAATGCCAAGCTGCTAATATTTGGGACTCTGGGTTGTTGCAAGACGGAGCAGGATAAGCTCTGGTGCAGAGAGACTTAATCATCATTTCTCAGCAAGGAAAAAGCTGTCAAAAATGTTTTACTTGCAGAAGGGTCTGTATTCAGGTAGGCTTGTTAAGATACGTGTTTGCTTAAGTGGGACAAGGGAGCTCTGAGTCAAGCCTTCCCTTCCTGCGAAGAAGCATAAATCCAATTGCATTTTGGACAGCTGGCTGGATTGACATCCTTGGTGGTGAAACTGAAAACAATCTGACTGATCTGCTCACTGAGGGCTAGACTCTTGTGTAAGCCATAGGCTAGGTCCAGCTACCAATTAAAATAAAAAACAACAGCACTACAAACCCAAATCACAAATGAAATAATAAAGTGTTTTTCTGGTTTCACCAAGAAAAGTTGAAAATCTCCATCTAACTATCTTAATAGATAAATCCCTTTTTTTTTTCTTTGTTTGTTTATATCGTGTCTTTATTAGTGAATTGGGCAGAGAGAGAATGATTGGCCCCAATTCACCCAGCTGGCTTCCATGCCTAAAGTGGGACAGAATTGGTTTGGTACTTTTGATTGGCACTTAGCTAAATTAAGAACAGAGATAGGTTTAGACCTATTATAATTTTGGCATGTCTGTGCAGTGGGTGGTGAAGCATCTTGCAAATTCTTCCTTACCCCAGCTATAAAATCTGAATCTTGGTTCCTTTATTGCAAAACCATAAACTTTTGTTTTGCGTCTTTGGAACAGAAGCAGGGAGAGAGGAGCCTCGATTCCTCCACTTTGGGAAAATATAACCAGCTTAGCCTGCCAAGCATCATTGTATTTGCCGATCAATCAGGAAATGGGAATTTTGCAGCTGCTGGTAATAAAACCTCCATCACTCCCCCTCTCCCGGGCTAGTATTGATTGGCGGATGACTTTTTAGGATTCAGATAATGGAAATATGCATCAGGAGATGAAATCAAACGGAACGGCTAACAGTGAGAAATCCTGTTATGATAGTCTCCCTTCACCACAAATTCCATCCCAGCTTCCCTTGTCTCTCTTGTTCATTTTCTCCCCAATGCCATGTCCTCCCCACCCCTCACCGTCCCTCCTGCAGCCTCTTGTGGAGATTCCCCCCCACTTTTTTTCCCCTGTCTTTTCCCCCTGCACTTTTTGAACAAAACCTCCACATCAATTTCCATTTATGAGCTGGGAACGTCAAACATGCTACACCTCCCTAAAAAGCGGCTTCAAATCTTGGGTGGGAAGCTTATGTTTTCTTCACTCCCGGAGCATCACAGTAAAACAGACAATCTGGATTAATACAATGTAAAAAAGATTTGAGACTTTAGAAAAAGTGCAGAGAAGAGCAACAAAGGTGATTAGGGGCCTGTAGAAAAGGTATGACGAACGGTTGCAGGAACTGGGTATGTGTAGCCCAATGAAAAGAAGGACAAGGTGTGACATGATAGCAGTCGTCCAATATCTCAGAGGCTGCCACAAAGAAGAAGGAGTCAAACTATTCTCCAAAGCACTTGAAAGCAGGACAAGAAGTAACAGAGGGAAACTAATCAAGGAGAGAAGCAACTTAGAACTAAGGAGAAATTTCCTGACAGTGAGAGCAATTTTTTTTTTATTTGATTTATATGCCGCCCTTCTCCGGAGACTCGGGGCAGCTTACAATGTGCTCAGCAATAGCCTTCATTCTTTTGTATATTTTATACAAAGTCAGCTTATTGCCCCCACAAACTGGGTCCTCATTTCACCTACCTTAGAAAGGATGGAAGGCTGAGTCAACCTTGAGCCTTGGAGAGATTCGAACCAGCAGAAATTGCAGGCAGCTGTGTTAATAACAGGGTGCATTAAACCACTGTACTATCAAGGCTCTTAATCAATGGAACGTCTTGCCTTCGGAGTTTGTAGGTGCTCCATCACTGGAGGCTTTTAAGAAGAGACTGGACAACTTCAGACAACTGTCTGAAATGGTATAGGGCAGTGATGGCTAACTTTTTAGGTTTAGCCTGAATAGCTCAGCAGACTAATGCATTGTAATTTAACTCCAGCTGTCTGCAATTAGTAAGTTCGAATCTCGCCAGGCTCAAGGTTGACTCAGCCTTCCATCCTTTCTAAGGTAGGTGAAATGAGGACCCAGTTTGTGGGGGCAATAAGCTGACTTTGTATAAATATACAAAAGTATGAAGGCTATTGCTGAGCACATTGTAAGCCGCCCTGAGTCTCCGGAGAAGGGCGGCATATAAATCAAATTAAAAAAAAAAAACCCTTTTCCCGACTGAGTGCCCAAAGCATGCATGCACGGCCGAACCTCAAAAATGCAATCCGCACGCAGCCTCTGCACATGCGCATGTAGCCCCCACACATGTGCATGCGGCCCCCACATGCACCCCACTCTCGCATGCGTGGCAGAGATCCGAAGATTAGCTGGCCGGTGGGAGGCGCAAATGCACAGCAGAGCTGAACTGGGGCATCGGCTCGTGTGCCATCAGAGAGGGTGCTACGTGTCACTTCTGGCATGCGTGCCATAGGTTCGCCATCATGGGTATAGGGTCTCCTGCTTGAGGGGTGGGGGGTAGGACTAGAAGACCTCCAAGGTCCCTTCCAACTCTGATATTCCATGTTCTGTGTTCTATTCTGTAAGATCACCAGTACCAAAAGGAATAACAGAGTTAGAAGGGACCTGGGAAGTTTTCTAGTCCAACTCCCTGCTGAAGCAGGAATTCTATACCATGTCAGAGGAATGGCAATCTCTTCTTAAAAACCTCCAGTGTTGGAGCGTTCACAACTTCTGGAGGCAAGTGGTTCCACTGGTTGATTGTTCTCACTGTCAGGAAATTTCTCTTTAGTTCTAGGTCGCTTCTCTCCTTGATTAGTTTCCATTCACTGAATTGATATTCCCCAGCAATTCCCTGTGCCGGCACCAGCTCAACCCAATGAGTTCCACAGGCTACTCAAATGAAGCCAACACTAGTCTTCAAGGCCAAGGGGAGTCCAGTCCACTGGACAAAGGCAAGACAATCACTGAAGGGACACAATCCGAAATTCAAGGCAAGAACACACAACAAGGAAATCAACATTGTTCCCAGAATCACCTCCATCTGTCTGTTGTGCTAAATAGCCAGCTTTTGCTGCAGCCCATCAAGAAAGGCGAGGCTGCCTCCTTGCGAATAATCTGGTTGACTTTCTCCGCTCCTGGCTTTTCTCTGCCCTGCGTGTTCTTGGATCTGGTGCAGGAGGCAGTTCCTCTTCCTCATCCCTGACTGGCTGCAGCTGCGTGCTTTCCTCACCTAGAGCCTCAGGGCTCTCCTGCTGCAGCTGTTCTTCACCAAATCCCTCTCAGAAGGCTGCTTGGAGCCATTGACCAATTCACCTCCTGATGTACCCGGAACTGGTGCATCCTCTTCCGAGCTGACATCTGGAGATGTTCTGGGGAAGCATCCAAGGAAGTCATCATACATACACTGCTTCTGCCTTCAGGGACTTTGGAAAATAGGTCGACCCCCTCTTCTCTGTGGCAGCCCCACAAATATTTGTACACTGCTATCATGTCACCCCTAGTCCTTCTTTTCATTAAACTAGCTTGAGGACTACCTGTGTTATAAAAACCAGCATCACTGAATGATCTTTATGCCACTTCAATCAATAACCACTGGTAATTTAAGAGATTAACAGAGTTAGAAGGGACCTTATAGGTCATCTAGTCCAACCTCTCCCCCCTACTTAAGCAGGAGACCCTACACCATTTCTGACAAATGGCAGTCCAATCTTTTCTTGAAAGTCTCAAGTGATGAAGCTCCCACAACTTCCAAAGGCAACTTCTGTTCCATGGGTTGATTGTTCTCACTGTCAGAAAGTTCCTCCTCATTTCTAGGTTGAATCTCTCCTTGTTCAGTTTCCATCCATTATTCCTTGTCTGGCCTTCGGGTGCTTTGGGAAATAGCTTGACTCCCTCCTCTCTGTGGCAGCCCCTCAGATATTGGAAGACTGCTATCCTGTCTCCCCTGGTCCTTCTCTTCACTAGACTAGCCATGCCCAGTTCTTGCAACCATTCATCGTATGTTTTAGTCTCCAGTCCCCTATCATCCTTGGTTGCTCTCCTCTGTACTTTTTCTAGAGTCTCAACATCTTTTTTATAGTGAGGTGACCAAAACTGATCTCAATGGGAATATTTTGGGAGATTTTCGAATATATTTTAGTACAAATATATATTTACTAATGTATTTAAAAAATGTAGAAGACAGTGAAGTCACTTTAAATGTTGTGATGGGTATTGAGTTCATGTCGGCTGGTGGCACCCAGGATGAGGGCGTTCTCTGTGGCCGCACCGACCCTCTGGAACGAACTACCCACTGGGCTCCAGGCGGCCCCCGATCTCCGCTCCTTCCGCGGCAACCTGAAGACATGGCTTTTTCAACAAATCTCCTGATCTGTTGGGAATTCAGTTTTAATTGTTGGGATTTTAATTGAATTATTTTTCTATTTCATTTTATTGTTGTCGTTTTATTGTTGTGAGCCGCCCCAAGTCCTTCGGGAGAGGGGCGGCATATAAATGTGAATAAAATAAATAAATAAATAAATGCGTCATCACTGAACAAAAAATGATTTTTACCCAATTTGGGGTAATTCACCCGGGTTTGGAAAGCACCACACCAGTGTATTTCAAACTTGGCCATTTTAAGATATGAGGACTTCAACTCCCAGAATTCTTCAGCCAACAACTTTGCAATGAATGGACTTCAACTCCCTGCAAGGACTACAAATGTGATTTATTCAATCAACTTCCCCCTGCCCTCCAAAACCTTGCCATCCTTCAGATACCCCAGCTGGCCTCAGGGCTCCTTCCAAATCTGCGTGTTTTCTTTGCAGGTATCAAAATGGGATATTCAGGGGTTTCGTGCAGGGGTGAAATCTACTTACTTTCCTTACTTCTGCGCATCTCAGAAGGTAAAAAAACATTACTTCCTGGCTAAAACCAGGAAATAATGACACCCAGGTGGTGATCGCTACCGTATCGCCGAACCATAGGGAAAAATCGTGACCGGATCAGGCGAACCGGTCCAATCCGTGAGCATTTCAACCCTGGTTTCGTGGAAAGAGAAAAATGGGACCCCAAAGGCTTTCTTTTAAAAAAATGAAATGTATTTGAACATCGTATGCTACCCATCAGAACTAAAGCTTTTCCCCAAGTGGCTTTACCAAAAATTAAATTAAATTAAAATGCAATTAATTTAACTGTAGCTTAATTACAATTAAAATTATGATAAAATTTTAACTAAAAACAGTAGATACGTGTGCCCAGACATAGAATAAGACATTTACCATTCTCTTCCGTTCACACTCACACATTGGCTGTCTTGTCATTAAATAATCAATTAACCATAAGTGCAAGAACATCTCAGGCCGTCCATGAGAATTTGTCTGAGTTTCTTTCCTTTCCTTTATTTCTAAAACAAACTCCCTTTCATCAAATGTATTCATTTATTGAATTTCTACAGCCGCCCCTCTCAGCCCCTTGATTTTTGGATGGCAATCAATCCTAAAAGAATCAGAAACTGTATGTATGTACAAACACACACACACACACACACACACAGAGAGAGAGAGAGAGAGAGAGAGAGAGAGAGAGAGAGAGTGAGAGTGGTGGGATTCAGCCGGTTTGGACCAGTTCATGCGAACTGGATGTTAATTTTAATCTGGTTCGCCGAACCGGTTGTTCCAAGGACTGGCTGACCCCGCCGACCTGACCCCGCCCCTCCCAGGAGTCTCCAGGTGGCCTGTTTTGGATGCCAGGCAAGTGCAGGGTACGCACAGAGGCTCTGGGAGGGTGAAAAACGGGCCTACCAGAAGTCCAGAAACAGGCCTGTTTCCGGCCTCCGGAGGCCTCCGGAGCCAGGGGGAGGCTGTTTTCGCCTTCCTGGAGGTTCTAGGAAAGCCTCTCTCTATCTATATTTGCTTTATATCGGGGTGAAATCCAGCAGGTTTTGACAGGTTCTGGAGAACCGGTAGTGGAAATTTTGAGTAGTTCAGAGAACCGGCAAATACCATCTCTTACTGGCCCCAGAGTGGCGTGGGAATGGAGATTTTGCAATATCCTTCTCCCAGGAGTGGGGAGGGAATGGGATTTTGCAGTATCCTTCCCCTGGAGTGGGGTGGGAATGGAGATTTTGCAGCCTCCTTCCCCTGCAATTCAAACCAAGCCACTCCCACAGAACCGGTAGTAAAAAAATTTGGATTTCACCACTGTTTTATATATATATATATATATTTGCTTACTCCTCATGTATTCCTTTAGTTTACATCATATATAAACTATTATAAACAAAGAGACTTTAGGATATTTCTATAGTCTTTTTTCTATATTATTTTGTTTTATTTTGTTTTTAATCTTTTTATTTGGTTTGTCACATAGTCAGCCAGATGTTCAAGCTGGATTTTATTTGATTATTTTGTTTAGTTTAATTCATTTTTTAGGCTTGTGAAGGATTCCGAACTCCATAAAAGACTCTGGGTGGCTTAGAAAGTATCAAATATCTAATTAAAACACAGTTAAAAACAGAATATTAGAAAACCTGACTGCCCACACAAGACAACGTTAAAAAAAATATTATGAGAAGAGCTGAAGAGTTATGAGAAGAGTTAAAGTATATGACCCATTGTTCCCAGCCAGAATGATTCCTTTCACACTTTGGACTGTGTCTGGAAAAATTTACAGGTATCCCTCAAATTATAACCTTCTGTATATAGTGACTGTTTGAAGTTACATCACTGAAAAAGTGACTTCTAGCCATTTTTCACACTTTGCACCATCCCCATAGTCACATGATCAAAATCCAGTTCCTTGGTTCATATTGATGACGGTTGCAGTGTCCCAAGGGTCATACAATCCCCTTTTGCAACCTTCTGACAAGCAGGTGAAGCCAGATTCACTTAACAACATCATTACAAACTTAACAACTGCAGTCATTCTCTTAGCAACTGTGGCAAAAAAAAGATGATAAAGTGGAGCAAAACTCATTTAACCATTGTCTCGCTTAAGAACAGAAATTTTGGGCTCAGTTCAGTGGTGAAATCTGAACCGGTTTGCCACCGGTTCACTGGCCGCGAAATGACGTCACCGAACCGGTTCTCTTTGTTCGGAAGCCCCGTCCACGTTATTCTTACCTTTTATTTGGCCCCACCCCCAATCTATTGCTGCCTCCCGAGTCCCAGCTGATCAGCTAGAAGGAAAAAAACTGTTTAAACTCTTGCCGCGGGGCTTCAAAGGGCCGCCCTAAAGCTGATCAGTGTTAAAAGACAGTGTGGTGGTAGACGGGTGCCTCCAAAAACGAATGGGTAGACCGAGGCCTCCAAAAACAAATGAGTAGACCGGGGCCTCCAAAAACAAATAGGTAGACTGGAAAGCCTACCTTTTAAAAGGTTAAAAGCCTGGTAGACCAGTACCTCTGCTAAATCCTAAAGAATTGTCACATGACCATCAAGCCACGCCCACAAAATAAGCCACGCCCACAGAACCGGTAGTAAAAAAAATTTAGAACCCACCTCTGACGTGATCCCCTTTTGCGAACTTATGACCTGCAAAGTCAATGGGGAAGCCAGATTCACTTAACAACTGGTGATTCACTTAACAACGGTGGCCAGAAAGGTCGTAAAATGGGGCAAAACTCACTTAACAAATGTCTCACTTAACAACAGAACGTTGTATTTGTATCTGCCTGTACTTTATTTTGAAATATACAAGATTTCCCCAACTGTGCTATGTCAATATACATTTGTATATATACAAATCACAGTTTTCAAGGATTATAAACAGTCTTGTAAGCTTTTCTCTACTGAATGAGTTTCGCGATGATTGATAATCAGAAAAACTGTAAACCCAGCTGTTTGTTTAGTGAATCATACAGTCATTAAATGAATCTGCTACCCCTTATTTTTTGTCCGCTCCTGGCTGGGAAGGCTGCAGATGACAATCACATGTCCCCAGGAAGGATGCTACAATGGTTGTAAATAAAAGCCAGTAGCCAAAAGTCCAAATTTTGATCATGTAACCGTGAAGATGCTATGACGGTCGTAAGTATGAGGACTGGTCATACATCACTTATTTCGGTGCACTTGTAACTTCGGTCACTAAATGAAGGGCTGTCATTCAAGGGCAAGCTGCATGACACGTGTGATGCATGTGCGATTCCTGTAAAACTGGGTGGCCACACAATTGTAGTCACCATCTCGAATCACACAATTGCAGTCGCCATTTTGAATATTTGAATTCCCTCAGCAGACCCCTCTGAGTATATATTTGCTCTTTTGATGAAACGATGGGGTTTTTTTTTTATTTATTGTCTTTCTCCTCTACTTTTACCTCTGTACATTTGGGGGGGCTGGTGGAGGGTTTTTTTTCTCCCCCTTGGTGTGTTTTATTTTAAATAATCCTATTTTTGAACCAACGGATTACGATTGATCCCTCACTCATAATGCTGTGCTAATACACTGTTATACAGCTAGTGACTGTTCCCTGCTGAAACACTTAAGGTAGTTTAAACCCATTTGTTCCTAGGAGTGCACTGAATTGACAAAGAGGAAGGGCAGACCAATATAGCTGCCGCAGGACTCGTGTGTGTGTGTGTATGTGTGTGTGTGTGCACATACACAAACACACACACAATCTATCTGTGCAAGGACAGCAATAATCTAACGTTGAGAAGGGCCAAGGAAAGATTGAAAATACGACTTTGACTGATATGCGTTTTAGAGAGATGGTGGAAATGCTGGAGGCATAGTTATATTTTACTGTTCTACCTACATGGCACTTTATGGTGTAAGCAGTGGTGGGTTTAAAAATTTTTTTACTACCAGTTCTGTGAGCGTGGCTTGGTGAGCGTGGCATGGCTTGATGAGTGTGGCTTGGTGGGCGTGGCAGGGGAAGGATACTGTAAAATCTCCATTCCCACCCCACTCCAGAGGAACGATACTGTAAAATCTCCATTCCCCGCCCCCCCCCAATCCAGAGGAAGGATACTGTAAAATCTCCATCCCACTCCAGGGGAAGGATACTGTAAAATCTCCATTCCCACCCCAATCCAGGGGGAAGGATACTGCAAAATCTCCATTCCCTCCCCACTCCAGGGGAAGGATACTGTAAAATCTCCATTCCCTCCCCACTCCAGGGGAAGGATACTGCAAAATCTCCATTCCCTCCCCACTCCAGGGGAAGGATACTGTAAAATCTCCATTCCCACCCCAATCCAGGGGGAGGATACTGTAAAATCTCCATTCCCTCCCCAATCCAAGAGAAGGATACTGTAAAATCTCCATTCCAACCCCACTCCAGGGGAAGGATATTGTAAAATCTCCATTCCCTCCCCAATCCAGGGGAAGGATACTGTAAAATCTCCATTCCCACCCCAATCCAGGGGGAAGGATACTGCAAAATCTCCATTCCCTCCCCACTCCAGGGGAAGGATACTGTAAAATCTCCATTCCCACCCCAATCCAGGGGGAGGATACTGTAAAATCTCCATTCCCTCCCCACTCCAGGGGAAGGATACTGTAAAATCTCCATTCCCACCCCAATCCAGGGGAAGGATACTGTAAAATCTCCATTCCCTCCCCAATCCAAGGGAAGGATACTGTAAAATCTCCATTCCAACCCCACTCCAGGGGAAGGATACTGTAAAATCTCCATTCCGTCCCCAATTCAGGGGAAGGTTACTGCAAAATCCCCATTTCCTCTCGATCAGCTAGGACTTGGGAGGCAGAGAATAGATGGGGGCGGGGCCAGTCAGAATTTTTACTACCGGTTCTCCGAACTACTCAAAATTTCTGCTACCGGTTCTCCAGAACTGATCAGAACCTGCTGAAACCCACCTCTGGGTATAAGAGGGGGGAAAAATATTCTTGCTCAACCATCTTAGAAGAACAATGCTGGGAATCACCCATTGCAGTAAACCGTGATTTGTTTGCTCATTTCATGTTGATAATAAACCACTTCTGGCTGGGGTTGCATTAGGCACAGAGCAAACTATGGTTTGCCAACCACAGTGGCTGGACTCAGACAACATACAGATGAAACTATGTTAAATCTCAACTTGTTCTGTGGTTCAGGCAATGTAGAGGGGAATAATATAATATGGACATAGATCAATGGGGACTTATAACAAAATAAGTTATCCAGTATTCCTCCATGTCCAACTGAGAAACTCAGAAGTGAGGCTGGAGGAGGAAATGTTTGTTCCCAGTAACTGCCTCTCTACATTGATCTCCTTGAATGGCCCATCAGATCATTTTAGGCTTCCCACATATTTTGTGACTGATTAAAGTGGCAGGAATTAATACTAATGTGAGAGCTGACTTCTTTATAACTCTGCTGAGAAAAAAAAAATACATCCAGTAGTAAACAAGAAGCAAACCGTCCACTCCCTCACACTGATGATGTTACCAAGTTGGGTAATGAAACATTTACAAGCCAATAATCAAGCTCAGAGAGCCCCAAGGACTCTGCAGTTCAATGATCCTGAGCGACAAATATTGTCTTCTTTTGAGAAGTAGATCCAAATGTTCTTAAAGTTGATTCCAAAGCTATGGCAAACTGCATAATGGTCAGATTGACCTCTGAATAAATATTCTCATCTTACTACAATACTACCTATATTCTGATGATTGTCCTTCCCTCCCTCCCTCCCTCCTTCCTTCCTTTCTTCCCTTCCTTTCCATCAAACTCCTTCCTTCCTTTTACCCTCATCTTTCCTTCCTTCCTTCCTTCCACCTTCCTTCCTTCCTTCCCTTCTCTCCCATCAAACTCCTTCCTTTTATCCTCATCTTCCTCCCTCCCTTCTCTCCCATCAAACCTCTTCCTTCCTTCTACCCGCATCCTTCTTCCTTCCTTCCTTCCTTCCTTCCTTCCTTCCTTCCTTCCTTCCTTCCCTTCTCTCCCATCAAACTCCTTCCTTCCTTTTATCCTCATTTTCCTTCCTTCCTCCCTCTTTCCTCTCCCATCAAATCTCTTCCTTCCTTCTACCCGCATCCTCCTTCCTTCCTTCCTTCCTTCCTTCCTTCCTTCCTTCCTTCCTTCCCTTCTCTCCCATCAAACTCCCTCCTTCTTTTTACCCTTATCTTTCCTTCCTTCCTTCCTCCCTCCCTTCCTTCCTTTCCTTCTGTCCCATCAAACTCCTTCCTTTTATCCTCATCTTTCCTTCCTTCCTTCCTTCCTTCCTTCCTTCCTCCCTCCCTCCCGCCCTTCCTTCCTTTCCTTCTGTCCCATCAAACTCCTTCCTTTTATCCTCATCTTTCCTTCCTTCCTTCCTTCCTTCCTTCCTTCCTTCCTTCCTTCCTTCCTTCCTTCCTTCCTGTCAACACATCTTAAAGGCCAAGACTGAGAAACGCTGGCAAAGAAATTTGGAGACAAGGGAAGTTGGGATGAAAGATGATTATTGTTCCAAATTGGCACGGGGGCTGTCCAGGGCGAATCCCCTGGCACTGAACCATTTCCACCCAGTTATAATTCTGAATTAGCTTTCAGCTTTGTCTTTGGACTAAGGGAGGTTCGGGGAATGCAGGGCAGAGGATGAAAAATGCAGAGCTATCTGTGTTAATATGCGCAGAGACCTGCTAAGATCTCCAGACTGCTGAGAATGAAATGGAAATGGGGGAGAGGGGAGGAAAACAGGGGAGGGGAGATCTTTTAGTTAATTTAATTATACTTGTTCATAGAAGCAGTCCCTTAAAGCCTAAGCTGTTTCCAATGGCTGTTGGGAGGGCTGATACTGTTCTGTAAGTAGAGCTTCTGGGCTTCCGCACATGCATGCAACCTTCTGTGCATGTGCTTTGCTCACGTGTACGGCTTGCACGTATGTGCACGGCTTAGAATACATGGCTAAATAGGACAGCATAGCTCCGGGATGGGTGGGTGGCCCACAGGTTGCCGCTACCAGTTTGCCCAAACGTCATATCGTCACCGCTACCGGCTCGGGAGAACCGGGCCGAACCAGGAGGAACCCACTACTGTCAGAGAGGAACATATTCCTGTTCTCTGCACCAACCAATCAACATTCTTTTTGTTGGTGGATCCTTGTCCATTCACATCTTCTGGAGGTCTATCAAAAGCCACCCAGTCATTTTTTTTTCTTAGCCACACATTGTTCAAGAAGAACAATTTAGGCAAGAAAAACAAAATCCACAGGTACCGTATATGTAGTACCATAGTAGTAACTGTGAGAGGGATCTTGGAGTCCTAGTGGACAATCACTTAAATATAAGCCAGCCGTGTGCAGCAGCTGTCAAAAAAGCCAACAAGGTTCTGGGCTGCATAAACAGAGGGATAGAATCAAGATCATGTGAAGTGTTAATACCACTTTATAATGCCTTGGTAAGGCCACACTTGGAATACGGCATCCAGTTTTGGTCGCCATGATGTAAAAAAGACATTGAGACTCTAGAAACAGTGCAGAAAAGAGCAACAAAGATGATGAGGGGACTGGAGGCTAAAACATATGAAGAATGGTTGCTGGAATTGGGTATGTCTAGTTTAATGAAAAGAAGGACCAGGGGTGACATGATAACAGTCTTCCAATATCTCAGGGGTTGCCACAAAGAAGAGGGAGTCAAGCTATTCTCCAAAGCACGTGAATGCAAGACAAGAAGCAATGGGTGGAAACTAATCAAGGAGAGAAGCAACCTAGAACTAAGGAGAAATTTCCTGACAGTTAGAACAATTAATCAGTGAAACAACTTGCCTACAGAAGTTGCGAATGCTCCAACACTAGGAGTTTTAAAGAAGAGATTAGATAACCATTTCTCTGAAGTGGTGTAGGGTTTCCTGCCTAAGCAGGAGGTTGGACTAGAAGACCTCCAAGGTCCCTTCCAACTCTGAAAATTTATTATTATTATAGAATTAGAGCCAGGCATGTGTTTGAGGTCCATCATGGCTGATTACATGACATTCTTAAGAGGTTTACATCCTTGTTTTGATTTCACTGTCCACTTCAGGGCAAGCTGATGGTCAGAAGTCTTCACCCAACAGCTCTGCATCTGAGCGAAGAGAACATCCACAGAGAGAAAAGGACAGGAGGGGAAAAACTCCACTTTTTAAAATTTAAGTTCATTAAAGCTAGAGAAACAGATTTAAAAGAGAAGAAATAAAAAGAGATCCCGACCTTTTTAATTCCAGATAATCCCGGATGATTAACGGGCCCACTTTACAATTGGCCAGTTGATATATCTGTAATTAGCTAATCGCGAGCATTAAATGCTGCGGAAACGATACAAAGGTTTTGTTGGATCGATAAGATTTACTGTTATGTTCTGCAAAGTGGCTTTTTTCCCCTCTTTGTTGTCTTCTTCTTCTTTTTTTTTTAATTGTGCTTTTAACCAGCGGGGCAAAGCAATCTCAGGTGCGGCCTGGCCAACGATCAAACGGTCCCATTGAAGAAGGGACTTCAGCCCCACTCACTCACCCCTTCTTAATTCAGATATTGCCAGATAAAATGCAGCTGCAGCATCTCTGTCCATCCCCCAGTGGTAGGTTGCCCCTGGTTCGGACCGGTTTGCAAGAACCGGCAGGAGACTCCGCCCACTGACCCAGACGTCATCATAGGTCAGTGATGGCTAACCTTTTTGCCATCGCGTGCCCACCTGCACCTGGCACATGATGACCTGGTAGGCCCGTTTTTCTTTCTTACCTGGTTCCAAATCCTCTCTGTGTATCTGGGAACTGCGAAAACAGCCTTTCCCACTCCCTTGGAGGCCCTATGGAGGCTGAAAGGGCCCATTTCCCAATTCCCGGTGGGACAGGAAGTGACATTTTTTGCTGTCCCCAGCCTCCAGAACCTCTCTAGGAGTCTCTAGGAGCCTCTCTAGGAGTCTCTGGAGGCTGGGGACAGGAAAAAACGTCACTTCCTGTCCCACCGGGAGTGGGGAAATGGGCCCTTTCAGCCTCTGTAGGGCCTCCAAGGGAGTGGGAAAGGCTGTTTTTGCCGTTCCCAGATACACAGAGAGGATCTGGAGCCAGGTAAGAAAGAAAAACGGGCCTTCCCCACCCCGCCCCCAGGCCCTCCAGAGGCAGGAAACAGCCTGTTTCCCTACTTCTGGTGGGCCCAGAAGGCCCGAAAATCAGCTGGCTGGCACGCGCATGCGCCTCAGAGTTGAGCTGGCGTGCCCACTAATATGGCTCTGCGTGCCACCTGTGGCACGTGTGCCATAGGTTTGCCATCACAGTCATAGGTGATCTGCACATCCACAGACGAGCGTGTGTGGGCGCGATACGAACCGGTAGTACAGGTAAGTAGAACCCACCCCTGCTATCCCCCAATTAAGTATTGCCAGCGAGGCAAAACTTTCCGTAGGCATGTCCAAGGGTCAAAAAAAGTCAAAATAGTGGCTCCTTTTTCGGGGGGCTGTTTCAGTCATGGGGAAGATGGCTGTCGTAATTTCGGAACCGGGTCATAAGTTCTTTTTGGGTGGTTCTAACTTTGAATGGTGGTCATAAATTGAGGACTCCCTGGATTGTATTTTTAGCATGGAACAATCTCCGCCTTGCTCAGAGACAGTCTACCTCCAAGTATTGAGAACCAGTCACTTAGTTTGCGCTTAGTAGCAGTGGCTGCCATGTTTGGAATAGGACAACTTACATAGGACAGCTTGGCCACACTGACTTGACACAGGACAAGTCACCCTGTCCCGCTGGGATAACTGTGCCTCTTCCCCTCCCCGCTTCAACCAAATTATCCCACAGTGCGATTCCCCTCCCTGAGAATTGTTTCCATCCCTGTGTCTCATCGGCCAGGACTGATGTTGCTTCTGGGTGAGGGGATGGAAGTGCCTCTTCCCCTTCCTGCTTCGTTCCTTGAATTGTCCCACAGCGGTGAGATGTCCGTGCTCACTCAGCCAGGTGGGACAGCAACAGCCACCCAGCCGTGCCCACCTGTTTGCACCCATCCATCTGCCCTCACCTGCCTGTGGTGAGTTGTCCTAGACCCGCCTTGCTCACTGTCCTGAGACCAAGAGCATCAGTGATGGGATTCATCCGGTTCGGACCAGTTCGGGCAAACCTGTACTTAAATTGCTGGCTGGCCTCACCCCTCCCCTCCCCGCCTCTTGCAGGAGTCCCCACGGGCTTCATTTTGGCTCCCAGGTAAGTGCAGGAAGGCCTATTAGGCCCAAAATGGAGTGTGGGGGTATGCGGGGGTGTGCGGTGCCCTCCCACCGCGGCCCGTTTTAGCCCCCAGGAGGCTTCAGGGAGGCCTACTAGGCCCAAAACCGGGCGTGGGGGGGCAGCATGTTGTCCCCCCGCACAGCCCGTTTTTGCTCCCGGGGGGTGCCTGTCACACTCCCCTGGACACACCCACCATGGCCACACCCACTCAGCCGGTCATTAGGGCAGAGAACCAGTTTTTAAATTATTTGAATCCCACCACTGGAGAGCATCCTATGAGGAACCCCCCCTCCTTCCAAGTTGGTCTCCATCCCTCCATCCCCAGAAAGCCGAGAGCAACGTGCCCCGAGAGTCACAGCTGTGCTGCAGCTGTAAGAGCAAAGAAATGTTTGCTCTTATGCCGTCAGACACTGGGAGGAACTTAAACACCGCGGCCCTGGAGAGGCTAACAGAAGCCTCTTGACCTTAAGCCATCATCAGATCCCCAATCCTCAATTTACTGTTGGGCTTGGATCTATAAACCTGCAGGAACTGGTCTTCCCTGCCCATTTCCTCCTGTCTCTCCGCCACGTGTGGCTCACTTGTTTATCGACGACTCACCACTCCTGGCATCCCCTGTGCAATTCCGTGAAAGCTGGGTGTGAGAGGCTGAGTTGCCAGCTCCTGCCACTCAGGCTGCCTTTTGTAAAGGCATTTTTCAAAGCCTGGCCCTGTGCCTTTTGCAACCCATCCCGTGCCCAAATTGCTAACGGGGGCGATTCTAAAATGGCTTGAAGCTTACCATATTGTACCCAGGGATACGACTGATCCCGGACCTCTGGACCTTCTGCCGGGCCCTGAAGACTTTTTTATTTCAACAAGCCGGGCTGGGTTAAAAATCTTTTAATTTGGAGGTGTTGTGGCGAGAGGTGCAAAAAGACATGGAGACTTGGAAAAAACTGCAGCTGTCTTTACTTGGAAGAATAGCAGCAGTTAAGATGAACATTTTGCCAAGATTTCTTTTTTTGTTTCAAATGATTCCGGTGCTTAAAAATGATAAACAACTAAAAGTATGGCAAACTGGAGTGAACAAGTTTGTCTGGAACAAGAAAAAACCAAGAGTAAAATTGAAAATTATGCAAGATGCTCCAGAAAGGGGAAGTCTTAAACTTCCAAACCTACAGTTATATTATGATGCAGCAGCTCTGACTTTAACAAGTGATTGGTTTGGAGGAAAAAAGACTGGAATACTAAACGCAGAAAGTTTTGATTTGGAATTTGGATGGCATGCTTATTTATTTTATGATAGCAAAGTGGATAAAGTATTTAAAAGCCATATACTTAGAGACTCTTTGCTGAGAGTTTGGAAGAAGCACCAACTCAAATGGGATTATAAAATACCGCTATGGCTGGATCTTGGTCATATTTTGTGGAATACAAATATAATGTCACTCGGGGGGTTTTTATACAAAGAGGTTCTTTTTACAGATGCGGGCAGATGGCAGCTGAAGACATTACAGACACTGTTGGCTGAAGGGATTAATTTAACTTGGTTACAATACAATCAATTGCAATTGAGATGGAAAGAGGACCAAAAAACTGGTATTATGGAGTATGAGGAAGAATTGGTTAGACATATAAAAGAGAAAGGTCCAATGCATATTAAAAGGCTTTATAATGTTTTGTTAGAAAGGGATTCAGAAACTGAATTAGTTAAAGTTTGTATGATTAAGTGGGCACAAAATTTTGAAGAACCAGTGATGTTGGAAACATGGGAAAAAATTTGGGTTCAGAATGTTAAATTTACACAGTCGCAGAATTTGAGGGAAAATTTTTACAAAATGTTTTATAGATGGCATTTAGATCCTAAGAAATTGTCGTGTATGTACCCTAAGGTTCAGCCAAAATGTTGGAGGTGTAATTGTTTAGATGCTACATACTATCATATTTGGTGGACTTGTAAGAAAGTTAAGGCTTTTTGGATAAAAATTTGGTGGGTCATGCAGAATGTTTTAAAGAAAAAAATCCAATTTTCTCCACAATTGCTTTTATTGGGTATAGTTGAGGGTTTTACAGTGGATGAAATAAAGTTGATTTTGTATATGATTACAGCAGCGAGATTGTTGATAGGTAAATATTGGAAAAATGAAGCTCTGCCCACCGTAGAAGAATGGATTTTGAAGATGGCCAGCTTTGCGGAGATGGCGAAGATTTCAGCATACTTAAAAGATCGCTCACAAGAGACTTATGAATGTGGATGGAAAAAGTGGATAGATTATGTGCAGAACAAATACCAAACCAAGAAGTATCAAATAGCTTTTCATTGATAGTATTATATTATATTAAGATAGAAATAGTCGAACTATGTGAAGATGAAAAATGACATGGGGGTTGGGGGGGTTCAAGGTTTTT